>CM053789.1:905774671-906374671 GCA_028749045.1 Cupressus sempervirens
AATTGTAAGTTGAGGTCCTCTAACAAAGTGGGATGTAACAATCTTTGTAAGCCTTTAATAGGGTAGGCCTTTCATAGGGCAGATCATGATTCATAGTCAAACCATTGTAACCTTCATTGGATATACTTTATTGCTGTAGTAGTGAAGATTTGTGAGTGTCATTCCTACTCCAGTTTTACCTTCTCACTTGGAGGGTTTTCAGGTAATCATATCTAGTGTTATGTGTGTGATTGATTACATGTTTGCATGATTTAGATGCATATGCTTTACATGTTATTTCAGTATATTAATGCATGTGATGTATGAATGGTGAAAGTTTTATGGGTCCAAGTTTAAACTCTTGATTCACCTCCCCCCCACCCTCGCCAAAATTTTACTTTCTTCCCACTTATTATTCCAGCATAAAGCTCTAGCATTCAAATGTCTTTCTTTTCCTTTGGGAAGAAACAATATGGTAGAAGCATTCACATTACTTTATGGTTTGGTTTTAGCCAAGAATTTGAAAGTTAAGTTGATTCATATTGAAGATGATTCCACTCTCATCATTGATGCATTAACAAACAAATACTCAATTGGAAAATTAGATATGTTATGGCAAGAATTTGGAGCTTAATAGATTCTTTTGATGTTTGCAACATTTCACATACTTATAGAGAGGGTGATTCTACATTTGATTTATTAGTGAATTGGGGGTCTCATGGAATGGATTCAAGATTAGACATTTTTGTGAAAGATTTTCCATATTTAGCACACATAATTGTAATAGAAAAATAGTATAGTGCTCCTTAAAAGTATTTGGAGTTGCACAATGCAAATGTAACTAATGATGCATTACATGTTGTGGGTGGAATGTGTATGTCATTAAAGCCATTGATGTTATGCAGCCTCCAAAATTCACTAATAGATATATTTGATTTAGTGAGGCATGGATATATATAGAGTGTCTCGTGGAAATAAGGCATGTGTGTAAGACATTATATGTTCATTCTTTGAGTGACTACTAATGTTTCTGACACTAAACAATAGTCAAAATGGATGACTAACCCAAGAGGAACAATAACAAAATGAAAAAGTCACTATCAACTAATTTACAACCCACAAACCACAACCGTAGTCAGCACACTAGCCACCCATATTCAATATCGAAAATCAGAAACTACAAGAGTTCAATAACCTACTATCAAGCCACCTAGAGATGATAGTAATAAAATAGTAATAATCTAAACTATCATCATAATTGTTCATAGTTAAACTAATAGCTAAACTAAAAGAAGCCATGTCCATAGTTTGAAAACTTTTCATATAAGTAGCCACATAAGGTGTGCACTTAACCATCATTAAAAATAACAAAATAATAATCGGATAGAATGAGGTTGCGACCTCATTCTTTCTTCTTGTCTAGGGGGGTTTGTTTCGCCAACAACACATGAAGCCAATCATATGCAAAGAACTGGTAAAGCTTCTAGACATTGTCAGCTTCCTCCTCCGCTTTACCCTCTACCTTCTCCTACTGTAAGAGTAGGAGGATAGTTTTTGCCAAATGCATAACTTTTAACAATAAACTCCACCAAGTTGTTGAATGTAAGATCTAGCTCCATCATCCATTTCTTTAAGTTTTCCAATTCCACCCATAGATTCTTTACATGCAGCAGTTTCATTTTTAAATCTTTTATATTTTGTAATCAATTCTTACATCAGAAACCTAACTTTTTAAACTTTTATATTGTTTTATATGTTTAAAATATTTTTTAGATAATTTTTCTACCTTTTATAAGAAATCGTGGAATAAACAAATAACAAATTAAAATGGTCATATAACAAAAGATTTCCCGTACAAAATTAAGCCTTTGAATTTCATTTGCAAATACTGTACCGGTGAAATAAAAAAATATTTTATAAGAATAAAGAATATATCAAACAAGTAAAAGGAAAAGAAAAGGAAAGGTGGTTTTATAGTCCACGACACTATGCCATTATTTTTGGATTTACATATGGTGACACTGATATGGGACTACTTCGTACTCTTTTTCGAGAGGTGCTTGACACTACAAATGAGGCGTACATACCCTACCCCCTAGTGGGATTTGAACTTGTGACCTCTCTTTCAAGAGTACAAGTTCTCCACCACTAGGCAAACTCAATCAGATCAAGTGGTAAATCATTTGCGACAACAAATTCGAAGATTTTTTCCCGATGACGTTTCTATCCTCTTCACTCGCAAAACTGATAAAAGAATATTGCTATTTGATAGTCCTCATCCCTGACAATTTGTAGTGATTTGATCCAGAATAACAACAAGAGAAACAATGAAGGCACAATCTACTCCGGGCTCCACTACAACCACAAACGTATCTTTCTCCAACAACAAATTTGTCCTCGTATATTTCCTCTTCATCTGATCGAGAAAAAAATAATACAAAACAAGTTTTAAAAGCCCTGTAATTTGCAAAACCACTGTTTCAAAACAGATGCCTACGTAATTACCACTTTCAATTTACCTCTGCAACCAAACCCTTCCCTTGATAAAACTCGCATTTCCGCTGTGAATAGCTGCCCGTCACATGAAAATCGCAGTACTTTTCATCGAAATTACTGAGCAGGAACACGTCGAGAGCCGTCTTGAGCTGAAACACCGACGATTTCTTGGCAGAAAAGAGAAGCTTTTTATCAGTGTAGGTGTTGCTCTTATACGCTTCCCATCTCCTGTGCATCGAAAACTTCTGCAATTTCGCCCTAGCTATTAGTCTCAAAGCGAATCGATTAAAAACCTAAAGATTGTAATTTTATTTTATCACACCTTTTTTTCCATGGTTAAGAGTGCAGTTCCCCTGGGGTCTTGGAGAAAGCACCTAGAATTGAGAGCAAGCATTGTGAGGACTGTAACTCCATTCGAATCTGTAATGATGAAATTCGCCCCTTTTTTCTCGAGTGTCAATTCGATGGGATACGGAGCGCAGAATTGCCGCCCCGCTACGACCACTACAGTGTCATATTCATCTTCCATTTCCTCTTCCCTTCTCCTTTATTGATCTGTATGCAAATTTAGCAACTGTGCACAAGAGATTAATAGAAAGAATGCCGGCAGTTTTGTTTGTATGCGTTAATCATTCACAACTCAATCATCATTGGATGCGTTAATCTCGGTATCATTCCATTCTTGTTACAATTCTTTCACAACTCTGCAACATACAAACAAAACTGCCGGCATTCTTCCTATTAATCTCTTCTGCACAGTTGCTAAATTTGCATACAGATCAATAAAGGAGGAGGCTATCCTCCCTACAAATTACACTTTGACTAAATTTTTACCCAAAAAAAACGAATTTCTTTGAAAATTTCAACATTTTTTTTGTGATAAATATAATTCATGATAAATATTTACTAACTAAAAATCAAGATACAATACATCTAATCATACTGATTAAAATTCAAAATTTCATAACATTAAATAATAAATTATAATTAGTTTTTTTTTAAAATTAATACATATTACTTAAAGTTTTAAACTCAAAACATTTTCCATGTAATTTGATTTGTATGTAACAAGTAATAGGGCATCTGTTGGATCATAGTTGTTTTTTGTTAGAAAGATAAGGCGGTTTTAGAAGGCTTGGAAGATTTAGGATCATTAGGAAAATCCTTGAAGGTTTGGGGTCTTGAGGAAAACCCTACAAGGTTTTGGGTTCCTTTCAAAAACCCATTTAACATGGCTTTGGAGGCTTGCCTCCTTAACTAAGTTTATTGTTCATTGTGTTGCTCCACTAAGGTTCTTTTCACTACAACAAGTTTCAAGTTTCAGGGGCCTACCATTCCCTATCTTTTTGATAAAAAAAATCAAGTAATAACACATTTAATAACGATTGATGTCCTATGGAAGATAAATTATACTAGGACATATTGTAGAGTAGAATTTAAGTATTTAAAATAAAATTTTGAAGTTTAATTATAAGTTAAAGAAAGTGTTAGAAAAGAAGAAAATAAGGACCAATATAATAAAGTAAGATCTATTTCTAATAGAGTCCATTATTGTTAAGATTGCGTAAATGAAAATTTATTGTATACAAGTTATCAAACAAAGTGAAAATAATGTTGTGTACACAACTAAAAAAATTATAGCATTTTTCTTAGACTAGAAGAAATAAAAGTATAATAATACATTATTTTTTCTTGGATTATGGCTTTATTATCAGTATGGCGCTCTCAAACATTTGAGTTTTTTTAAAATATAAATAAATGTACTAGAAAAATGTAGAATTAATGTCTTTTTGAAAAGATTATAAAACTTAAGAAAAATCAAACTTCAAGTGCCTTAATGGAAATTCTTTCGAAAAGGCATCCCTATACTACAACATAGGTAATAGGATGAAATATATACTAGTGCTTGCACCATAGGAGGTGCAAGGGAATAGCCAATAGGCAATTTTATACATGTTTTAACTTAATTGTCTATATGCCCAATTGTGTAAAATTGAATAGATTATCTAGGTAATTCCTACTGTGTGCATCATTTGCCCCAATAAAAAAGTTTTCTTGGCTCCTGTAGTCATGGCATGCAAAATAGAGTTTCCTAATAGATAGGTTTAATCTGCCACAAATTCTTGTCATGGAAGATGGACCCAATAACTCAAGAAACAAGAAAAGGAAAGGTATCTCAACATGCTCGACTAGTGAAATTCTAGGGAAACCACCATTTATAGGGAGTATCTTGCTTCTAAAATTTATAGGGAGCATCAAGTCCATTCTCCTTCAATGTGACATTGAAGGATGTCTCTAAGATAAAGACTTCTTGTCTCACTTTCCATTTGTCATGGTTGTATTGAAGAAAGGGTGATTTACCTTTTAAAGAGTCAACATTCTTTAGTTTATTCATAGAAAATATAATGATTGGAAGTAACAAACTATCAAGTTCAAAAAAATTTAATTTAGAGCATATCCCCAAGCATCCTTTCATGTTTTGTACTTTCTTGATGGATTAATATTTTGAGAATTGTTATGTGAACCCTTCTCACATGTTTCTATCCAATCTTGGACATAAAACTCTCCATCATCCCAAAGGAGGTATGCAAAACATTTTCATCACCAATTGCCAGAATCTCTCCACATAACTGCAAAATTGGAGATGTAATAAGAAGATAAAATAAGAATAACACTTCTTAAAGGATCTAATTTGTAGGAAAATAATTCTTATTGAAGTTAGCTCAAATAAACCAAGTGTGTATTACAATCTAATTTTGATATCAATCATGGAGATGTTAAAGAAACATTTTGCACACAAAGCCATTAAATCCTCATCAAAAAGTTTAAAAAGTAAGGAAAGTAAAGGTTAGTACACCCCAAAAAATCAACTATCCCTATAATAATTACTTACTAAAATTGAATTCAAAACAATTATTGTTTTCTTCAGAGGACTAATTTGAACCTAAAATCATACCACATAGTAAACAAAATTTTTATTAAAATCTAAAACATGGGTAGATATTGCCAGGTGACCAGTTGTATCTAATAAAATAGCTTGGGTCTATTCAATGGGCTTTGGAACACAAATTCAGAAATTATGAATATCAGTGCTTGTAGGAGTTGTTGCATTTTAGTAGTAATCACTATATCGAATGGACAATTGATACTTAACACTATAAAAAATAGACAACTATCAAAATACTAATAAGTAAAAATCCTATTTGAACTTCATTTATATGAATATATCAAATATCTTTAAGTATGCAAGTCTTCTCAAATTTGTGATTATTTGAAATACTCTGACCCCTTATATTTATAGGAAAAAGTTAAACAAATGACAATATTTATGCATAGTTTTAAAGAAATTTTAAAATAATAAAAGAAATAGATGATTTTTATTTAAAATATTTTTAGAGATTTATGAATCTTATATTATTTATTCTAATTTTTATATTTTTCTATAAAATAGATCATTTATATTGATAATTCTAATTATTAAAAAAATATAATTTTATTCCTAAAATTAAAATTAAAAATATATTATTTAATTAATACAATTTATTTAATTTCATACAATTCTATTTTATTTAGCATTCTAAAGATTTAGATATCTTATTATTGTTTAGTTTAATTTTTATATTTTTATTTAATATAAAGATACTTTATTTTATTTGTTAACAAATAGAGAAAAAAAAATTATATTAAGAAAATAATTGAAAAAATAATTATTTAATTTTTAAAATTAAAAAAAATTAAATTTAAGTTTTTTTAAATTAATTAAATAAATGATAGTTATTCTTTTATGAAAATAAAATAGTGGGAAACGATTTATTTAATTGTTCATAAAAAAAAATATTCTTAAATTTAATATATAAAGTTTTTCAATGTGTGTGTGTGTGCGCGTGCGTGCGACTATTGCATTTAGATTTTTCTTATTTCATTAGCTCAAGTATATTATTTAAATTAGAATGAGATTTTTTTTGTGCAATTTAAAAAGTTTATTTTATTATTACATATCTTTTTTACCCTAAAAATTCTAAATTTTAAGTTTTATACAATATTATTGTTTATTTTAATTTTTGAAATGATCAATGAAAAATATTGATATTTTCATTTTAATTATAATACATAATTGAAAAAATATTTTTTTAATTTTTTATAAAAAAAAGTAATGTTAACTTTAGTGTACTAAATTTGTTTAAATTAATTAAATAGATGATAATTATTTTTTATAAGAATTTTTTTTATAGAAAGTATTTATTTAATTCTTAACATAAAAAGTTATTCTCTATTTTCTATTTAAAGTTTTGAAGATATTATTAATTTAACAAAAAAAAAATTATCATTACATATATGTATTATTCACTCAAAAATATTATTGATTTTAATTGATAAAAAAAAATTTATTATTTTAATTAATTAAAATAAATATGTTTTTTTCTTTTATTACTAAAATAAATATTAAATTGAAGAAGATCTAAACTTGTTATTTTTTTTTCGATAAAAAGCTGGAGCCATATAATATATATTAATTGTACAAATATTATATATTGTCATTCAAATAGGCACTGGTAGGAAAGAACAAAGAAAACCTTAAGTCTACCCTGAGACACAAGTCTTAAATTTGCAAAATTAAAAGGGGCATACCCCAGTATTCAAGACTTAGATAGTGTTCAACATAATGATTAATTATATGTAGCAATTACATTTTGTCTTAATATAACCTAGTCCTTAGGAGAACATTCATCCCTTCACAAATGTGTCTTTGAGGATGTGTCTGAATTTCAACTGTTCCTTTTGAATCAAGCTTTTATTTGGTTTCTCTAGTTCATCCCACCTGATTTTCCTTTTTTCTAAATGGAAACACTTCAATTACACAAATTAGTATTAGAAAATTAAAAATATGGTACAAATCATACTTATCATATATCCTACTTAATATATATCCTTTCAATAGAATCCTTAAAATTATTAGTCAAGATAGAGATAATTGATATTAATAGTTTATTATGCCAGATAGTTATATGTTGAAACTCCCTTATATTTGATAGGTTTTAACTAATTTAGAATAGTTATCTAACCTTGTTTCCTTTTTAACACTTTAGTCCTTACAAAATTACTTGATTTCTTGTATGTTGTTGTTGCCTTAGTTGTGCCAATTAGCCTGATTTTAGGGTTCTAGATCTTAAATTGTCCAAAAAGGGTTAAATGTTCTTGTGATATGATCTTAATTTCCTTGACCTGGTCTCAAGTAGTCATTATATTTGGCTAACTAGGTGACTATGGGAAAAGACCTAGAATAGTGTGGCCAGCCTTTTACTAGATTTATTACGTGATCTGGAATAAGAAATTTCAAAGACCATTAATGTGGCCTAATTACCTTGTAGAGCTTTTGTTTATTATCCTCTAGTGTATGAGTTATGAGTTGGGGACATTTTTTTTAATCTTTAGCTTATTTTGATTTTGTTGGAAATACCCCTTGAATATTATCTTAGTTCAAACTACTCTTTACTGATTTAAGGCTAAGAGTTACCCATAATTGAATGTATTTAATAATTTTGTACATTTTCATACATACCCATTGTAAATTCTCTTAAATTTCTCAATCTAGTATTCCTTAGAAATCATACTCAAAGCGTAAATTAAGAAACATCATTCATTTAAACAAAGAAGAAAAGCTAGCATTATATTCACGTGATGAGAAAATTTATAGACTTAAAAATAGAGCTAACCTTAAAAGTAGTATAGTTTAAAATTCACAATGCATTGTAACCATTTGTTAGGGAGACAAACCATATTGAACTAGTTAGATGCAGTGCCCACCCCTAGTTTGCATTTTGTTATTATTGTCGAACTCTTTTAGGCTAGTTTTATGCTTGATGATTAGTAGCAGTATTTTGAGATTATCAGATATTATTTTAGATTTAGTTGTTTTATGATGAGATTACTTGGTACTCTATACTTATGTATGCACAATGATAATTATAGTGTTTTCAGTTATTGATGATGATTAGTTAGATGGATTATCATATGTGTTTTGTTATGGATACTTACCCCACACTGCATGTGTATGGTGTGTGTGTATGTTTTCTTTATGTATGACATTTCTAATGTGGTTAAGGAAGGGAGTCATAGTCACCTATTAGTCAAGATCTACAAAATGCACCACTTGCTACCATTGCCTATTTAGTTTAGTATATATTTGTTTTTAAATGCATGAATTTTATGTAGATTGTACTTAGCAGTTATTGACTTCCCTAAATTGCTAGGATGAGTGTACCCTATTGCATTATCTTGATGGTAAGAGAGGGGAGATAAATTCTTAAGCCCAAATCCTAACATTTAAACACATCTGTCCTAGAAAATTAGGACAAGTATCCAAGTTGATTACCTTTTGAATGCATCGAATGACATTAATTCATGATTATAACCCTTTAATTTGATCTTATATCTGTTTTTCTATTATGGGTTTTCGTATTTTGCCATATAAGCCTTCGGTGATTTTTCTATTAACTAAGTCAAA
Source organism: Cupressus sempervirens (assembly GCA_028749045.1). Classification (NCBI taxonomy): domain Eukaryota; kingdom Viridiplantae; phylum Streptophyta; class Pinopsida; order Cupressales; family Cupressaceae; genus Cupressus; species Cupressus sempervirens. Next base: position 905,783,652 of record CM053789.1, read on the forward strand.
TTAAATGATTTTATTTAATAGAAATTTATTATGGTATTTTTAATATTTAATTAATTAGAAAATTAATTAAACAAAAAGAATTAAATTTAAAAATTAAATTTATAAGTTTAATTTTAGAATGTGATAATATTAATTTAATTTAATAATAATATATTTAGAGTACATTTTTAAATAAATGCTAAATACTATGATTATTTAAGTTAATAAATATTTTATCAATTAACATTTAGAAAATAAATTAAAAAGTTAAAAAAAGATATTAATTTATTAAGAGTTTTAAAATTGCATATAGTATGCATGAGATTAAAATATAAGAAATTAATTAAAAAGTAAAAAAGATATTAATTTATTAAAAGTTTTAAGATTGCATGATGTGTGCATAAGATTAAAATTTAATAAATTAATCAAAAGAGAAGTCAAGTGAAATTAAATAAAGTTGTTTTATAATTCATTAAATGTGCATAAAAAAGATAAAGAAAAGATAATAAAGAGTTAAAGTCTAGTGAGCAAGGAGTCCTCTCAAGTGATCGCACAATTAGTGCCCTGATTTTAGGAGAGAACTCCATATCACAATTGAGTGTTCATTTTTGAGAGACAACAAATTTTGGAAGAAGGAATTTTTGAAAAGAGAGAAGGTTATGAGAGGGGAAATTTCTCTCACAAATCTTTTTTGGCATAGCAATTTAGCATCAAAGTCCTGGTAGATTCTTGTGATGAATTCATACAGTTATTTATGCTATTACTTTTCCTATCTTCTTCATGACTGTGAATTGATTGTCTATATTTTTCTATGATGAATCTTTCAATCTAGTAAATTGGAATTTCTAGTATGCATGTTGTTTTCATCTCTGTATGGGAAGATTAAAATATAGTTACAATCCTCCTTTAGTAGAATTAAAATTTGCAAATTAAATTGGTAGTGGTTTTGAAAGAAAAGAAAATTTTAATTTAGAAATTTGAATGATTGATCGTGGTTTTCCTATCTAACTTTTTTTTGCAATATTTATAAAAATATATATATTAAAAAAAAAAGTTTTCTTAGTTTTTTTTAAAAATAATTTAAAAAGATATATATTTTGGGGGTGGGTGGTGTGGGAGGGGCGAGGAGGTAGGGCCACCACACCCCCACCTCCCATCACCCCACAGCTAGCAATAGCCAAAATTGTTGTTGTAGGTACTACAATAGCCTTTGTGGTTGCAAGCCCTGTGATAGCAAGGAGGCCGCACGACCATCCTTAAAAGCCACATGGGCTTAAAGTGCTTGCCTTAAACTTTTATAAGTTTCTTTTTTTAATTAATATTTTTAATTAATAAATTTTGTTAATAATTTAATTTATTAATTATTAATTTTAATTTTAATAAATTTTAATAATATTCAATTTGGTTACTTTTTAATTAATGAATTTATTAATAAATTTGTTAATAATTATAAAATAATAATGAGATATTAGTTTAGTTATTTAATTTCTTATTTATTAATTGAATTAATTAAAAATACTTTAATTAAGCTTAGTTAATAATGAATTTTGTTTAAAATAAGATAAAGAATTTTTTTAATTAATATATAATAATATTGATTTTAATAAAGTGGTCATTATTTTATTTAAACATCAATGATTATTATTTTAATAATTTAATAAATAATTACTCTTTGATTTTTTTGGAAAATTTACTTAAATCGAATAGGGATAATTACACAAATTATTTAAAAATAAGAAAGGTTAATTGTAAGGGTGAACTATGAGGCTTATTTACTTGAAACATATATCGAAACAAAAAAGAATTGAAACCTTCCTATAACTCAAGAATATGTTTTCAAATCAAAGCAAACTATGAAACTACATCATTTTGAATGTTGTTTGTGTTTTGGGTTTGGGTTTGACCTAGAGTGTTGACCAGTTTGAAAACATCTACCAGAGGCTTGGGAGTTCTGTGATTGTGATGTTATGATGAACTGATCTTGATCTTTTAAAATCAACCATGGTAATGTGTCTGGTATGTTTTATGATGAGTTTGTATTTATTGTTCATTATTTCTTTCCAGTGTTCTTGTGTGAAGGTGAGGTGATTGTATGACCTACTTGACTTAACCACTTTGGAGTCTTTGATCAATATCTTGGGATGCTTTCCAGTTGCTCGTAGAGAACTAATGTGTTATTGTGAATTATCATTTGATTCTTTCTAGTCACTTGTATAGGATTGAGGTGATATACTATGATTATTTGATTTTTACTTTTATGAGCCTAGGGTAGGTAATCTGTATGTTAAGTTGGGAAGTGACATGCAATGGAGGTTGGGGCCCAAAGTGGCTACCAAGGTAACCCATTGTAAGTAGGTCAATAAGTGATAACATTTCATTAAATGAGTTAAAATTAATTAATAAGATATTGGTACCACAGAAATTCACTAAGGGGTTGGAGGATTAAAAGACTAGCTAGGTAACCTTAGGGTTGACTCATTATTATGCCTTGTCAGTATGAAAGGATACTAGTGCTGCATAGGGTCACTAGGGGGCTAGAGGATTAAAATACTAGTCGAGTAACCCTAGCATTGATTTGTGTGATGACACTTGCCCACTAGCAGTATAGATTTCCTATGTGTCTTTGTGTGCCTCTGGGTCTAGATGTCGATTTAACTTGGAACATTTGAGTTAGATTACTTTTAGGGTTTCCTAGACTTAGAAAATACTTTTGATATTTGGATTGATATCTTGTTTGGGACTTGAGACTATCTCCTTAGTGTAGTGGAAGTGGGCCATTTAGGTTCTACGTGGTCAGGTGGTAGTGCATTTTACTCTTACCATTGAGATCCATCCGTTGTTGCCATGGTTGGAGTTTCTTTGTGTGTTTTTCCTTTCATTCTATCTTGGTATATTATAATGGATGGTTATAGCTTTATGATGGATGATTTCACTTATTGTATTGTACTTTGTATCATGGATCCGAAAGGATGATGTAATTCTATTTTTATAAATGTATATTCTTTTAGCCTTTCATACCATGTGACATGTATAGTGGATAATTGAGCATTCCAAATTTTATTGCCAAGTGGCATTCAGAACAAATATATATTATTTAAATTGGACTTTGGATTTTTAATTATTCTTTCATGTGGATGTGGTATTTGATAGACTTAGTATTAATTAAATTTAAATGTGATTCAATGTCATGGAATCCTTAAGGAATATAATCTGTTATGTTTTCTTAATTATGATTGCATGTTGTTGCTTCCACTACTTTATGAATGATGTGTATGTTATTCTTTAAAGAAAATAAAAATGTTTGGAAAACTTAGTTAAAACTTTAGGTTAATTCTTTTGCATCCCTTGGCGGGGCATTACATCTGGTATCAGAGCATGAGTTCTACATTAGGAGCTCTAGACATATTGGAATGCCACTAGTTGTTAACTAGTTTAATTAAAATGAAATGTAAACTGTTATGTATATCTATTTCAAACTGAAACTTGAACTAGTTGAACTGAAACAAAACTTAAAATTTTAGTTGTATACTTTCAAACTTGAACACTTATACTTCAAAACTAAAATATTCTTAAACCTAAAAATAGGCAAAACTAAAAATGGAACTTATATTGTTTTCAAAACATGTGTCTTTTATGTATGATTTACAATAGTATTTTTTATGGTTATGATAGCATCTTTTTATCTTTGGTATTACTATTGAGAGCGTTGTTAGTGGAATCATATCCTCTTATAGGGAGAAAGGGTCCATTGGGACCCAGATAGTGAGATTCTTAAGCTTTACCATTCTTGTAGGCTTTGAGGGTTAAGCCTAAGTCTAGAGGGAGTGGATGTAGTGCCTATCCCTAGTTTGCATTATGTTATTATTTCTAAATTCTTTTAGGCTAGTTTTATGCTTGATTATTAGTAGCTGTTGTTGAGATTATCAAATATTATTTCAGATTTAGTTGTTTTATGATGAGATTACCTGGTACTATATACTTCATGTATGCATGATGACTATTACAATGTTTTCAATTATTGATGATGATTAGTTAGATGGATTATCATATGTGTTTTTTTATGGATACTTACCCCATACTACATGTGTATAGTGTGCATGTATGTTTTCTTTATGTATGGCATTTTTGATGTGGTTAAGGAAGGGAGTCATAGTCATCTGCTAGTTAGGATCTACATGATGCACCACTTCCTACCATTGCCTATTTAGTTTAGTATATATGTGTTTGTACATGCATGGATTTTATGTAGATTGCAGGTACTAGTTATTGACTTCCCTAAATTGCCAGGATAAGTGTACCCTATCGCATTATCTTGATGGTAAGAGAGGGGAGATAAATTTTTAAGTCCAAATCCTAACCTTTAAACCCATTTGTCCAAGAAAATTGAGACAAGTATCTAAGTTGATTACCTTTCAAATGTGTCAAATGATGTTAATTCATGATTATAACCCTTTAGTTTGATCTTGTATGTATTTTTCTATGGGTTTTCGTATTTTGTCCTATAAGTATTTGGTGATTTTTCTATTAATTAAGTCAAACTAAATGATTAAATTAATGATTTAATTTAATGAAAATTTATTATGGTATTTTTAATATTTAATTATATTTAATTAATGAAGAAAATAATTAAATAAAAAGAATTAAATTTAAAGATAAAAGTTATAAGTTTAATTTTAGAATGTGATAATATTTATTTAATTTAATAATAATATATTTAGAGTTCATTCTTAAATATATACTAAATAATATTATTATTTAAGTTAATAAATATTTTATCAATTAATGTTTTGAAAATAAATTAAAAAGTGAAAAAGATATTAATTTATTAAGAGTTTTAAAATTGCATAAAGTATGCATGAGATTAAAATATAACAAATTAATTAAAAAGTGAAAAAAAATTAATTTATTAAAAGTTTTAAGATTGCATGATGTGTGCATGAGATTAAGATTTAATATATTAATCAAAAGAGAAGTCAAGTGAAATTAAATAAAGTTATTTATAATTCATTAAAGATGCATGAAAAAGATAAAGAAAAGATAATAAAGAGTTAAAGTTTGGTGAGCAAGGAGTCCTTTTGAATGACCACACAATTAGTGCCTTGATTTTAGGAGATAACACCATATCACAATTGAGAGTTCATTTTTGAGAGACAACAAATTTTGGAAGAAATTTTTTTTGGAAGAGAGAAGGTTTTGAGAGGAGAAATTTCTCTCACAAATCTTTTTGGGCATAGTGATTTAGCATTAGAGTCCAAGTAGATTCCTGTGATAAATTCACACAGTTATTTATACTATTTCTTTTCCTGTCTTCTTTGTGACTGTGAATTGATTGTCTGTATTTTACTCTGATGAATCTTTCATTGTAGTAAATTGGAATTTTTGTTATGCATGTTACTTTTGTCTATGTATAGGAAGATTAAAATATTGTTACAATCCACCTTTAGTAGAATTAAAATTTAGAAATTAAATTAGGAGGGATTTTGAAAGAAAAGAAAATTTTAATTTAGAAATTTGAATGGTTGATCATGGCTTTCCTATCTGACTATTTTTTGCAATATTTATAGAAAAAATATATATATATATAATAAATTTGTTATTTATTTATAAAAAAAAATTATTTATTTATTTATTTGTGGGGGGGGAGGGCAAGCGGGGCCACCACACCCCCACCTCCCATCTCCACATAGCTAGTAGTAGCCAAAGCTACTATCATAGGTATTGTGACAGCCTCTACAGCTGCAGGCCCTACAACAGCATGGAGGTCATATGACCATCCTTAAAAACTTGCTTTAAACTTTTATAAATTAGTTTTTTTATTAATATTTTTAATTAATAAATTTTGTTACTAATTTAATTTATTATTTATTAACTTATTTTTTAATAAATTTTAGTTATATTTAAATTAGTTAATTTTAATTAATTGAATTAATTAAAATTAGTTTAATGAAGCTTAGTTAATGATGAATTTTGTTTAAAAGAAGATAAAGAGTTATTTTATTTAAACATCAATGATTTATATTTTAATAATTTAATAACTAATTACTCTTTGATTTTTTGTATCAAATTTACTTAAATCAAATAGGAAAAATTGCACAAATTATTTAAAAATAAGAATGGGTTAGTTGTAAGGGTGAACTGTGAGACTTATTTACTTGAAACATATATTGAAACAAAAAAGAATTGAAACCTTACATATAATTCAACAATATGTTTTCAAATCAAACGAAACTATGAAACTACATCGTTTTGTATGTTGTCTGTGTTATGTGTTTGGGTTTGACCTAGAGTATTGAGCAGTTTTAAGACATCTAGCAAAGGCTTAGGGGTTTTGTGATTGTGATGTTATGATGAACTGATCTTGATCTTTTAAACTCAACCATGGTAATGTGTCTGGTATGATCTATGATGAGTTTGTATTTATTGTTCATTATTGCTTTCTAGTGTTCTTGTGTGAAGGTGAGGTGAATGTATGACCTACTTGACTTAACCACTTTGGAGTCTTTGATTAGTATCTTGGGATGCTTTTTAGTTGCTCGTAGAGAATTGATGTGTTATTGTGAATTATCATTTGATGCTTTCCAGTCACTTGTATAGAACTAAGGTGATATATTATGATTCGTTGATTTGTACTTTTATGAGCCTAGGGTAGGTAATTTGTATGTTAAGTTGGAAGTGGCTTGCAATGGAGGTCGAGGCCCAAAGTGGCTATGAGGGTAACCCATTGTAAGTAGTTTAATAAGTGACAAAATTTCATTAAATGGGTTAAAATGAATTAATAAGATATTGGTACGACAAAAAGTCTCTAAGGGGCCAAAGGATTAAAAGACTAGCCAGAGAACCTTAGAGTTGACTCGTTGATATGCCTTGTCAATAAAAATGGATACTAGTGTCGCTTAGGGCCACTAGGGAGGCAGAGGATTAAAAGACTAGCTAGGTAACCCTAACATTGATTCATGTGATGGCACTTGCCCACTTGTAGTATAGATTTCTTACATGTCTTTGTGTGCCTCTGGGTCTAGATGTCGATTTATCATGGAACCTTTGAGTTAGATTACTTTTAGGGTTTCTAGGACTTAGTACTTTTGATATTTGTATTGATATCTTGTTTGGGACTTGAGACTATCTCCTCAATGTAGTGGGAGTGGGCCATGTAGGTTCCACATAGTTGGGTGGCAGTGCTTTTTACTCTTATCATTGAGATCCATCTGTTGTTGTCGTGGCTAGAGTTTCTTTGTCTTCTTTTCCTTTCATTCTATATTGGTGTATTATGATGGATGGTTATATATTTCTGATAGATGATTTCACTTATTATATTGTAATTTGTATCATGGATCTAAAAGGGATGATGTAATTCTATTTTTATAAATCTATATCCTTTCAACTTTTCATACCTTGTGACATGTACAATGGATGATTGAGCATTCCAAGTTTTATCGCCAAGTGGCATTCAAAAAAAATGTATATTATTGAAATTGGACTTTGGACTTTTAATTATTCTTTCATGTGGATGTGGTATTTGATAGACCTAGTATTAATTAAATTTAAATATGATTCGACGTATTGGGATCCTTAAGGAATATAATCTATTATGTTTGCTTTATATTATGAGTGTATGTTATTCCTTCTACTACTTTATGAATGATGTGTATGTTATTCTTTAAAGAAAAAAAAGTTTGGAAAACTTAGTTAAAACATTAGGTTTATTCTTTTGGATCCCTTGGTGGGGCATTACATACAATCTATATTTTTTTTTTATATCCAAATTTGTATTGTTTGTAACTGTTTCCTGCTAATCCTAGGTAATTATATAGAGTATACTGATGTCAAGGAATACCAAATTAAACTAAAATTATTAAACATCTTAAAATCCAAAGAAGCTAAGAAACTAGGATGCATATATTATATTAAATATTTTAAACAAATCTACAAAGAGCCATAAGGGAGTAGATAACTCCTACAAACTAACCTAGGAAACTTAGAAAGTGTTGGGATTCTTTAGAATAACTTAGAAGGGGGGGTGAATCAGTTGATATCCAAGGTCAAGATCTACAAATAAAAAATTTCACAACTTAGTGAACCCATATCCATAAAAAAATATTCATGCATGCATCTATTAGATTATACAATCACTTAAACTTATAGATTATTGTCCTAGGTCAAAACAACTTTGCAGAAATGTAAATATCAAACATAATAGATTCAATAACACATTTAACACATGGATTTTATGTGGAAACCAATTTGGAAAAAACTACCAGTAACATGCTATTCATTCGCACTCATTTGAAGTGATGTCCTATAAAAGGCCAACCATGTTAAATGTTACAATACACATTTTTAAATGTGACCTAGTTAAAGGATTTCAATCACCTTGTTAGGATTAAGCCTTGTTAAATGACTTTAGATCATTCACTTTGAATATCAGCTGGTTAAAGGATTTACAAATGACTGTTAGGTCAACCATAGTCCAAAGGATTTACCCTAGACTAGTACAATGATTAGAAAGTAATAGTAAGGCTTGATCTGATGACAAATTACAAATCATTTGCAGATTACGAATGATTGTTTCATTCCTCCATTCTTCTTGGCTTTCACACACTTCAACTCTAATAGTTTTTTCGCCCTTCAAGCATTCATACTCTTAAGACTTCTTGCTTTTCTTGCCAATAGAAGTCTTTTCTGTTCGATCATTGAATGAAGAAATACTTGAGGCCTCTTGTGTAACATAGATTCTCAAACATGACCAACATTGCTGATGACTAGCCATCTCTATAAATAGAAAATTAAGATCTTTTGTTGTTCAACCTCTATCATCCATTTTAGGGTTAGGTAGGATTAGGTAAGATTCAATGAATTTACCCATCTTTTCATTTCAATCCCTTCTAGAAACTTCTTCTTCAATCCTCTTTGAATTCACCTCAAAATGGTTTACCATGAATTCTGTGCCACTAACTCATCATATTTATCTTCCACACACTTCACAAAATTGAAGAAAACAAAATAGTTAGCTTAGATTGATGTAAGGAAGGGAAGGGAAGAACTAGGGAAAAAGGCTCACCTAGCTATCCAAACCACCCTACAATAGTTAACAAAATGGAAATACAACACAAAGAACAACAACCAAAGGAGAAGGAATAGCAAAACACTTCTATTGATTCATCAAATAATCAGCATACATGCCCAGCTGTAAGGCATTCTAGGTTATGGCCAAATATAAAAATACTACAACTTCCAAATTCATGATCCAACTTCAAATTTGCACTTCCAGACACATATGCATTCCCTTTTAGAATTCTCTCTAAGTCCTCTTTCTCCCCAAAAACTACTTAACTCTAAGCCTAGACACCTTATATATACTTGCCAAAATGGCCTATAGATCATTCTAGAACATTACATAAGAGGAAGGCCAACCCAACAATAGTCTAGACACATCCCAAGAAAAGATCTTAACATAAATATCACAATTGAAATTAATCTTGCAAATCAGTTTGCAAAAATCATGTCCAAATGCTGACACTCAACAAAAATAGGAAAAATCAGCACATGAAGGGTCACTCAGCATACATTGGGTAACTTGGCACAAGAAAGATTAATTAGCATACACTGGGTAATTCAGCACATGAAGGGTCACTCGACATACACTAGGTAACTCGTTAGCAACTAGAACTCGATAGCAACTAGAACTCAGTAGCAATTGGCACTCAACAACAACTAGAACTTGGTAGTAACTAGAAACTAGAAATTGGTAATAACTAGCACTTTGCAATAACTAGAACTTGGTAGCAATTGGCACTCAATAGTAATTGAAACTTGGCAGCAACTAGTAGAATAAAAAAAAAGTGCAAGATGACAAGGAAACCAAGGATGATCCTACATTAGACAACCAAGGTTGGAATAAATGATTCTCCTAAATCATTGAGATGTCACAACCTAAGATGAATCTAACTCAGATTGAAGAATCCATTAAGCATCTTCAATAGGTCTGTTCTCCCACTTCACCAAATATTCATATTAATATTTTTCTCTTGTGCTCTTACCAATTCTCTAATCCAATATTTGTTCAACTTCTTCAATCTACTTCTTAGGATAATCATTTGATATAACAACTTTGTCATTTGACTCATGACACTTATATAAATCAGCAACATTGAATATAGGAGATATATCCATGTCATTAGGTAACTCAACTTCATAAGCATTACCACTATACAACTTCTTCAAGATCTTACAAGGTCCAAACTTTTTCATCTTCAACTTACTATATGTTCCAATAGGAAATCTTCCTTTCTTCAAATGAACTATCACCTCATCACCAACTTGAAAATCATGATGTCTTTTAGACTTATAAGCATTCTCCTTATATTTCTAATCACTTTGTTCCAACCTCAACTTCACTTCCTTATGTAAAGACTCTATAAAATTTGCAAATTCTTTTCCTACAGCACGTCTTTTTCTTCACCAACAACATCTCTCAAATCTAATATACCTCTAGGTTGCATTCTAGCAATAATCTTGAAAGATGTCTTCCCTATACTTCTATTTATAGAATTGTTATATGAAAACTCAGCTTGTGCCAACACTACTTCCTAATTACTTGGCTTATCTCCAACTAAACATCTCAACAACTTACCCAAGCTCCTATTCACAACCTCTGTTTGTCCATCTATTTGTGGATGGAATGTAGAACTAAACTTCAATTTAGTAACCACCTTCTTCCACAAAGTCTTCCAAAAATAACCAACAAACTTACTATCTCTGTCAGAAATAATACTTCATGGTAATCCATGCAATCTCACAATCTCTTTAAAGAAAAGTTCATCAACCTGCTCTAGATCTGATGTCTTCTTACATGGTATAAAATGAGCCATCTTAGAAAATCTATCCACTAAAATAAATATGGAATCATACCCCTTCACTAATTTAGGTAACCCAAATTTTTTTTTTGTATTGATGTCACTCCAAAGTTTCTTAGCATATACTGGGTAACCCGGCACATGAAGGGTCACTCCACATTGACTCAACACATGAAGGGTCACTCAACATACACTAGGTAACTCAGTAGCAACTGAAACTTGCTAGCAACAACTAAAACTCAGTAGCAACTGGAAACTAGAACTCGATAATAATTGACACTTGGCAGTAACTGGAACTCGATAGTAATTAGAATTTGGAAACAACTAGCACTCAACATTAACTAGAACTCAATAACAACTGCAAAAATGAACAAAAAGTGCAGGATTACAAGGAAACCTAGAATGCTCTTGCATCAAACAACCAGGGTTGAAAGAAATGATTCTTCTAAATCATTGAGATGTCACAACCCGAGTTGAATCCAACTCAAATTGAGAAATCCATGAAGCATCTTCAATAGGTTTGTTCTTCCACTTCACCAAATATTCATAGTAATCTTTTCCTCTTGTGCTCTTGCCAACTCTCTGATCCAATATCTGTTCAACTTCTTCAATCTACTTCTAAGGATAATTATCTAATATAAAAACTTCATCATCTAACTCATGATACTTATATAAATTAGTAACATTGAATATAAGAGATATATCCATATCATTTGGTAACTCAACTTCATAAGCATTACCACTATCAAACTTCTTCAAGATCTTACAAGGTCCAAAATTCTTCATCTTTAGCTTACTATATATTCCAACATAAAATATTCCTTTCTTCAAATGAACCATCACCTCATCACCAACTTGAAAATTACAATGTCTGCTAGACTTATTAGCATTCTCCTTATACTTCTAATTACTTTGGTCCAACCTCAACTTCACTTTCTTATATAAAGACTCCATAAAATCAACAAATTCTTCTCCTGTAGCACTTCTCTTTTCTTCACCAATGACATCTCTTGAATTTGATATACCTCTAGACTACATTCCAATAACAAGCTCAAAAGGTTTCTTCGCTATACTCCTATTCACAAAATTGTTATATGCAAAATAAGCTTATGCCAACACTACTTCCTAATTACTTGGCTTATCTCCAACTAAACATCTCAACAAGTTACCCAAGTTTCTATTCACAACCTCTATCTATCTATCTATCTATGGATGGAATGTAGAACTAAAATTTAATTCAATACTCATCTTCTTCCACAAAGTATTCCAAAAATAACCAACAAACTTACTGTGTCTATCATAAATAATACTTCTTGGTAATCCATGCAATATCACAATCTCTTTAAAGAATAGTTCAACAATATGCTCTGCATTTGATGTCTTCTTACATGGTATGAAATGAGCCATCTTAAAAAAATTGTCTACTATAACAAATATGGAATCATTCCCCTTCACTCTTTTAGTAATCCAAGAACAAAATCCATACTAATGTTACTCCAAGGTTTCTCAAGAACAGTAATAGGTGTATATAAACTAGTATTTTGACTTACTCCTTTTGCAATGTGACAAATTCCACAACTCTTTACAAATTTTTGAACATCCTTATACATTTGTGACCAATAATACTTATCCTTCAACAAACTCAATGTCTTATCAATTCCAGAATGTCTAGCCAATCCACCACTATGCTTTTCCTTAATCAGATTCAACCTCATAGAACTTCTAGAAATACACAACTGACTTCCTTTGAACAACATATCTTCTTGAATGAAATACTCATAATACTTACTTATTGATTTTTCAGATTTGGTGTTCTAAACTCTCTCCACGCCTTACAAAAATTAGGATTAGCATCATACAACTCTTTCATTTCATCAAAACCATGAACTTCAACTTTCATTTTAGTCAACAAAGAATTTGTTCTACTCAATGCATCAGCAACTCTGTTAGTAACTCCTCTCGTATGCTTAATAACAAATGTGAAACTTTGCAAGTACTTAATCCACTTCATATGTCTCTAATTCAATTTATGATAACTTCCCAAGTATTGTAAAGCTTTATGATCAGTATACAACACAAATTTCATAGGAATCAAATAACATCTCCACTTCTTCAAAGCTTGAACAATATCAAAAAATTCTTGATCATACACAAAATAATTCCTTTTGGCATCATTTGACTTTTTACTAAAGAAAGCAACAAGCTTACCTTCTTGACTTAATACAACTCCTATTTCATTACCATTTGCATCATATTCAACTTGAAATATGTTGCTAAAATCAAATAAAGCCAATATAGGTAACTCAACAACCTTTTGTTTCAAAGTCTCAAAACTCTTATCAGCTACATGTGTCCACTTGAATTCCTTTTTATCTCCCCTCATTATCTTAGTCATAGCATTACAAACAACACTAAAATTCTTTATAAACTTTCTATAAAAACTAGCCAAACCATGAAATGATCTTACCTCACCCATAGTCTCTGGTGTAGGCCATTCCAAAATTGCTTTAACCTTCTCAAGATCCATCTTCAATCCATCGGCTGAAATCACAAATCCCAAATATACACAATCTCCTCTTGCATAAAAGAACACTTTTTCAGATTAATCAACAAGTTTTCCTCTTTCAAACTTTGCAATAGTTGTCTAATATGCTCAAGATGTTCTTCCTTAGTCTTAATGAATATTAAAATATTATCCAAATAAAAAATGACAAACTCTCTCAAAAATCTTTTTAGAACTTCATCCATCAACCTCGTGAAAGTACTAGGTGCATTAGTCAAACCAAAAGGCATAACTAACCATTCATACAAACCATATTTTGTCTTGAAAGTAGTCTTCCATTAATCACCTTCTCTAATTCTAATCTAATGATAGCCACTCTTCAAATCAATATTGGTAAAATACTTTTCTCCACTCAAACAATCCATTATGTCATCCATCCTCAACATAGGAAATCTATATTTCACTATTATCTTGTTAATAGCTCTGGAATTAGTACACATTCTCCATTCTCCATTCTTTTTAGGTGCTAATACAATAGGTACACCACATGGACTCAAGCTTTCTCTGATCAAACCTTTCTACAACAACTCATGCACTTGTCTATTAAGTTCTTCATTCTTTGTAGGTGTTAATCTATATGGTGCTTTGTTTGGCAAACTAGCTCCAGGAATCAGATCCATATAATGACGTATGCTTCTTATTGGAGGTAAACCATTAGGAATATCATTAGCAACAATATCTTTATATTCATTTAGTAATTTTGTAATTTATACTAGTACTTGACTATCACTATCTATTGTCACTCGGTCATTACTAGCTTTTGCTACTTGATCATTTCTACCAACACTCAGTCTTCTAGGAACTATGACAAAATAAACTTGATTCTTCTTTACTTATTTTTCAAATTTCTTTCCATTAACCATGCAAACTTTTATTGGAGTACAATTGACCTCTTTGGACTTTTAATCAAAGGTAACAATATTTATTTCTTTCCATTTACCCAAAGAGTATATTGATTCAATCTTCCATCATGTCAAACATATCTATCATATTGCCAAGGTCTACCCAACAAAATATGACAACAATCCATGGGCATAATATCACACAAAACTTCATTAAAGCAATGTCCAATTTTGAACTTCACAAGGCATTACTCACTTACCAATATCTTATGCTCATCTTTTATCCATGAAACATGATAGGGTTTAGGATGTTTCAGCCTTTGCAACTACAAATTTGTAACTAGCTCTTCTGATGCCAAATTTGTAGAACTTCCACTATCAATGATCACTTTGCAACATTTTCTAGCCATCTTACATCTGGTCTTGAAAATAATTCTCCTTAAAATAGGTTCCTAATCACTTCCCTTATTACATAAGGTTCTTCTCACCATCAAATTTTCTCTAGCCTCAGGTCCACTTGGTAAACTATCAATATTTTCTTGAATCACAACATTTCTATTATTTTGACCACTTTTAGAAGATCTACATTCAAAGGATCTATGCCCTTCTTTACCACATCTAAAACAATTACCATAGAAACCACCTCTAGAATAAAAATGACCTCTTCCTTGGTAAGATCCAGTACCTCCTTAGTATGAGCTACCACCTTTCCACTCTATCTTGTCTTTATCATCATTCTTCCATTTAGATTTGCTTTTATCCTACACAAAATTATTAGATCTTCCACCTTCACCATAAGATCTACTTATACCTCTTTGTCTTTGTTCATGCTTCTTTGCTATAATCTCCTCAAGTTTCAAGGTATATTGATATGCTTCTTCAACACTTTCCAACTTCACAAAACTTATTTTATCTTGTATTCTAGATCTGAATCCATTAATGTACCTTACAATTTTCTCAATATCATCATCCACATGTTCAAATCTAATGTCTAATCTATAGAATTCCTCGGTATACTCTTTCATAGTCATGTCCTTTGGTTTTAAATTTTGCATCTTTCTCAACAAGCTAACTTGGTAATCAATAGGAAGGAATTCATTCTTTACCTTGTTCACCATCTTTGTCTAAGTTCTGATCTTCTCCTTTCCTCTCCTTTGTCTATCACTCTGCAAATGCTCCCACCATAATGATGCATGGCCTTTCAACCTAGCGACTACAATCTTCACCTTTCTATTATAAGGAGTGTTTTCATACTCAAAGAACTTCTCCATATCTAAGATCTAACCCAAAATAACATTGGTATCTAATTTTACATCATAAAGAACAACTTCTATAGCAAGCTTTGAATTTTTCTTACACAACACTCACAATAATCTTTCCTCATCTTGATCTTTTTCAAGTTCTAGATTATGGTTTGGTGATGCTACTTCATCATCGCTTACATCATCAAGATGTGCTCCTCTCCTTTGGGCTGCCTCTATAACATCTAATCTGGCCATAATTTGTCTCAATTAATCCAATATGGCATTATCAACATTCCCTCTACCATGAAACATCTTTATAAATTAGGTTCCTACAAGATCATAACCCTCTACAAGTTATAAGTCAAATCCACAGATCTACCACCCTACAACCAAATCCAAATTAAAGTTTTACACAATCCAATCTCTAAAGGGATGAACCTCAAGGTCTGATACTAGCTGATGTAGGGAAGGGAAGGGAAGAACTAGGGCCAAAGGCTCACCCAGCTATCTAAACCACCCTACAAGAGTTAACATAGCAAAAACACAACACAAAGAACAATAACCAAAGGAGGAAGAAAAGAATGCTTCTATTGATTCATCAAATAATTAACATACATGCCTAGCTTTAAGGTCTTCTAGGTTATGGCCAAATACAAAAAAATAAAACTTCTAGATTCACAATCCAACTTTGAATTTGTACTTGCAAACACATATGCATTCCCTTTTAGAATTCTCTCTAAGTCCTCTTTCTCCCCAAAAACTAATTAACTCTAAGCCTAAACACCCTATATATACTTGCCAAAATGGCTTATCGATCATTCTAGAATATTACGTAAGAGGAAGACCAGCCCAAAAATGGTTTAGACACATCCCAAGAAAAGATCTTAACATAAATATTGTGATTGAAATAAATCCTACAAGTTGGCTCACAAAAATCACATCCAAATGCTAACACTAGGCAAAAATAGGAAAACTCAACACATGAAGGGTGACTTGGCATACACTTGGTAACTCAACACATGAAGAGTAACTCGACATACACTGGATAACTTGGCACATGAAGGGTCACTTAGCAATAATTGGAACTCGACAACAACTGGTAGAATGAACAAAAACTACAAGATTACAAGAAAACCCAGGATGCTTCTACATCATAGATTCATCAAATTTATGATTAAACATGAATACTAATACTTGACATCAATATGCTATCATTCAACTTCCAAACTATTCTTCCACTTGTATTCAACTAGATCACTTGGCAAACACTAAAGTTTGTTGGTTCTTGACATCAACTAAAATTTACTCAGCTTACACTGTATCACTCAGCATACACTAAACTTTCTCTTTTCTCGACTCCAACTAATTTCTACTTGGCTTGCACTGACTTTGCTCGCCAACTACTAACCACTTAGTTAATCTTGGCAAACTCAATTCTTCTTACTTATTCTTTTAGACTTAGTCAATGTATCTAACCTTTGTAGCCTTAAGTAGATAATAAATACATTATAACATCATTGTCTTAACTGATCTTTGTACTCCTTTTTCTTATCATAACTCAACCTTTCCTCTAGGTGCTTTTGTTATCTTATATGTGTTGAGATTATGGGTGTTGCACACATTACATAATATTTTTATATTGTATTATTTTATTTTATTATGTAATGTTGCACCTAGATAGATTCCCATGGGATATACTTGATGATTTGTATTGTAATTTTGTGATAATCTTTCATGTTTTATTTAATATTTGGGAAAAGAATTAAATTTCCAATATTAAATGAGGTCAATGGGTTAGGTAGCACATGGTTTATGTAATACTACTTGGTGGTTTTTTGGGACTTGCTACTATATAAGAAGCCATAAGGGTAGTTGTTGTATGGAAGAAAGACTAAAGGATAAAAGGGGAAAGAGTCAAGCGAGACAAGGTTTGACAGGTCAGCCAAGGGAACATTTGTGAAGGTTGAAAGCATGACATGGAATGTGTGGATTCATGCTTTTTCACATGGATTTCTTGGTTGTGGCTATGGCATTGAAGGCTTTCATGGTTGTATTGCAATGATGTTTTTGCTGAATAATACATGATGATGTATGTTTTTGGAGGTTAGCTTTTTCCCTCAATGAGGGTTTCTTAGGGAATATCTTATGTCACATTTTTGTGAGTTTGTTGTCTATGTTGGAAATATAGATGAAGTAACTGAGAGGGTAGGGGTGAATCAGTTACCACAAAAATAATTCCAAATTTTTTTTAGATGTCTATAATGCTTACTTACTATTGATACTCGGTAAATAGTGCAAGAATACTATAACTCAGTAGGTTAACTAGTTACTAATCATCTAGCATTCATAGTTATTAATATGCATGCAAAGGTTAAATAAATGAACACAAGAGACACCAAATTTAACGTGAAAACTCAATATGGAAAAAACCACCAAGTAACTAGTCACCAATTTTCACTCTTCTAAAGTGAGCCCTGTTAGGAGTGGCCTAGTTAGAGGTCTTTAGAACAATTCAACTAAACTATCACCTTGTTAGAGGATTTACAAAATGGCTGTTAAACCAACTCTATAAAGAGATTATGGATTCACTATTACAATGATTAGAAAGCAACAATAAAGTGACCTGAATGATATGCAACTTATCTTTTACTGATTACATATCTCTGTTCTACTTTACTAGATCCTTATTGATCGAATATGACTTTGCAGCTCCTCCAAGATATCTAATCCTTCATCAAAATTTGCTCAATATTTTCTTATTCCATCTTCATTCATATATTCACACTCACACTTCAATTCACAACTTAAACATCTATATATATATACCTTTCAGATTATCAAGTCGACTCAAATATAAGTTACAATAGCTAAAAAAATCATTACATTAGTCAACTACACTTATTGTATGAAGCAATTGAACTTAATATCAAAATAATAAAATCCTTCACTAGCCGACCCAGCTCGGTAAACACTGCTCTAGAATGATTTTCTAGTGTTAACCAAGTGAAGCTTGGTAAACATTGCAAACCCTACAAAAATCCTTTGGAGATCGAGTGAACTCAGTTAACACTGACCTTCCTTTGCTGACCTTGTGAGCTCGATAGAAGCTAACTTTTTGACACATTATCTTTGATGACCGAGTGAGCTTAGTGGACATTGACTTTATTCGTTAACCTTTAGAGCTTGGTTAACACTAACTTTCTACTACAAAATCCTTTGATGCCCGAGTGAGCTCGGTAGACATTGAATTTTCTTTGTTAACCTTGGGAGCTCGATTAATACTAACTTTCTACTACAAAATCCTTTGATGCCCGAGTGAGCTCGGTAAGAACTGACTTTACTGTGTAATGTTTAGGAATGTTCGGTAGACACTGTAAATTGCTTTGCTGATCATCTGAGCTCAGTAGACTTTGTCTGATGACTGATATGACATTTGTGTAACATCAAAGACAATACATAATTAACAATTGTATCCAACAATCTCCCTCTTTGGCATTGATGGCAACACAACATGCCATAGCAGAATGAAATTTGAAAACAAGTCTAACAAGTCTTTTTCTGTCAAAACAACTTTCTCTATTAGGTAGAAAACTCTCCCTCTTTCAGTCATCTCCCTCTATGAAGGAATTACATAGCAAACTCTTCCTCTCAAACAAATTTCAGAAAGATATGATAGTAAAACTCTCCCTCTTTGACAACACATGCCAAAGACAACACAACTCAAATGAATTTTAATGTACCTTTAGTACTGATTCATATGCAATATTTCTTGATTATGCTGCATCAACTGATAGATCTTCAACTTGGTATGCATTGATGCATTAATAAAACTTAATTTTAGTGAACTTTAGATAGGGGAGTGACCCCTAACTTACCTCTTAGATACAAGAATGCATCTTTAGGTAATGGCTTTGTGAATATGTCAGCAATTTGGTCCTTTGTATGGACATATTCCAATCTAATCTCCTTATCTTGCACCAATTCTCTGACAAAATGATATTTTATTGCAATGTGCTTGGTTTTGGAATGCATCACTGGATTCTTAAATATGTTGATTGCACTTGTATTATTATAGAACATAACAACTAGTTCTTTGATTTCTACCTTCATGCCTTCCAACAATTGTTTAAACCAAACAATATTGGAACAGTTTACTACTGCAACAACATACTTTGCCTCTGCTGTAGATTAGGATGTACAATTTTTCTTTTTGCTTCTCCAAGAAACCAACCTCTTTCCAAGAAAGAATGCTCCTCCACTTGTACTTTTTTTGTCATCAAGGTTTCCTACCCAATCAGTATTAGTAAACACTTTCAAATCTAGATTACCTCCAAATTTGTACCATAAACCATAATCTTCATTTCCTTTCAAATATCTCATTATTCTTTTGATTTCCATCATGTGATTTTCTCTTGGTTTTGCTAAAAATCTTGCTACAATACCAACTGCAAGGGCAATATCAGGCCTAGTATGAACTACATACTACAACTTTCCAATCATAGATCTATACAATGTTTGATCTACTTCTTTTGATTCATCTTCCTTGGTAAGTTTTAATCTAGTACACATAGGAGTCCCAACTGGTTTACAATCTTCCATACCAAACTTTTTCAATATCTCCTTGATGTATTTTGATTGAGTGATGTAGATACCATTTTTATTTTCCTGAATTTGAAGACCAACAACGAATTTGATCTCACCAAACATAGACATTTCAAATTCCTTGTTCATTTGCTCTAAAAATTCTTTGCAAATATCATCATTCCCTGTGAAAATAGTATCATTAGTTCTTTGAAAACCAATCTGAATAAGATAGTTGTGCAATCTTTCATACCATGCTCTAAGGGTTTGTTTCAGACCAGAAAATGCCTTGTGTAATTTTCAAACCATGATCTTCTTATCTGGATCAACAAAACCTTTAGGTTGTTCAATGTAAACTTCTTCATCTAGTATACCATAGAGGAATGCTGACTTGACATCCATCTAATAAAATTTGAATCCTTTGTAAGCAGCATATGCAAGTAAGGTTTTGACTCCTTCCAATCTTGCAATAGGAGAAAAAGTTTCTCCATAGTCTATTCCTTCTTCTTGAGCATATCCTTTCCATACAAGTCTAGCTTTGTTTCTTGATACCTTACCATCTTCAGTCAACTTGTTTTTGAATATCCACTTAGTTCCAATCACATTTTTATCTTTAGGCCTGGGTACAAGAGTCCATGTCTTTTTTTTCTCTATCTACTCTATTTCTTCATTCATATCCTCAATCCAACTATCATTTTCCAATACATCTTTGATATTTCTAGGTTCAAAATCAGCAAGTAAACAAGTACATTTCAACTTACTTCTTGTCATGGTTCCTTCAGATTTGTCTCCAATGATCTGATCTGCTGAATGATGTCTCCTAACATATTTTGCTAATATAGGTTCCTTTCCTTTTTAATGAATTTTATTGTTATCCTTTTGCACTTCAACTTTAAGTTTTGGCTATTCTGTCTTGGTAGATATAGGCTCGGGTCCTTCAAACTTGGTAGACACTTTCTCGGTAGCATCTGAATGTAACTTGTGTTGCTGTAGCTCAATTTAAACTTTCTGTAACTCGGTTACTGATGACTCGGGAGTAGAAGATTCTTGATTGACTGGTTCTATATCAGGTTCAATGAAAACAAACCTTCTATAATCTTCTAGTTCCCTTTTGCTTTCTTCTTCAGTCCTTTCTGCAAACTCATCAACTTTCACATGTGCACTTTCTATGACTTTGTAAGTAGACAAGTTCAAACATCTATATGCTTTACTTTTGCAAGAGTATCCCAAAAATATTCCTTCATCACTTTTCACATCAAATTTTCCTTTTCTAAATTCTTTCAAAATGTAACATTTACTTCCAAATATTTTTAGATAACTTATATTAGGTTTATAGCCATACCATAGCTCATAGGGAGTTTTGAATGAGTCTTTTTTTAGTTGTACTCGGTTCAAGGTATGAACTACAGTGCTGATAGCTTCCTTCCAATATTTGATAGAAATGCTCTTTTCAATCATTAAAGTTCTTGCACAATCCATGATAGATCTATTCCTCCTTTCAGCTATTCCATTTTGCTCAGGAGTTCTAGGGCCTAATACCTATCTTTTGATTCCTCTTTCAATGCAAAAGTTATTGAACTCATGTGAAATGAATTCTCCACCTCTGTCTTACCTCAAGTATTTCAATCTTTTCCCTTTTTTCTTTTCTACTTTGGCCAAATACCATTTGAATTTCTCAAATGCTTCTGATTTGTTCCTTAGATACATGACAGTCATCATTCTTGAGTAATCATCAACAAAAAGAATGAATTTTTTTTCTCTAGTATAGCTTTCAATTCCAATGGGTCCACATAAATCGGTATGCACAATTTCTAATATATCTTCAGACTGATAGTTTTTACTTTTAAAACTAGTCTTTCCCATTTTACCAATCTGACAATTCTTGCATAGACCAACCTCAAGTTTTTTTAATGTTAGGAATGCCTCTTACCTTTTTGAATTTTCTTACCTTCACCAAATTATCAAAATTGACATGACACAACCTTTTATGCCATATCCAACTTTCTTCAATTTGAGCAATAAAACATGAACATTCACCAAGTTCAAGATAAAATAAGTTACCTTTCGTTTGAGTGCCTGATCCAATCAATTTTTCTTTTCCATTCAGAGTCTTTCTTTTCCATGCATGAATTCTACTTTGAATCCATTATTGAGTAGTTGTGCCACACTCAAAAAATTATGCTTTAGTCCTTCTACCCAATAGGCATTATCACATATAAGTTCTTTGGTTAGAGAGATTCTTCCTCTTCTTTTTATACAACAAGATTCATTGTTACCAAATCTTACACTACCACCATCATAGTCTTCAAAGTATTCAAACTTAGTTTTATCACTAGTCATGTGATGAGAACAACCACTATCTATGATCCATGTATCATTTTTTCTCATATGAGAAATGAGTACCATCTCCTCATCATTATCAAACTCATCTTTCACAGTAATGTAGACAATTTTATCTTCTTCTTCATCAATAGAATCATTAGAGTCTTTAGCCATAAAACAAGTTTTCTTACCTTTATCCTTGAATGATTTTAAGTCTTTCTTGCCATTGTACTTGTAACCTTTCTTCTCATCTTTGTTCTACTTGTTTGGGCACCTAGCAGCAATATGACCAACTTCTTCACATGAAAAATAGATTAGAGAAACTTTACCTTTATATTTTCCTCTGCCTCTAGAATATTTTCTTGCTAGTAGAGCTTCAATCACTTTAAGATCACTGTCTAAACTTTGGTCTGATTCATCTTCACTTCCTGACTGAGATTCCTTTTTCTTTTTGCTTTTCTCCTTGAGTAAAAGCTTGGCTTCAAATGTTGATTCAATGTTCTTGGAAGCTGGAACATAGTTTTCAAAGTTGTCTTGTTCAAATGCAGTTAATCTTCAAAATATGGCCTCTAGATTTATCTTATGATTTGCTTCACATCTTCTTTATTGAATTGCAAAAACTTTGATTGCATAAATGGGAAGTAGAGTTTTAAGAACTTTACTTATAACTGTCTCCTCTTTGATATCTCCTCCAGATGCTTTGATTGCACTGATACATGCTTTGACTCTTTCAACATATTTTGCAATGTTCAGGAACATTCAGTAGACATTGTAAATTACTTTGCTGATCATCTGAGCTCGGTAGACTCTATTTGATGACTGATATGAAATTTTTGTAACATCAAAGACAATACACAATACACAATTGTATCCAACATTCTATTCTCTTGCATGTGGATTTTAATTGCATATTTATTTGAGTTCTATTAACAGTTATGTGAAAAAGATTATATTCTTTTTTGTAAGTTTCCTTACAAGTGGTATCAGAGCCTAGTTTAATTATTGTAACCCTAGATTGAATCCATGGGAATGCATGAGAGGATAAAAGAAAAAGCAAGATATATGAGTTGTTTACTAAAAATCTAATGGTTTTTAGTTTGTTGTTACGATGGGATATTGGTAGATTTTAAGCATGTGAAATTGTTGGGCAAATGGATTTTTGGGATGTTTCATTTAAATGAGAGTTTTGGGGGAGCTTGTAGAAATGACCTTCTAAGTAAAAACGAACCTCACCATTGTATCCAAGTCAATGTTTCCATAAATTTTGATATATAATATGGCCTAGCATGGCCATGTTTAGAGGAACTGAAAGACTTTTTTAGTTTCATCCCATGATGGTCATCAAATTTAATCTTGTCAGAATCTTCATCATAAAAAAAAAATTGTAGTGAAAATGGTAAAAAAAAATTCTTAGTAAAATGGCCATAACTTTCTCTCAGGCTATTAGATTATTAGACTTCTTATAGGTGTTGGAAAGCTAATTCAAAGCACTACAACTTGATATAGGTTTGGTTCTATGATTTTCACATTTTGTAAATTTTCAAGAGCCCAAAATTTAGATATTATTTATTTTGAACACAAAGTAGGGCATAACTCGGGTGTATGGAGTTAGATTTTAAACTTTGAGTAGTCAATAGAAAGCTCTTGGAGAGCTCTACAAATTGGTTTAGATTTTTTATAGGTTTGGCATGATTTATTTGGTAATATATTAATCTAAATAGTTTATGGCATATATTGACTATGGAGTTTATGACATTGTATGTTTGGAGATTTAAGATTTGATGTCATTGTATACTTAGTCCATATTTCAAATTGGTCTCATAATGATATGATTATAAGTATTTGGTTTGGATATTTATGATGACCTGTTGGATCTACAAGTTTTGTAGTGTTGTAAGTGATCTATACTTACATGTTGCATTTATGGCTTGGTTATGGGTTGTCTTTGCCCATTGATCTTTCATTATTGATGAATATTCAGATTGGTGGCTTGGATTTGGGTTGTCTATGCCCTAATTCAAATGATTTTATGATTTGTTTTCCTGTAGCAGGGATGAGATGTTGTTACTAGGTATAGTCATGGTGGAGGATTATGGTTGACTATTTTATGATGACAGGTTGGAAACTTTGAGAATTAGTTGCTTAGTTCATGGATGTGATCATGGTGCCATGGATTTTTGCATGATGTGATTGGATATATAGGTATATCCTTGATGGTCATTGGTTTAGATTTCTAATGTGGTTACGGTGATATATCTTCTTGGTTGAAGATCATGGTATTTGGTTTCTTTTGAGGAGCTTATGATGTGCACTTTGAGTTCTTTTATAGTTTGATGCCTTGGCTGATTCTAATGGTTAAAGGATGGTTTTTTCATCATGATGTCATAGATAGCTTCGATACATAGTTTAGTGGGATCTTGTGATAGTGATGGGGTGACAATGCATGATTAGTTGCTAGTTTGATTTTTATCTTCTTTGTTTGGAGATCTTGGTTTCACTTGGTACTGACACTTTGGTTGTGTGAGTGTAGACTTAGAGGATTTTGATCTAGGAGATGGATGTTATGGTGCCATGGGTGACTTGGTACCACGTTTGAGTGGGAGTTGTTGGCACTAATATATTTATTGAGTGTGCACAGATGTTGGAGATTTGTCTTAGATCTTGTTGCTTCAGAAGCATCTTTGACATTTGCATGATGCACTTGTTATCTTCATGGTGTGTAAGGATGGTTAGATCTTGAGGACTCATGGGGTTCTTGGTTACCTTCATGGTGTGTGGAGATAGTTCTTCATGATATGTGGAGATGGTTTTCTTCATGTTGTGTGGAGATGGTTGCATCTTGAGGACTTATAGAGTTCTTGGTAAAGGTGTGGTTTATTCTTTTGTTTGGCATGTTATCTTTGGTGTGAGGATGGTTTCATTATTATGTCGTGGTATACTCTTGATACGTATTTAGAGTTGTGACATGTTATAGTATGTTCATATGGAGCATTTTATCTTGTTGGTTGAGATGGTTAGATCATGTTGTCATGTTTATGTTCCTGAGACCATGGTTGGAACTTTGACAATGATCTTGGTTTAGTTTCTTGGTATTGAGTATGCTGATCATAAGTTGGATACTTCATGAGATTGCTATGTTGCATTTGGAGTTGGCATGGATTGATTGGTTATAGGTGCTCATGGATACTTAGAGATGGTGGTGATGTTGATTTCTCTTGGATTAGAGAAGTATTTGTTGGGATGATTAATGGTCTCAACAGAAAATATGAGGTGCATTCACCTAATATGGACTTGAGAGGAGATTGTTCTTAGATGAGTCTTGGTTGGAGACTTAGATATCTTGATGAGCATTCTCATTCCCCACTCTTGGTATACTCAGTGGTTTGCTACTTGAGAGGTATAGCCCATAATTTTTTTCAAATGCATTATATTTATGCTTATCTTTCATGGATATGGATCATGAGCTATGGTACATGAGTTAGTTTTGGAAGATTCATTTGAGAGATGGTTTAGCATTGGTTATTTCCATTTTCCTATGTTAATATAATGGTTAAGTTTGGGAGATGATCTTATATTGGGCATATTCCTTGGTTTAGGAATGGTTTATGAGTTTGATCTTATTGTGAGAGGCTTACATCCATAATTAGTTATATGGTATAGTTTGGGTATTGTTGAGGCTTCTTGGTTGGGGTTTTATGGAGATTATACTTACATAGTTTACATCTAGAGGTGTGTGTAGAAGGACATGATATAGGTTATGATTTGCATGGTTTCTTTTTGGTCTTGGTTATCTTTCTAGATGTTTGGGTTTTTTACATTGGATTTGAGATTGGTTGGAGATTGTGATCACTATTTTGTGCTCATGTATGTCATGTGAGATATGACATGGTTATTCCTTTATCTCTTTCCTCTATTGGTTGTGGATAATTTGGGAGAGTGTTGGAGACTTGTTATGAGAATTGTTCCTATAGGTTATTGGTTTATGTGTTGTGGATGTCCTTGAGACTACATGGGTTCACTTCTTTGAGATGTTATGAGTGGATTGGTTATAGATTTGACATTATCTTTTGTAGTGGAAGCTTCTTGGTATATATGTGATAGGTATTTCTCATGAGGCTTGTGATTGCAAGTTACATATTGGATATGTTGATGATGTGAGATTCACTTGGTATACCTTTGAAGGTATGGATAGTTGGATCGGTTTGACACTTTTTGTGGGTGCTATTTTAGCTATGAATATTTTGAAAACTACAAATACATGTGATTATCTTTAGATTAGGTTTTTTGTGCTTGGAATTTCAGTTGGTATAGGATTTTATGATCTTCTAATGTGACAAGTTGGATGGCTTTCTCTTTGGATGGCTTCTATGTGTCTAGTGGCAGTGACATAATAGGATGTGAGATCATTCATATTTGAGATGCTGGATAATTTGACTTTTTTGTGGGTACTAGGATGGAGCACTTGGTGTACATTGATCAATGATGGTGGATGTCCTAGGAGGGATTGTTCCCTTATTCATATATGTGGCTATGGATTTACCCTATGCAATGCATATAAGTGGAAGATTGTTTAGATTATGGGTGTTGCACACATTGCATAATATTTTTATATTATTTTATTTTATTTTATTATGTAATGTTGCACCTAGATGGACATGCAACATGTAAAGATTCTCATGAGGTATACTTGATGAGTTGTATTGTAACACTAAGATAATATTTCATGTTTTATTTAATATTAGGAAAAATAATTAAATTTCCAATATTAAATGTAGGGTCAATAGGTTAGGTAGTACATAGTTTTAGCACATGGTTTATGTAATACCACTTGGTGGTTTTGTGGGACTTGCTACTATATAAGCAACCACAAGGGTAGTCATTGTGTGAGAAGAGAAAAATGAAAAAGGTAAAGAGTTGAGCAGGATAAGGCTTGATAGGTTAGCCAATGGAGCATTTGTGAAGGTTGGAAGCATGGCATGGGATGTGTGGATTCATGTTTTTTTCACATGAATTGCTCAGTTGTGGCTATGGATTTGAAGGCTTCCATGGTTGTATCGTAGTGGTGTTTTTGCTAAATAATACATGGTGATGGATGCTTTTGGAGGCTAGATTTTTTTCTCAATGAGGGTTTCTCAACGTATATCTTGTGTCACATTTTTGTGGGTATTTTGTCTATTATGTTGCATGTGAATTTCAATTGCATATTTATTTCATATCTATTATGGGTTATGTGGAAATGGCTATATTCTTTGTTGCAAGTTTTCTTATAGTTTGATCAAAACCTCCTCATCAATCAAACAAATGATAGTACTCAAATCAACTAAGCAGTTGTCTTACCAACAAGTAGAAGGTTTGACATCAATGACAAATAATGATTGAAACACATTCTCATACTTATGTCAATCTATTTTGAATTGAAAGAAGCCTACAATCTAAAATAGCCAAAAATGAAAATTTATCTAGAAACCCATATTGCTAAAAACAAAATCAAATGAAGGATTGAAAAAGAAGAAAGCCCTAATTAGGAATGTTAATGACTAAAAAGAGACAAAAAAAAGAGAACTAGATGAAGGGTTGAGAAATAGAGCATGAGAGACATGTTCAACCCTGACTTAGTGAGCATGATCTATGATTTTCCAAAAAACCATGATGAGATCATCAAGCTCATCGATATCAACTTGTTGTTCTCTAGGTGTTGGGATGAATGATGTCTTATCTTAGCTAGACATTTAAAAATTAGGTACAAAGAAGTATAGATTGTTCAAGTCTGAGAAACTGACCCTAAGTTTAATGTAGGAATAAAAAAACTAAGGTAGATGAGAAACTAGTCTATAATTTGATCCACCACAATATCTCTCCATTTGAGTAGAAATTCAATGCTTTCTTTCATCTTTGCCCATACTTTTTGAAAAAGGTTCTAGTCATGAATGTGAAAAATAGGGCATCTATGCACAATAGCATGATCAAAGCTCCTATGGGGGTGGTTCATATAAGATTCAGCATAAGGGATTTTTAAGTTCCTATCAATAGACATAACACCTTGTTCTAAACCTTCTATCCATTTAGGATTCAACAGGTTATAGCAAAGTCAAATAATATCCCATTGGGGTATCTAAGCATATTATAAATAGGAGATAAAGGATCCTATAATTAAGCTATTAGTGCACCAATAAAACTCTTTGTTGAAAGACCTCTCCCCAAGAACCCTAATCAAGGTTACCCTAGACATATCATTTATAGGTTTAATTATCCTATTCCAACATTCAGGCTTCACATAGCCCCTAAAATCCATATTTCAAACTTCAAAAGAGTGAAATAATTTAATGGTTGACCCAACCCTTAACTATTCTAAATCTTATGATAGTTATCACTATTAAAAAGGAAATGTCAATTGTGAGAATGGTACATCTTGGTCATTTATAATGTCACCTTTGAATCCTCTAGAAAATTGTTAACATTATTAGGTGGAGAGTCTGATTGCATCATATCTGGTATGAATATTTAAATCCCCAAGCTCTATGTATGCAAAGGATTAATGTTTAATGATAGTTATGTGTCAATTCTAATTCCTTTTAATAATAAACTAGAAATCATATTAAACATAGGCTGAAAATATGGACTAAGTGTTAGAGGGAACTACTAATTTATTGAAAATGAAAAGGATATCCTTTTTGTGTTAAGATATAGGCATAAAGTGCATGAAGTTTTGAAGAAAATATAATTAAAAATAAATAGATATGAGAACTAGTTGATTAAGATATAGATTAAAATAAGATAAATAAGAGTTATGAATAAATATTAAGGATCAATAAGAGAGAGTGCAACTATTAGAGGCTTCATGCGATTAGAGTAGAATCTACACAATTCACTCTATTGTTGACCAACTTCTCTACTTCCCTCTCAGTAAATATGCCAGAGTTTAGTCACTTCGAACAAGTCTAAAAGAGGGAATATATATTTTTATTTATAATTGATATACTAGTTTAGGGTAGATCTCTTTCTTAAAGTTAAAGCATTGATGACAATTTGAGTCTCCTTTGATTATGAGCTTCATAATATCCTGTTCTAGACTTAACTTCAACCCTTCATTAAGAGATTCTAGTTTTGCCACATTATTAGAATAATTACCTATATATCTCAATCTTTTTGCCATCTAGTTACCATTATCTATGATGGGACTCAAAATTGAAGCCCTAATTTTGAGTACCATTGAAAAATTAAGCCCGATAAGTGTTTTTTGATGCATGTGTATCTGGTTGTACTTGTGAGGCCCATGAGGTGTTTAATGTTTGTAACACCATGCATTCAGTATGTCTATGTGTCCCATGATGATAAATTTCCATTTCGAGCCATTTCATGAAGTTTAGTTTTGAGCAATATCCAAATCTACATTTTTGCCTAGTTGTCAAACAACGACAAGAGGCCTTGTTTGCAATTGAATGTCTCACACCTAGTAATGTTTTGTGACTCATCACTTTGAGAGTGTTTAGTGTCGATACCAAAGAACCTATGTTTTATATTTTGAGTTGTTTTGAATCCATTTGACTAGGTTTTGAATCCCTCAAAGTTGGTCATTTATTGATGTCATGCTAATGTGAATTGTTTAGAATTCTAGAAGGCCCTGTTTGACTCGTTATAATTTTGACCTATCTAAAAAAATTGAGAAAATTCCTTTTGCCTTGCATTTTAGAGGTCAAAGATTTTCTATTTTTCAATTTTGAGCTTATGACAAATTTGTTTGATTAGTTTTCGAGCACAATTCCAAATGTAATTTATAACATTTTACTAGTGTCAAGAAATGCAGATTTCTTAGAGCCCCTATTGGTGATGTCATATCTCAAAATCTATGATGGGTGAAATTAAATGGATTGCACTGCTATGTTGTACTCTAAAAATACTTTAAATGTGCCAATTTTTGAATCTTGATGAATCCATCTGCACACTTCCTAGGTCCATTCCGTTTGCAAAAATTGCTTTTCTGCCACTGTTTTTAGCCAACAAATTCTGAGTAGCCTACTTTGACGACTCATCGAATATGTCTAGTTATTCAACATGAGATCTGATCATAGATTCATATTTTCCTCATGACATTGAATCAATGCCCTAGTTTCCATTTTCCCCAAGTGTTAGTTTGCCCTATTTTCAGAGGCAAATTTGAACACAATTTATTATTTTCTAACATGTTTTCTTGCAGGCAGTTCTAAGAGGGAAACTTTGACAATCAATATCTTTTGACTGAAAATTCATCATGAGACAAGATACTATAGGGTAGGAGTATGCAGAACAAAGTATCTATGTATTAGATTTCAGACCCAAGTTATCTATTTGGGTTAATTTTTAAAGCCAGTTGACAGGCCCTATTAGCTAAAAATCATGGTTTGTAGATTAATGATAAAATGCATTTTAATTGATTGTTAAATGGTTGAATTTGATTCTCATTAGAAAGATGGGTTCAATAGATCAATTCCAGGAATCAATTGTTCAAAAAAGAATTTTTTTTTGGCTGGACCCACTTTGGGGCCTGACTAATTACGCTAGACTAACAAGATTGATAAGATGTGAAATTGAAGATATTAATACATTAAAATGATGTTAATCATTATGAAGTGCTAGGGTTTCTTTTGAAGAATGGGGCCATTGTGAGCAGTAGCATAAACAACTAGTATCCCTCATTCTCAAACCATGATTAGTTTTCAATTTGGGGAAAAACTTAAACCTTCACCCCAAAAAAGATACAAACAAAAACTTAAACCTTTAACTAGTGATTCCTATGAGATGATGGTAGTTTGTATCAAAATATTCAAAATGGGAAGAGTACTTCTGAGGAGGGGGAGGGGGGTGAATCAGAAGTACCACACTTTTAACCTTTTTAAAATTCTTTAAAATAAATAACTAAAAGTAAACTACATGCATGTAAACATATTAAATACACATAAATCAAACACATGCATTGACACACATAACACTTGATTTGGTAATCCAAAAACCCTCTAGAAATAAGAAGGTAAAACTAGGGCGGGGATGATACCCACAAAAATTACTGCAACAATAATTGTTTGACCAATTCTGATGGTCTACCCTGTGAAAGGCTTGCACATTTAAAGGCTTTATATTGTGTCAATAGTGATAGTTAAATGATTTACAAACACTTTACATGAAGTGTCATCTTGTTAAAGGATTTAATCACCTCTTCCAAGGATCTACAAAATAGTTGTTAAGCTAACCCATCAACATAGGGTTTTCACCATCTAATACAATTTCTAGAGAGTATTATAAACCTTTGACTTGATTGCTTACATACTTCAATTGCTGATTTCAGGCACTTGATCTGCTCACTTTGATGTGATTATTGCTTGATCTCTTATCTATTTATATCCCTTGTACTATTATGAGCAACTAGATATGTAATTGCTGCTCAATTCACCAAGTGTGTGATGCCCATGTTGTTTGCTATGTTCTAAAATTTGCTATGTGCTTAGCAACTTCCTTGACTTCTCTTCAGCAACTCAAAATCATGGGGTCTAAGCCTCCTTATAAATACTTTGTAGACTTAGGGTTAGGTGTGGTTCTATGATCCATATTGAATCTTGAATTCCTGCTCATTCCTTGCATTTTTATCATTGATTGCATGCCTTCTCCATTTTTCTAATTGGTTGCATGCTAATTGCATAGGAAATATAAAAGATTTGTTGTTATCCTTATCTTCCTTTGAATTCCTTCTATGTTGGCTCCAAAAATAGTACATCTAAGTTTGTGAAGGCACAAACTCATATGTTGATTTTGTATTACTTGGCACATACTGGACTACTGGTGCTCAACACATATACTATCCTGGTTTGCTTGGCACCTATTACATTCTATCTTGCTTAGCACATGTATGACTCTGGCTCACTTAGCATATGTAGCATTCTAACTTTCTCAGCATCAACTATGACTTGGCACCTATATAATGCTTGCCACCTAAAGTCACTTGACACCTATTGAAAATCTGACTCAGCACATGCTATGGCTCAACATATATAGTGTACTTGTCTTCAATGCACAAAGTGGTTAAGTGTGTTGATACTGAAATGTCAAAACCATTCTAAGACTAATAGTTGTTGTTGTAATCAGATATTTTATCTAGAAAGAGGTTGTTGAAAGTTATGTAGATGATGAATTTGGTAGAAATGAAATCCCATGTTGTAAAAAAGGGAGAACATCCCATGACATTGACTTGGAAAAAGCTTGCATTTTTTGATTAATCAAAGGAAGCCATAGGGAAGGGGTAGGGAGATGCCCTCCATGTGCAAAGACATAGGGAGCCTCCATGTTAACAGAAAATAAATGAGACAAACAAGGCTGCCCCTCAAAGTTTCCACCAACATCTATGTAGCACCCAAAACAAAATCTCCATGGTCACCGATGGAAAAAGTCTATTACGAGTTAGACCTACTGATAAAAAAGAAAAGAATGTTCTCCATCAACAATCTTGGGGATCCATTTATTGAGATAAAAACTATGGAGTGCATTCTAGGCAATTTGAGGTTAGATTTTTGGATTGGTTTGCCTATCTTTAAGAATTGGAGAAACATGAATACTGGGTGTACATTGTCAACTATAATCTAAAGGAAAGACTGTGTTTTTGAATGTTAGGAGGAAGCTCACAATTGCATTTTGCAAAGTGGGTATATTATTTTTAAAGCTTGTTTCCAAATTTTTCTAGCTTAAACACTACCCTATGATTGGTCTAAATATTATGAAAAAATTTGGATAAGAGGTACTATTGTTTTTTGAAACTACTGAACAACAAAATGTTCAATACCAAAATGATAAGACTCATATAACCTAAGGATCAACCAATTCCTATTATCAATTACATAAGTAAACCATTTGGACCCAACTTGGACAAAACCATTAGTGGTTTCCTACTCTTTAGGCTCTACAAAACCAAGGTGGGTATACCTAGGGATGATTCTAATGCAAACTACTATGTAAAGATTCTTTTAGTTTCATTCTAATTCTCATCTATTACCCACTAACACATGAGAGGTTTACTTCATTTCTTTTAATGTTCTCAAACTTGTATGTATCCCTTATCAGTAGACCTGGTTATCATTCTCCTTGAATTTACAAATATTCCTAAAAATAGCAGCTACCTAAGACTCAAAGAATAGATATAAACAAGTATTGACCAACATTTATAACTTTGAACAAAATCGAATGAAAAATTATTTTGTTTATAATTTGTTTGATATGCAACACCAGAATTTATCTGTGTTCACTTCTGACTTATATGACCAGTGCCTTATCCATTAGGCAAAAAATTGACTATTGGTGGGAGATCTAATTCAATTAACTTGTAAATGAATTAATCAATTGTAATAACCCATTTCCATTCTTATGAAGTATCCTTTCTATAAACTCATAAACCCTACTAATTCATTGAAGCATTTCTATAATTCCTTGAATTAAAAACAATAGTGATATCAGCATGCAACGCATCTAGATTGCATTCAGCCAAGTTAAACCTTATTTTAAATGAATTCAAAGTAGACAAACCCATAAAAAGGAGACAGAAATTGATGACACAAATATAGTGTAAATACCCTTTTGTATTATCCTTTCAGATGACTAATACAATGACCAATAAAATTCAAAGGAAATCCCATAACAACTTGCTAGTTCTATCATTTCAATATATCATCAGACAGTACAACTAGAAAATAAACTTAGAACAACTACACACTATTGGACTGACTGTATTCTCTCAAAGACTTAAAATTGTACAAAATTCAGACCCTCACATTGCCTTGAAAAATCATTTATATAGACATGAGTTGCAACAAGTAAAGGGCAGATGTGATTGACATGTGTCCTTTAAAAAGTTTTACATACACCTATCACAACAAGACAAAACTACAAGTAACAGAAAGACTAGTACATCAAACATTCCTTTGTGGGTCCGCTTTTGTTATTCCTTTTGGAAAGACAAAAATATTATGATCAAATTTCTTTAATGTTCTGGTTCTTTAGGATAGGTGGCCATCAAATGTGATAGTGATGAGTCATCTCCTGCTACCTGAGGATCCTCTTTGTCTTTATCATCAGTGGTAGAAGTGGCTTCCACTTTTGTACTCTCTTCTTTATCATAATCCTCCACCTCATCACCTTCTTCTATTTGTTTTGTAGACATAAACTCTTCCTTCCACTTATTGTAGGTAGTGCCCTCTAGCCAGTCAAAATTTAGAACCTCTCTTTGTACAGTTACTAAAGAATTTGCATGTGCCTCTATATCAACAAATTTTTTTTTGATGGAGTTATAGAATATTTGTACTTTTACCAACTCCTCATTTGTCATTGCCCACAATAAATGGCCCATTTCATTTATAACCTTATTTATTCTCTCACAGAAGGCTTCATCTAGCTCCCTCTTCCATTCTTCCTTTTCCTTTATTTTATCAACTATCTTTAGAGCACAAGGGAATAAATCAAAAATTTCCACAAAATACTTGGAAAAACAATTAGTTAATATTCTATAGAAAGAATCTTGCTTATCATCAAAACCTTGCAACTTATTTAGTAAAGCAAAAATTTCTTCTATCTGATGATATGTTAGCTGAATAAAAGATATACACATAATAGTGATATCTGAACTTCTCTCTGTCCACTTCTATACAATGGGTCTGAATATAGCTTCATTTTGCTTCAATTCATCCTTGATAGTTGAGATCCTTGCTAATTGATCAAAAAATGTGGGCCATTCTATCTTATCTATTAAATACATGATACCTTGCCTCAAATTTTCCTCATATTGATTATTAAGTTCTACATGCATTGCATATAACTTATTCTTGTCCTCTTCAAAATCATTTGCACTATAGAATTGAGGTCTTTCTGGAGTATCAGGTATCTCAATAATTGGTGTTGATTTAAAAGGCTCAACGGGTGGCCTTGGGGGGTATGCAATCTTGGGTTTACTAGTCTCGCCTAATTTTCTTTTCCCAAGAATCTTTTCCATTTTAGTTACTTTATTTTCTAATGATTGTATTTTCATACCCCTCTCTTCATATGCTTTCAACACTTCTTCAAATCTAGCATTGAGTTGGGAAAATTTATCTTCCTCTTGGCTAGACACTATGCTACCAAATTTTAGCATCTCTAATGCCATTCCAATTATTGTTTAGTACCTACCTCACCAATATTGAACACTGTTAATGCACCAGTATGCTCTGTAGTGGGAATCTCATGCATTCTAGTATTTTCCCTTTTTTCCATGGACCATATAACAAGGGCTTGGTGGTCATCACTAAATTTGACTCCTCTATGAGCTTGTAGTATTTCTTCAGTAGTCCTTAGTTGAACATCCCTCTGTTTTCTTACTGAATCAAAAAAAATGGCATTTTCTATATCTCATTCCGGTAGAAGGATGACTCCCGACTGTCTAACTATTTGCCTCCCAACATTAGGAGTAAACTGGGAAAAATCATTCAAAAAATTAGATTTTACCTCTTCCTCAATATCTGAATCAGGTTTGTCTAGTTGTTCTGCTTTTATCTTCTCACAGGTTTTCTCAAAATTTCCCATGTTTAATCTCAACAAAAACTAAGCAAAAGCCCTAGACTTTACAAAATTCTCATCATTAATAAACCTTTCAAAAGCTTGGGCAACTATTGGATCAATTTCCTTACCTTGGTAATCAAAAATGGTTAGGTCCAAGGAAGGTGTAGGAGGTTCTTATGGCTCTCCAACATCCAAATCTATAAAAGTAACAATCACATCCCCTTCTCCACCCATTTTTCTAAGTTGCTCCCTTAAAGATGCTTCATCATTGATCCAGACTGGGGACTAGCTTGGGGAGTATTGTTCTACCTGAGAAGAAGAAGATCCTTGTTCTAATTTATGTCTTTTTGGAGAGCTAGCTACAGATAGACTCCCTAGTCTTGGCCTCTGATGAAGGGGTGCCTATTGCACACTTTGAACCATTATAAAACCCACCCTTCTCTACAAGGTATATTGGCCAGGAGCCACCACATTTCTATTGCTTATCCTTATTTGTACCTCTGTAGCCTTGTCTAGATGTGTCTCAACATACATGGCTTTCTTCTCATTCATGGTTTGGATTATTATAGCAAAATTATTCATTAATGCTTGCATTTTAGCTCCCCAGTATTTCTTATCTTTCAATGGGTCATACTGGGGGTCAAAAGCATTAATGAATTCTAAATTCTTACTGAATACTATCCACTTTTCTTTCCTCAATTCCTATTCTTGCAAAGTGAAAACATTTTTGACTATATCCTCTAGATAATAAACTTGTTGTACCATGCGAGAAGCTTTCACCCTCTTTCGTAAGAGGTCATAGAATCCTTCAGGATCAATAAATCTGGCATGAGATTCTTCCATGTTATATCTATCTAAAAACAAATTCAAGTGCTTCCACCCCTTCCTAAAAAAAACAAAATCATGCACTACAGTAACAATTGGAAAGAAGGTACCCTTCTTAGACAATTCTCTCTCATCTATAGTGCCTATCTTCCATAGGAGCTTAGCTATCCCTATCTTCAAGGGCACATGGAAAGGTAGAATGTGAAGCTTTCCCAAAAAGCCATATACTCTTATTACTATTGAGACATTGTAAGGGATTATATACCCCCAGTTATAACTAAGCAATAGCCCTTTTGCATGACCCTTGGGTCTGACCAATTCTAGCAATGCTTGTGGAATTCTAGGGCTATCCCCTTTTGAAAGAAACCTAAGCTTTGATGCAAAGTATCTATCAAATCTCACACAACTAGCATATGTAGCTTCTGAAGTCATATCTACACTCCACAGCCACACTGGATTCCTCTCTCCATCCTTGGTTGTTTCCAGCTCCATACCCTTGGAGAAAAAGGTGAGTCCCTTGTATAAGCATACATGCATTAGCAATGAATACCAACAGAATGGTTTGTCCACTTTTCCCCATGCTATCCCTACTAAACAATTGTGAATTTCTTTCACAAGAAAAGTAGCAAAATCTAGAATAGTGCTCATCCCAAATTGAAGAGTTTGGGCCATGATAAGGAAAATAGAGCCTAAGATTTGATTAGCTTCATCCATCCCAAAAATCTTGCAAAGAGAAAAATATAATGCTTGAGCTCTAAGGTTAAAATGCATTCTTAGCAATGGCTCTAGGGTACTGGCTATAATCATAGGCAAGCTGCCAATTTTAATAGCATGCTCCTGCAATGGCCCTATTCTTAGGTAAATTCTTTTTGCATCATACCTTGCTTGAAGGTCATCTATGTCAATAGTTTCATGTACAACATGGTTAGGATTGAGGTTGAAAACCTTATTAATTAATTTAGGGAAATCCCTAAAAAGATTCACTCCATCATGTTTTTTACCCACCCTGTAATTGGATCATATTTCTTTTCTAGATCCATCAATAAATCACTATCAAAAAAACTGTGGGGACTATTAATTTACCAATATCAAACTTGCATACATTGCTCATAGGAGTGTCTAGTTTTCACTCTAAAAATAATTTCTTAAACAACTTGAGACCCCCCATGGAAACCTGGGCATCTCTTACCCAATTAGGTCTGTCACAAAATCCTTCTGCTATAACTACTCTCGGATATTTTGGAATGACTTCCCTCCCCTTAGTTATTTCATGTACTGATAAGGGGAATTGTTCAAGAAAATCATCATGCACAGAATGTTTCAAATAATCCGTTTGCTTGGTGAATTATTTTTGGGGAGGCATTTTGAATAAAACCCTAGAAATTTTATAATAGCAGATACTCGAATTTTTTAAAAGGTCACAGAGTACTTACCTACTAAAATTCACACTTCTACACTGTGTGATTTCTTCTGCAATTTTACTAGATCATTTAGCTAAAATTTCTGTGCCCTGGCTCTGAGAATTTTGTATGCCCTAATGTTCTTTTTGCACTTTGGTGATTCATTAATGGTGAGATTGTGGGTTCTTTTCATACATTGAAATTGCATGCATGAAATCTGAATCATATTTACTCTCAGTAACCATTACCTCCAAATTGCAACCAAGTTTGAATCCTATCTATAGATTTTCACTAGATCGGATGGCTTTGATTTAAAAAGCAACAAGCTTTATGGCTTTAAAAAACAAGGCTATGTGTCACAATAGCACTTGCTCACATTTCTTAAATTTCTTGCACCTTAGAATTGTGGGGAAGCGTCGCTCGTTGATCAAGACAAGATCAATGATCAGATCAATTCATATTTGATAAAAGTCTAGTCAACTATACTGACCAATATGAAACCCTTTTGGAGAGCTGGGCTTCTGGAAACTTCCATGCCAATGGGTCCTATATTTTCTTCTGAGGAGTAGGTGCTTGATGTCATCCTTTCCACGTGTCAAGCTAGTGCATTCCTGCTTTTCTTATCTGATGAGCATCTTCAAATTGTAGACTTGTGCCAGTCATCAATCTTCAAAAGATCAACGGTGGTAATGCTGGGAATCTGCAAACCTTACAAGATAGGAAAAGTGATGTTACCATGGACACGTGTTGGCATGGCACATTTTTTCTTTGTTTAAACTTCATTCAAGTTCTTTATGTGAGAAAGCACCCTTGGTTGATCAAGACAAGATCAACGGTGTGAAACAAATCCTACATTTTATGGTCGCACCATCCACTTGGGCCAATGAAATGACTGCTTTCAGTCCACGTGCTTTGATTTACCTAACTATTGCATTAATTTCTAGAACTTTCCATGCCCACATCATAAGTGTTTCTAGCTAAGCACAAATGGTAGACCACATGGTGTGACCCAACATCCTTCTATAGTTTGGACCCACTATGACACACGTCACAAAGGTGCATACCCACATTCCTTAAATCTCTAGCATCTTCATAATGTTGGATTGCACTAACCCTCAATCTTTGAAAGATCTATAGCTAATGAGGCTTCACTTCCATTTGGTAGACAAACTTCTTTTGTGACACATTTGGCAGTACACGTTAGTGATCATTTTGTAGCGTGGCACACTGTAGCATACAGTTAAAATTTCTTGACCCCATCTTGCCACACATCTAAAAATTGCTTGCCCACATTATTTATCTCTCGTGTAGCTTCAAATTGTGGGCATGCACTGACCTTTGATCCTTGACAGATCAATGGTTATAAAATCATTCATTTCAAATACCACGCTAGCTAAAGTGATGAATAAAATATCTTCATTCATTCCAACTCATCTAACACTTTCCATGGAAGACATCTCAACATCATCCTTGAGAATGATGGGCCCATCTTGTCAGACTGTGCCACTTGTCCAATTTTTGCTTCCTCGCATTATTTATCTGATGAGCATCTCCTTCTTGTGGGAGAGTGCTAGCCCTTGATTCAAATGAAATCAATGGTTGATGCTTCTTGGTGATAAAGGTATATCTTTTTTGGTAACTCAACCAATGATATCACAAGAAATCCAGAATGTGCACGAAAAGTACTGAGAAACCTACAAATTTTTTTGACAACTTATGAATCCTTTTACGATTCACTAGAATTTTAGAAAGGCAAGGGCTACATGTCACCAAGTTGCATGCCTGCATTATTTAAAAACCTTGCATCTCAAAATTGTAGGCATGTGATACCCATTGATCTGAACAAGATCAACGATTATAAAAACTTTGTGTCATCAAAGGTATTTCCTAATAGAATGATCAAACAATTTACAGGCCAAGCACTACCATGTAAGGTCAAGATAAAATTATAATGAATTCATGCTTGCGCAAGCCCTTCCTTAGGTTAAATGGTATATCATTAAAAACATTTTTTTGGAAATATTTTGAGGGTTTTAAAAAATAGGGCAATCTAAGGGTTTGAAAAATACAAGGAACAAAACCCTAATTTGCAAGATTTAAAGACTCAAATGATTTTTCACTAATTTTTTCCGTAATTTCTGCAATGTGAAAAACCAGACCAACAGTGGCTTTATCTGGGAATGATAGACTACCTGAGTCTATGCAAGAATTTAGAATCTTTGGGAGAGCTGACCACATACTTGGCACAAGGGTGACAACTTTTTTAGAGAGCACGGAGCAACACACAGAAACAAGAAACAAGAAACCAAACTATATAGAGAGACTATTTACAGGGATTTACAAAATATATAAAATGTACAAAAACACTAGAAACCCTAAAACTAATGTTCATGGAAAATAGACACTTCAAGGAAAGTACCTCTTCAAGAATTGTCCATGAATTGGCAATTCAAGAATACCTCCAGTTAAATCCTTCAAAAAATATGAATCTTCTCCATTTCTATCACAAATGTTATATGGACCAAGCCAAATAGGGTCAAATTTACCATGCTTTCCTTTATCTTCCAATCTAGCATTCCACATCAGTACCATGTCTCCTATTTCAAACTTTCTCTTAATGGCCTTTTTATCATATAAGTGCTTCATCTATGATTGGAGCCTAGCATTCTGAATAGAGGAATCTCTTCTTGTCCCTTCTAACTATTTAATGTCATCCATTCTGAGTTGCATCTCATTAATGATATCATCTTCATATATCTGAATGAAATTATACATCTCCTTTAGATTATTCTGGGGAAGTCTAGCCTATATACCATAAACCAAGTCAAATGGGGCACAACCATTGGCCTTTTTCACAATAACCCTATCAGCCCATAGGGCTAATGGAAATTTTGAATCCCATGCCTTCTTGTTTTTTGCTAGAATCCTTTTGATAATCTTTAGTATACTCTTATTGCTTGATTCTGCCTGGCCATTCCCTTGAGGATGATAAGGTGAGGATGTATACTCTGTAATGCCATATTTTTTGCAAAACTCTTTATATTCATCAAATTTGAAACACATAGCATTATCAATTATTATTTTCTATGGCCAACCAAATCTAATTATAATATTGTTTAAGATGAAATTGATCACCACTTTTCTTGTTGCATTCTTGGTAGGAATTGCTTCGACTCATTTGGTGAAGTAATCAGTTGCCACCAAAATCCAAGAATGTCCACCACTAGATTTATTTGAGATTTCACCTATGAAATCAATTCCCCACTGCTAAAATGGTGCCTATACTTCTATAGGTCTTAATAGTAAATTCCCAAAAAAATTCAACTTTCCACTAAATCTTTGACAAGTATCACAAGTCTTAACCAATTCATGAGCATCTTTGAAAAGTGTTGGCCACCAAAAACTAGATCTAAGGACTTTGTGGGTTGTGGTTTTAGCCATGTGATGACTTCCACACACACCTTCATGCATATCTTTCAAAATTGACACAGCCTCAGTTTCATCTACACATTTCAAAAGTACCCCTTCCATGTCTCTCCACCATAACTGTCCTTGTACTATAATATATCTTATAGCATGCAGCTTCAAAGATCTTTTCTGATTATCTATTAATTCTTGTGGGGACTTCATATTCTACAAATAATAAATCACATCCTTGTACCAATCAGAGGTGTCCATATCACAAAGGTCTTCTTTGCAATTATCATCTAATTGATTAATTTGGTTTGCCTCTAGGTTTGCTTCTGCCATCAACTTGACCAAACCTTGACCTCTAACCAATTTAGTAATCTAGATGTCAATGTTGAATTCTTGTATTCTATTTATCCACCTACACCTCCTGCTAGATACCTCTTGTTGTGAGAAAATTTCTTTCATAGCAGTAGTGGGGAGAAAAGCAATAACTGTAGGTCCCATCAAGTAACACCTAAAAGCTTTCACCCCTTTTACTAGTGCATATGCCTATTTTTCATTGATGTCATACTTAAGTTCTACTACTTGCAATGACTTGCTAAAGAATGGAATTGGTTGTTCATAACCTTCTTCATTTTTTTGTAATAGTACTGCAGCAATAGTGTGAAATGAGGCAAAAGAAAATATATGCATTGGTTTGTCATAATTAGGA
Organism: Cupressus sempervirens; assembly: GCA_028749045.1. Classification (NCBI taxonomy): domain Eukaryota; kingdom Viridiplantae; phylum Streptophyta; class Pinopsida; order Cupressales; family Cupressaceae; genus Cupressus; species Cupressus sempervirens. The sequence continues at coordinate 905,825,926 of CM053789.1, forward strand.
GCTTTGAGAGTAGGGGCATATTTAATAGCTTGCTTAATTTTTTGAAATGCAATACTAGGTTCACCATCCTATTTTATCTCAGATCCTTTCTTTAGCATTCTTGATATGGGCCTACTAATCTCTACAAAATTTGTCACAAATCTCCTAAGTTGATTTGTCCAAAAATTGACTGGATGCCTTTGACACTCTTGGGTTTCTAAATCTTATCTATTGCTTCTACCCTTACAGGGTCAATCCTCACTCCATGCTTGCCAACTAGTGTCCTAACAATTTTCCTTTAGCAACACCAAAGTTACATTTCCTTGGATTTAAAGATATTCCATATTTGAGGGCTCTAATAAATACCTTTTCTAAGTGCATGAAATGATCATTTTCATCCTTGGAGTAAGAAATAAGGTCATCTTGATACATAGCCAAAATTTTGTCAATAATATCAGCAAAAGCCACATCCATGGCCCTTCAGAAAGTAGCTCTAGCATTAGTAAGCCCAAAAGGCATCCTGACATAAACATATGTACCTCATGTAGTGGTGAAAGTGATCTTAAACTGTTCTAATTCTTTAACAACCACTTGATTATATCCTGAAAACCGATCCATTATGGACATCAATTTTGAACCAATAACCCTTTGCAACATGGCTTTCATATTGGGTAAACCATAATTATCTTTTAATGAAGATATGTTTAGATTCCTGAAATCAACACATAACCTTATATCTCCATTTTTCTTTCTTTCTTGATGGAAATATCTTAGGAGAAATTCCTTTTTTCACATTAGTACCATCATGAAGAGTGGGAATAAGTAAGGAATGTTTTAAATTCCTCTCTTATCAAGTTAGTTGACTCTTAGTGAAATGATTTGAGATTCATTGCTGAGGGAGTATCAAAAGAAAATTACCATTGACCACCTGGTGTTAATGAACACAATGAAAGTGCTAATGAGGACATCTTTCTTTTCTTTTTTTAGCTAGATTTATCTACCTAGATTCAGTGTGCACTAAAATTGGATCAATACAAGATAGTTTAGCAATTACAAAACAAGCTTGCAGAGCTTGAGCAAGAATTGTCTAGACAAAGGGAGTCAATAGTGGTATCTACATCATCCAAGGAGGAGTTGTATTCCAAAGCTATGTGATGCAAGAGGAAAGTTGTTTTTGGTGCAATGAAAAGAAATTATCCCACATTTATAAAATGGGATGCTATTTTGATGTTTACGTATTGCAACACATACACTATGTTGTCTTAAAGACAATTCTTTTTATAAGATAGAGCTCATTCACTGAGGAGCCCACCATGGATGACTAGTTGGAGGTGACGTAAAGAACTTTTGAATGAACAAGCTGACCAAGATGCTGATGTCATCACCGATGTGCAAGCCTACTAGAGAATGTCACTAGATTCTAGTGGTCATTATGTCACCACCAAAAAATGGGAGATTTTCTAGCAAGCGACATGGTGATCTCCTAGAAAACCAAAAACTTGGCGAGAAATGTGGAACCAACTAGTAGTTAAGGCAACCATTCAAAAAATGACAAGTGGAAATATGTGGCAATAGGTGGATTGAGTTGTTGTTAGTTGGATTAAGGCTAGGATTTTGGCTTGGAAGGCTAGATGGCTCTCCCTTTCGGGTCAAATTTTGCTTATCAAAATCGTCTTGTCTGCCATTCCCAACTACTATTTTTTAGTTTTGCTTGCCTCTAAATCTATTCTTGTACAAATTGAGAAATTAATTAGGGATTTTCTTTGGAATGCTAATATGATAGGTGAAAAGAAGCTTCCTCTTATTTCTCTTCCTGAAATGGCTGCTCCTCCTTCATCCGTGAGCATTGGTCTTCATAACTTGCATGCTTAAAATTTGGATTTTGGTGGTAAGCTTGTTTGGAAAGTTTTTTCTCAACCAAACATTAAGTCGTGTAGATTTATGTAGGAGAAATATCTTGATAATTTGGATCCTTATAGAATTCTGTCAGTTTTGGATCCTCCCAAAGGTTCTACCTTTTGGAACTTCATCATTAAGTCTCATCATATCATTACTTCTTCCATCTCTTTGGAAGTCCATGATGGTGAATCAGTTGACTTTTGGTTGGACTCTTGGAATAGTTTACCTCTCCTTTCTTCTATCCATCCCTTCCTTCATATCTAAGATATTGCTCATTCTCATTGGGGTTCCAAGCTTGTCAACTATGTTTCAATTTCTGGTTTGGTTCTTTGGCATGATTTTTCTCTTCTTCATATTGACCCTCAATCTACCTCCAATGCTAATTATTTTTTAGCTAAACAATCTATTTTTTTATCCCCTTCACCTGATAAAGTGTTTTGGTGTCCTTCTCCTGATGGTAACTATTCGGTTAAGTTGGGGTATGACTTGGTCAGTTCTAGCCTTCTCTCCATGTCTAAACAATAGGCTTATACATTTTGCTAGCATAGTTCTATTCTTCCTAAAGATGGTTATTTTTCATGGTTGGTTTTGAGGAATCAAGTTCTTACCAGTGATAGGTTATCAAGACTTAATATTGCTAATGATTTCTCTTATGTCTTGTGTAATCAGGCTCTTGAAACAATGGATCACATTTTCCTTAATTGTCCTTTTGCTCATGATTGATAGACATTTGTGCTTAGTAAACTTGACTATTCCATGGCACTTCCTCTAAGGGTTTGGGACCTTTTTCAAGCTTGGCCATCTCTTTACCCCAAATCCATGTTTGCATGCATATGGATTTGCTCTCCTTCTTTGGTATTATGGGCTATTTGGTGGGAGCGTAACAAGCACATTTTCCATAATTCTCCCTCTTCTTTGGATTTAGTCCTTAATTGAATCCATCATTCAATTGTTGATGTGAAAAATGCATATGTATGCAAATTCAGGGACAATCATGGTTTTTCATCTTGGGACAATATTGTTTCTAAAAGATGGGAAGGTTTAAATTTCCCTTTCCTCCCATTTCCTCTTTGTCCCAAAGATAAAATTTAGGCTAGGGCTTTTATTAAATGGTCCCCTCCTCAACAAGGTTTTGTTAAGCTTAATTTTGATGGCTCCTCCAAAGGAAACCCAGGTAATTTTGGGATTGGTTATGTTCTTCATGACCATTATGGGGCTATCTTATCTTTTGAAGCCTACCCTATTGCTCCTTCTACTAAAAAGCTTGCTGAGGCCCTTGCTCTTTTGTAGGGTCTCTCAACTGCAAAGAAGTTCCAAATTCGCCATATTCATGTTAAAGGTGATTCCTCTATTATTATCAAGGCCTATGTTAGGTGGTCTTCCTTTGCATAACACATTCATTATGTTCTTGTTCAAATTTGGTCTTTGCTTGACTCTTTTCATGAGGTTTTTCTCACTCATTTTTTTCACAAAGGTAATTCTCTAGCTGACTTGCTTGCTAATTATGGCTCGGATAACCATTCTTTTTTCTATCCATCTGATAGTGTCACTTTGTACACCTACTTGCCAATCTTTTGCTTGATTCAGTCAAAATCTTCTTAATTTCTTGTCACTTCAATAGCATTATTCTAACGGTTGATCCCACTTATGGTTATATGACATGTTCCACCTGGTGGTATTCTCATCCTTGCTGACTTTATTATGGAGCTCATTATTTTTCTCTCCAGCTCCTCAACTTGGTCTCCAAGGATGATTCTTCATATCTATTGTTTCTTCTTTTCCTATGCCATTTTTTTTTGTTTTCTATCATGCAGGTTTATATGGTTTATCTCCTACTGTCAGCTCAATGCTCTCATGTGGCTTGGTGCTTCTCAGTTATCTACTCTTTTTTGACATGTTGATTATTCTCATAAATTTCTGTTACGATCCCTCAGGGACTCCATGTATCAAGTGGAAAATTGTATAAATGTATAATTGTACTGTATCATGTAATTTGGGTTTGGGTGCTTAATGTTTTTTCTTTCATGCCATTTATGGCTTCCACATTGTAATTGAGTTTTGGCCTCCTTTATGCCAACTCACTTCTTGGGTAGTTTTAGGTGCTATATACTTTTTTATATTATGGGTTATGAATGGAGTTTTCTTTCTTGGTTCTTTCTCTAGGAGCCCCTTTTGAACTAGTTGAATACATTAATATAAATATAAAGTTTGGCCAAAAAAAAACAAAAGGTGGATTGAGTTAGATCTCATAGAGGTAGAAGATGGCAACACGTAGTAGATCTGACGATGGTTGCTATGTCACTAAAGGGAAGTTTCTCAACCATTAAGAAAGCAACATGGTGACCCAACTAGCAAGTGACACATGGCACTGACGTGGTGAAGCTAAGGTGGATAGGTGACTAGAGGTTGAGGTGGTAGAAGGTGACACATGTCATGTGGTTGCTATGTCTTGATGACATGGTATGAGGCTGACTCATCATGCGACATGGAAAACTAATTAGCAAGTGACACATGGTAGACATGTGGCTACCATGTGGTGAATGTAAGACAACTATGCGAAATTAGACCAATAAGGAATGGACACATGTCACCAAGGTGGTCAACAAGGTTTAAACTAGATGGATTTTTGGAGGGAAATTCAAATTGCATTAAAAATTTATTTTTTAATATTCATTCCAAAATTTATGTGCATGTTCATTTTAAATAAAGTTTGAATTAAACCTATAGTTCAAACTTTGTAAAATGATTGAATTTTTGCAAATATGTAATATGAAGCTATAGTGGGAGGTACATTTTTCAAACTGAGTTTCTAGGAGTTTTTAGTAAGTTAATATAGTGATATTATATATCACTAGAACTGGGAGAAGACAAACTTTCCAATTATGAAGTTTGTTTTTGCATAAGAAGTCACTGCTTCAAGTTATAGGTAGAAATGTAAAATTTGGCCCTTATTAGTGAAATTGGAAAAATTTGAAAGTATAGTTACAGGCATGGTAAAAAAACATGGTAAAAGGTCTGTTGGGTTCATTTAGAGAATATTATGCCATTTTGATATAATTTGGCTCCAATTTTTAATTATGATGGATGTTTGTTTTCCTAATTGGGCTGAATTTCAAGATTGAAGTTTGAGTCATGATTGAAGAATCAGATCTTTTGTGAAATAAAAGAGGAAATGAAAATATTTTCTATGTTAAGATTATATAGGTATCTTTCTCTCTTTCATTAGGGATTCCATTTTTTCACTGTGAGACCATCGTAGGTTGGAAAAAGTAGGAAAAGTTAGGAATTGGAAATTGAAGTAGAATTGGCTCTAGAATTGATGAAGTTTGAATGGAAAGATCTAGGATGTGCTGGTCCCAGACCATGAAGCTTTTCTTTGGCTCTGATATCCCCTTCTTGTCCCATCAATTTGTCATTTCAACCATTTTCTCTCTTGTATGATAGCATATGTTTTTTTGTATATTCTAGTTTATTAGGTATTTTGTGAGTCAATTTCATGCATTTTCATGTATTATTTGAAGGAAATCAATATGAAGAATAGTAGGTGTTGAGTTTCATTTTAGATCTTGTCTCCATTATTAGTGATTTAAAATGTTTTATAATCTTTGAACAAATAGTCTAGGTCATAGTTACAATCCCTTAAGGTTGTATGTTGTTTTATTGTTGCTTATAATTCAATGAGTTATGTAAATGCTTTAGGGAAACCAACAAGGTTGCAAGTTTATTGAGGAGGATATCAAATAAGAATGAGATTTAGATTGAGCATTGATATCTAATTTACAAGGTAAATGGAAAGATCTAGAATCTTGGCATAGGATGTGTGTCTTAGATATCCAAAATGCATGAGAAATATTTGTGGAATGTGTAATGGATGAGACATTGATTAGCTACCAGATCATTAGCTTGTTGTCTATACTTGGTTTTCATCCACTTTCCCCAACCACATAAAATCAAATTAAATTCAAATCATCTTTATATTTTATGTTGAAGAACAAAGATAGAATGCCCTCACTCAGCTTATGAATTGCATTTTCTTGCATTTAGCTATTCTAGATCTATGTTATTGCATGAGTTAATAGGAGAAAATAAGGGCTAAATCTACTATTAATAGATTTAGGAATATGTTTAGTATTGGTACCATATAATTTGAATCTAAGGTTTTCCCACCTAGGTTTTGCAAAGCCTAAAGTAGAAGAATGGTCTAGCCTTATAATTGACCTAGTGTCTGAAAGGATATGTTAAGGATAAGAAGTAGCTGACCCTAGATGTATCTTATTCTCATCAAGGTATTTGGAACTTGTAGAATTTCAAAACATGAACAAAATGGTGACTCTGTTGGGGACAAAGGTTGTAAATACCTAAATCATGGAGCTAGAAACCTCTGATATATTTTGCATATTCAATTTTGTATGCATTGTTTTGTGTTCTTCAGTTAAGCTTTATGCTTGGAAAATAGGAGCTTTGAAGGACTAAATGTAGATTGTGTTGCTACTAAGTTTTATGTTCAATCAATTCAGCTAGTTTTGGGTTTCAAAGTAGTGTTGTAAATTCAAAGTTAGAATTGTTCAAAAATATTTTCTCTCTTAAAAGTGTTTGATGATTTAAAAAGTTCTACAAGTTGAAAATCTATATCAGATTTGTCATGTTATGAATCATGTTTTGAAATCTTTCTCACAATTGTGAGTGGTGACTCTCTAAAGGATCTTTGTGCTAGTGTAAATTGGTTTGATATAAATTTTTTCAAAGAGTTTTTAGCTTGGATATGGAGATTTGAAAGTTATGTTAAGCTTTAGGCAAGAAGAGAGAGTCTATGAGTTCTTGACTGATGATTTTTAAAGTGTTGTGTTGATCTATTGTCATAAGAATTTGAATGTTACAATGAGTTACAGTAGTGATTTCATTTTTTTCTCCTCAAGGAGATGGCGGCTCTACAAGGATTTGATCAGTGGTGTGAAGAATTGAAATCAACACCTATGCCAATCAGTAGATCAATGTTTTAAGCAGCAACACTAAAGGTATTTTTTCCACTTTCATGAAACTTCAATTCCATGATGGTAAGATTTACAAAAGATTCTTTGTCAAGTGGTATTTCTAGCACTAAGTAGGAGATTATTTTGGTACATCTCAACATACTTTATGAAGAATAGATTTAGAAAGTGTTTATATATTTTGAAGTATGCTTGGAGTTGAAATTGGTAGAAAGTATTTTCAAATCTACTGCAAGTTACAAATTCTATAAGTAATTATGGTGAATGAGTTTTAAATTTGTTAGAAATTTCAAATTTCTCTTCACCTAGTATGTAGTCCATGGATAAGAATTCTAGATCTATTTCTACCAAGAGATGCCATTAAATTTCAATGGCATTCATGGTTTCCAAAACTTTGTATTGTATCATCTCATAAAGTATTTGCCTAAGTTTAGTGGGAACCATGAAAGTTCAGCTAGTCATCATGTTCAAGTTTTCAGTGACTTAATGGGTGACTATGAAATTTCTCATGAAGATGTGCATATGAAATTTTTTATTCAAACTTTAGAAGATGACTTGGTTTTCCTCTCAACTGACATGTTATATTTTATCCTAGGATGATTTAATTTCAGCCTTCATGAAGCAATTCAGGGAAAGAGTAAGCATCTCTAATTATTTTGATAAGTTTTTGAAGATTTAAATTAGGAATGATGAATTGGTTCCTAAATTTAATATCAAATTTGCAAAGGTTTTAAATTAGGTTCCTAAAAGGTGTAAGCTAGATGATCAAGTGTGTTTAGTAGTTTATCTTGATGCATTTGATAAAAATATGAGTTATCTATTAAGAGATAAGGAACCTAAGACTTTGTGTTAGGCATTCATGACAACAATAGAGGTTGAAAATAATATAAAGTATAGCTTGACTAAGAGTCATTCTCTAGGAATGTTTGCTAACAAGATGAGGTCATAATGAAGAATCAGTGTCATAAAGAGTGTCTAGTTTTAGATCAACAAGTAGGTACTGCTACTATTGTAAATGATATTCTTGAAAATTTAGAAGTAAAAACATGTGAACCTAAAGTTTCTTTGTTGCAAAAAGGAGTTGAGTCTATCCTTGCTAAATATAATACACATGTTTCTAGTATTATAGTAGTACATGACAAAGTTAGTTCACTTGATGAGTTATACATACAAGATGTAAATTCAGTCATTCCTTCTCCTATTGATGATTTTCTTTGTGTTAAAAACATAACTAGTCATGAAATGAAAGGGTATTCATCTTAGTATGAGGACAAAGAAGTTGAGAGTTATGCATCAAGTGATGAAGGTGAATTTGCTGATTTGACATATTATGAAGAAGCATCATGTGAAGACAATGATGAGAGTTTTTGCTCAAGTCAAGAAGAGGATAGTGATAGTACATGTTCATCTTCATGTGAATTTGATGCAAATTGGGAAGAAGAAAGCAATGACAGAAGTAAGTACTCTTATGCTAGTAGAGGTGTGAGTTCTTTTTCTAAATATGAAAGTGAAGTTCCATTTTAGAGCTATACAAGTTAGCTTGAGGTTGAAAGTTGTTAAGAAGATGTGTCCACAAAATATGAAGACAAAGAGATTATTTATAAGGATGGATTACCTAATTGTGTAGATGAATGTCTTGAAGATGCATGCAGTAGTAACCAACAATGTTCAAAAGATTCTAAGGTTAGTGCATCAACACCTATTGGTAAGATAAATTATGATTGGTTTGCAATACATTTGAATCACCTTAATAAAGACAATGGAAGTAAAATTGATTTATATTCTACCTGCTTTGTTGATGGAGTTAATGGTGTGTCTTCGGGTGATGATTCTGATTTTTCTTCTTCACATGCTGAAAGTGTCCATGATAGTGATGTAAGAAATGGTTTCAATGTTTTCACTAATATTTTGTATGGTGAGGAGTTTAATATTGATTAGCACATCACTTGTTATAATGTATACAAAGGAGCTTTGCATGGAGTTATCAACCCACTTTTTGAAGAGCACATGGAATGTTCAAATTTAGTTGAGGATGATTTTAATGATGATACATTATCCTACTATTGTTAGAGATTAGATTTTTCTTCTTTTAGATGTGATAGTGAAAATGATAATGATGTTGCATCTCATGAGATTGATAACAAGGTGTTTTACGAAGTTATTAATGAAAATCACTGTGCACCTTGTAATGAGTTTTATGATGAATACTCTAACATGATGAATAATACATTTGCTGATTTCAAAGGACCATTTGAAGATTTTAGATTAGTTTCAGATGTTGACATTGATGACATGTGTGAGTACAAATTTGATTGCTCATTCAAGTACCATCCGGTTATACATAAGGATACACAATTTCAAGGTATCTGTGACCTTTTCCCCCAAGTTGAGTATGAATATTTCACATTCAAGACTGATAGCATGCATGATTCATTTGACAAAGAGGATTTTCATTTTGAGTCTGATATGTTTGAGCATGCTGATCAATTCTTTCATAATGAACAAATGGTTGAAGAGAGTGATCATAGTTTTTATATGCATTATGAAAGTGAAGATGTAGATTCCATTTTTCCAAGTGAGTTGATTCATAATACTAATTTGATTGGTGAAATGGATAGAAGAAATGTTTCTAGTTTACCTCATGAAATTTTAGATGAAAATCAGATTTATGACAGAGGTAAAAGTTTTTGTTGAAGTTCGGTGGCCTAGGGCCATCATTTGTACATAGTAGAAATAGTTGTTTCTTGCTTTCAATAAAGTTTTTTGAGAGAATATTTTGTGTGTGGTCTATTTCTTCTAGAGATATGAATCCTTGAAATGCCTACAAGGAACATGTATCCCTAGATAGAACCATTGTTGGGACTCAAAATCAAAGCCCTAATTTTGAGTACCATTGAAAACTGTAAGCCCTATAAGTGGTTTTTGATGCATGTGTACCCAATTGTACTTGTGAGGCCCACGATGTGTTTAATATTTCTAATACCATGCATTCAGTACATCTATGTATCCCATGATGATAAATTTCTATTTTGAGCCATTTCGTGAAGTCTCGTTTTAAGCAATATCCAAATCTACATTTTTGCCTAGCTATTAAACAATGACAGGAGGCCTTGTTTGCAATTGAATATCTCACACCCAGTAATGTTTCATATTTCACCGCTTTGGAAGTGTTTAGTGTCCATACTAGAGAACCTATTTTTTAGATTTTGAGTCATTTTGAATCTATTTGACTAGGTTTTGAATCCCTCAAAGTTGGTCATTTATTGATGTCATGCTAATGTGTATTGTTTAGAACTCTGGAAGGCCTTGTTTGACTCATTATAATTTTGACCCAGCTAACTAAATTGAGAAAAAAAAAATTTCATTGTATTTTAGAGGTTAGATACTTTATATTTTTCAATTTTGAGCTTATGATGAATCCATTTGATCAGTTTTCAAACATGATTCCAAATGCAATTTATAATTTTTTATTGGTGTCAAGAAATGCAAATTTGTCGGAACCCCTATTCATGATGTCATATCTCAAACTATATGATAGGTGAAATAAAATGGATTGTATCACTATGTTGTGCTCCAAAAATAATTTAGATGTGCATTTTTTGAATCTTGAAAAATCCATCTGCACACTTTCCCAGGTCCATTCCATTTACAAAAATTGCTTTTCTGCTAGTGTTTTTAGCCAACAAATTCTGAGTAGCCTACTTTGACCGCTCGCTAAATATGTCTAGTTATTCATCATGAGCCCTAATTACAGATTTATATTATCCTCATGACAGTGAAACAATACCCTAGTTCTCATTTTTCCCAAGTGTCAGTTTACCTTGTTTTAAGAGCCAAATCTGAATACAATTTATTGTTTTCTAACATGTTTTCTTATAGCCAGTTCTAAGAGGGCAGCTTTGACAATCAATATCTTTTGATTGAGAGTTCATCATGAGACAAGATTCTATAGAGTAGGAGTATGCAAAAAAAAGTATCAGTGTATCAGATTTCAAAGCCTAGTTATCTATTTGGGTTAATTTTTAAAGCTAGTTGGCACGCCCTGTTAGCTAAAAATCATGGTTTGAAGATTAATGATAAAATGTGCTTTAATTGATTGTTCAATGGTCAAATTTGGTTCAAATTAGAAGATAGGTTCAATAGATTAATTCTAGGAATCAGTTGTTCAAAAATGATTTTTTTTTTAGCTAGACCAACTTTGGGGCCCGACTAATTACGCTAGATTGACAAGATTGATAAGATGTGAAATTGAAGATATTTAGAAATTAAAATGATGTTGATCATTATGAAGTGCCAATGTTTCTTATGAAGAGTGGGGGCATTGTGAGTGGTAGCATCAATAGCTAGTATCCCTTATTCTCAAACCATGACCAGTTTCCAATTTAGGGAAAAACTTAAACCTTCACCCCAAAAAAGATACAAAAAAAATCTTAAAACTTTAACTAGTGATTCCTATGAGATGATGGTAGTTGTTGCTATAATCAAATATTTTATCTAGAAAGAGGTTGTTGCAAGTTATGTAGATGATAAATTTGGGAGAAACGAAATCCCATGTTGTAAAAAAAGGGAGAACATCCCATGATATTAACTCGGAAAAAGCTTGCATTTTTCAATCAACCAAAGCCACACGGAAGGGGTAGGGAGATGCCCTCCACATGAAAAGACACAAGGAGCCTCCACATTAAAAGAAAATAAATGAGGCAAACAAGGATACCCCTCAAAGATTCCACCAACATCCATGCAGCACCCAAAAAAAATGTCCATGGTTACTGATGGAAAAAGTATATTAGGAGTCAGACCTACTAACAAAAAAGAAAAGAATGTTCTCCATCAACAATCTTGGGGATCCATTTATTGAGAGCAACTATGGAATGCTTCTAGGTAGTTTGAGGTTGGATTTTTGGATTGGTTTTCCCATCTTAGGGAATTGGAGAAACATAAATACTCAAGGTACATTGTCAACTATAATTTGAAGGAAAGACTACATTTTTGAATGTTAGAAGGAGGAGGCTCACAATCACATTTTGCAAAGTGGGAACATTTTTTTAAAAGCCATTGGCAAAGTTGCCCAACTTCAAAACTATCCTATGATTGGTCTAAACATTATGAACAAATCTAGATAAGAGGCACCTCCTCTTTCTTCAAATTCTAGGTGTTAAGATCCAAGCATGGCTAGGAGGAAAGTATGAAACCTCATGGTTAGCAAGAGATACCCACGATAGGGGAGCCAGCAGCAGTGGTAAGGTAAAGGTGCCCCATATTGAAAATAAAGAGGGAGAATCATATCTTGTTGAATGAAGATTGCAGTGATTGGAGAAATGCCACCACACATAATGTTGTTATGTAGATTGACCTTGAGATGTTCCAAACTGTGATAGTTTCAACAAAGCTAGATACAAAAATTCCATAGTTTTGATGGTCTCTTGATGTGGAACTATTTGTGAAGCCACCGGCTCCCATTCTTGATGGAAATATCTTAGGAAAAATTCCTTTCTTCATATAAGTGCCATTAGGAAGAGTGGGAATAAGTAAGGAATGCTTTACATTCCTCTCTTATTAGGTCAATTTACTTTTAGTAGAATGATTTGAGGTTCATTGCTATAGGAGTATCAAAAGGTAATTAACATGGACCACCTGTTGTTAATGAACACGGTGAAAGTGCTAATGAGGAAATCTTTCTTTTATTTTTCACCTAGATTTATCTACCTAGATTTAGTGTGCTTTAAACTTGGATCAATATGAGATAGCTCATTAATTATAGAACAAGCTTTCAGAGCTTGAGCAAGAACTATCTAGACAGAGGAACTCAAGGTGAGATCTGCATCATCCAAGTAAGAGTTGTAGCCCAAAGTCATGTGATGCAAGAGGAAAATTGTGTCTAGTGCTACGAAAAGAAATTATCCCACATTTATAAAATGGGAGGCTATTTTGATGTTTAAGTACTACAAAACATACACTATGTGTTGTCTTAAAGATAGTGTCTTTTATAATGCAGAGCTCATTTTGTGAGGGGCCCACCATGGAGGGCCAGTTGGAGGTGACATAATGAACTTTTGAACAAACATATTGACCAATATGTTGACATCATCATCAATGTGGAAGCCTTCCAGAGAAGGTCACTAGATTCCAGTGGTCACTATGTCGCCCCCAAAAAATGGGATATTTTTTGGCAAGTGACATGGCAACCCCCTAAAAAATCAAAAATCTAGTGAGAAATGTGGACCTAGCTGGCAGTTAAGGTGATCATTCAGAAAATGACAAGTGGCAATATGTGGTAGTAGTTGGATTGATTCAAACCTCACAGAGGCACAAGATGGAAACACATGGCGAATCCGATGGTGGTCACTATGTCACCCAGGGGAAGTTACTTGAACATTAAGCAAGGGACATGGAAACCCAACCAAAAAGTGATGCATGGTGTTGATGTGGTGTAGATAAGGTAGATAGGTGACTAGAGGCTGAGGTGGCAGAAGATGACACATGTCACATGTTTTCTATATCATGATGATGTGGCATGAGGTTGACTCATCACGTGACATGGAAAAATAATCAACATGTGACACATGGTAGACATGTGGGTTCCATGTGGTGAATGTAAGACAACTGTGCAAAATTAGACCAATCAAGAATTGACACATGTCACCATGGTGTTCAACAAGGTTTGACCTGGATGGATTTTTGGAGGGAAATTCAAACTGCATTAAAAATTATTTTTTAATATTCCTTCCAAAATTTACATTCCTGTTCATTTTAAATAAATTTTGAATTAAACCTATAGTTCAAACTTTGTAAAATGATTGAATTTTTGCAAATATCTAATATGAAGCTATAGCAAGAGGTACATTTTCAAACTGAGTTTCTACGAGTTTTCGATAAGCTAATATAGCAATATTATATATCACCAGAACTGGGAGAAGACAAACTTTCTGATTATGAAGTGCATTTTTGTACAAGTCATTGGTTCAAGTTATAGGTAGAAATGTAAAATTTGGGCCTTCTCGACGAAATTGGCAAAATTTAAAAATATAATTACAGGCATGGTAAAAGCACATGGTAAAAGGTCTATTGGGTTAATTTTGAGAATATTATACCATTCTGGTATAATTTGGCTCCAATTTTCAATTATGATGGTTTTTTTATTTCTAGTTGGGCTAAATTTTAGGGTTGAAGTTGGGGTCATGATTCAAGAATCAGATCTTTTGTGAAATAAAAGAGGAAATGGGATAGAATGCCGTCACTTAGCTTATGAATTGCATTGTCTTACATTTAGCTATTGCAAATCTATGTTATTGCATGAGTCAATAGGAGAAAATAAGGGCTAAATCTACTATTAATAGATTCAAGAATATGTTTAGCACTAGTATCATATAATTTGAATCTGAGGTCCATCCGCCTAGGTTTTGCATAGCCTAAAGTAGTAGAAGGGTCTAGCCTTATAGGTGGCCCAATGTCTAAAATGATATGTTAAGGATGGGAAGTAGCTGCCCCTAGATGTATCTTATTCTTATTGGGGTATTTTGAAACCTGTAGCATTTGAAAACACCAATAGTCTACATGTAAGATGCATCATATCCCTGCTTTGCCCAGATTCCCTTTCATAGATACATCAAAGTTGAGCTTTGTCCAACCCATTAGAGGATGTTACAACTTACAATACTTACATGCTTGAATGTTTTTCTTAATTTATAATAGAGGGGGCTTGATCAAATTAGGTAATTTTTTCATCATTTTCACATCCCAATATGAAAACTATCCTTCTTCCTACACTAATTTTCTTAGGTAGTTATTCACAACTTCTTGGATACTTTCTTCCACTTTATTAAGAAGTGAATGGATTTCCATACCTACATTATTGAAGAGTCTTCCATTTCTCTCCTTCCATATTTCTCATAAAATAATAGATGGAGATATGTTCCATAATTTGTTGTATGTTTTATGAAAAAAGTTATTGGGCCAACTTTTAAGATGTATCTCTAAATTTTTATGTAGGGGATAATACTAGTTTATTTTATGTCTAAGTCACTCCCATCATTGCACAGAGTAAGAGCATTGATATAATAGATGTTTTGAGTCTTTTAATTGGTCTTTGCATAATAAGCATCTTGAAGGTCCTTCATATCCTAATTTGGTGAATCTATCTAAAGTGAGAATCCTTTTTTGGATAGTGGTGCATAAGAAAAAACTTTCTTTAGGTAGCCAAGCATAATCCCAACATAGGTTAAGGGGAATAAAGGTTTTCTCCAAAGTGTATTTTTTAGGATCTCATAGCCTTTCATAACTCTATAGATCTCATCCTTAGAAGGTCTCCAAATTAATCTATCATGTCTATCTTTGTACAAAGCTGATCTTTGGTTTATAAATTTTGAAAAATCATCTTTTTCTTCTTGAGATAGGTCAGTTTCTACTAAGGATCTTCATTTACATAAAGTTTCTCCATTCAATACCATAATACATATGTAGTTAGCTACCTAAGTCCCCCAAAATTGGGAAAGCGTTCTTTTGATATTGGTAGATAACTAATAAAATATGGGTGAGGAAGATCGTCCCAAGAGTCTTCCAAAAATAGGGCCTCTTCTCCTCTCCCAATATCACAATTAATATTTTCACAAATGAGAGGGTGACATATTATCATGAAATTCCATAAATTGGAGCCATATGGAGGGTTTCTAACAAAAAACAACAAGATAGGATCATCTCCTCCTAAATATATGGTAAAAGATCTTAGAACATTTATTGTCCTTTTCTTGATACATATGCCAAATGAAATTTTCTCCAAAGGTTTCATTTTTCCAGCTTATATTTTTGAATCCTAATCCACCTTGTTCTTTGGGTCTACACATGTTATCCCATTTTATTAAGTCTAATTTCTTGTTTTCATCTCAATCATTCCAGAAAATAATTTTTAGTTTACTCAATTTTTTTATTAATACCTTTAGGAAGTGATGGGAAGCTTCTTCACTCTAGAGCTTTCTTGATCTACCAAGGCTACTCCTATCCTATGTAGGGTTTCTTTCCAAAACACCAACCTAGAGGACTTCTTTCCAATCCCCTTTCACCAAGAAACTCTCCAGTCAATTCAAATTTCCTTCCTCTAACTCCAAGTCACCAACTATGCAACTATTCGCTCAATATGCCAAAACTTCAATGAGTGCCACTAGTAGGTCAAAACCAAATTTGAACTACCCTTATGAGGTTCTTTACACATTTCATACCATTTTCCATCATCCTTTTAAGTTTCACACACCCACAACCTTATCTTGCCCTATTTACCATTGTAGCCCTAAGAGTCCCTATTAGCCCTCCTATAAACAAGGCACCCTCATTAACTCACAAAAAAAATTAACAAGGCCTATTGGTGTCTATTGGTGTAAATGAGTATTTACTATTTACACTTTACTTAAGTTTATTTAGGATAATGCATTATTTTATTATTTATTTAGGTGAGACACTTAGAAGTTTGTCCACTCTCATGAGTTGTCATGTTTACAACATAGTTATTCACACTCCCTTTTCAGCCCATGTTGTCTACACCACTGATTTGTGTGTTACACCATTGTAGGCTTATCCTCTCATCATCACACTTACTTCTATGCTTAATGGAGGATAACCCATATCTAGTGGACATGTGTCTAGTTGTATGACTTATCATGTTGCTAACTTCTATGTATGCTAGAAGCTCTCCAAATGCCTTTATACATAGGCACTCCTATGATACTTCCATATGGAATATTGAATGAATATATTGTCAGGTGAATTCTACCCTAAGCCAAATTCTTACATGGTATTAGAGCTTAGGGAGATTCTCTACATCTAGCCTTCAAGATTCACATTGAAAAAAAATTGAGGAAAGCTATCAAAATTCTAAGAATGGACAATGGAAGCATTTATGTGAACAAAAGACTTAAAGAATTTTGTAGACTTGAGGGAATTGATCTTCAGAATCCACCAAAATTTAGTTTCCACAAGATAGATTTTGCAATACTAAGGATTAGGACTCTCAAATCTATGGCAAGTTGCATGATATAGGCCAAGTCTCTAGATCAATCATTAGAAGTCAAAGAAATTAGTAGTTCCATTCACATTCTTAACAGGTCTCCTAATCCAACCTTAGATGGAAAGACTCCTTTCGAAGCATGGTGCAACAGAAAACCTATCGTGACACACTTTAGAGTCTTTAGTTGTCCTACATAGGCAAATAGATCTTTTAGGGGATGCAAGGCACAATCTCCTCAGCCTTGTACTTTCATTGGTTATGAAGATGGTGTGAAGGCATACAAACTATTAGATCTAGAGTTCACATCAAATTTTTGTGGAGAAGGATCTACACTTTGAGGAAAGTTTACCAAGCTTGTCCTCTAATCCTCTCCACACATCATAAGAAATTGATAGTGACACTAGTATAGTGCTTCAATAGATTCAGACATGTGAGGTTCTATCGATAATTGTAGTGAGAGGTTACTACATCAGTCTAGTCCACATGCATATATCACCATAGTGATAGGTCCATCACAACAAGGTACATCTAGTCTTCTAGGTCTAGCTTTAGTGATAGATTTGGGTGATAGTATTGATGATTTTCCTCTTCTTCTTGATGTAGTAGCACCTTCTTTAGTTGTCATGAGGGCTCCATCCAACCCTCTTGTTCATTCTCTACATGATCAATTATTATAGGTTGAAGTGATTATGGATACTTATGATCAATAGTTGTAGAGGGGTTCTTCATGAGCTAAGGAGATAGATAATTCTTTAAGACAGGTTCTTCTACCAGTTGAGCAGGTTTTAGAGACATCACTTATCCATGGGATTCTTTCCACAAAAAATGAAAGTGTCTCATTTGTACCCTTGGCCTTGTTTCTTCCTAAGGGAGGAACACCATTCTATAGTCTTGGATCAACTTCTTCATCAGAGTAATCACTAGCAAGAATTCTTCTTTGGGGTGGGGGGGGGGGCTATCATGTATCTCTTTCTCTTCTGATTTTTCTCTATTGTATATATTGGATTTATGTTGTAATGGTGGGGGGGGAAGGTCTTGATTACTCCATCCATCCATGCATCGTATGTGTTTTTCATCTCTCTTTTTGGGGAAGGGTTTTTCCCATGAGGTTTTCCCTCTTTTTCCACTTTATGAGAGATTGCATTTCATTATGTACATGGGTACCTAATATTGCCTAGTAGCTAGGACCCATCATGCATTGCATCCTAGATTTTGTAAGCTTAAGGGCATTCCCCTAAGTTTCACTTAAGGGGGGGTGTTGGTGTAAATAAGTATTTACTATTTACACTTTACTTAAGTTTACTTAGATTAATGTATTATTTTATTATATTTCATTATTTTATTATTTATTTAGGTGAGACATTTAGGAGTTTGTGCACTCTCATGAGTTGTCATGTAGACAACATAGTGTTTTGCACTCCCTTTTTAGCACATGTTGTCTACACCATTGATTTGCATGCTACACCATTGTAGGTTTATCCTTTCATCATCGCACTTACTTTTGTGCTTAATGGAGGATAACCCATCTCTACTAGATATGTGCCTACTTGTATGACTTATCATGTTACTGGATTCTATGCATTCTAGAAGCTCTCTAGAGGCCTTTATATATAGGCACTCCTAGTGTACTTCCATATGGCATATTGAATGAATATATTGTCATTCTGACCATACTCTCTCTCTAGTCTACTGTTGTGCTTGTGTTTGAGTTCCTTGGTCTTGGGTGAATTTTTCCCTAAGGAAAATTCTTATAGTGTCTTTAGGAATTTGAATCATAATGACCTAAGCTTTTAAATATTTTTTTATGTCTTAGGCCACCATGGTGTCCATACTATATGATCCCAATTTGCCCCTATTTTGAGGGTTTTATGGGAAATGACAACCAAGCTCTTACAAAATGCTCAAAACCTTGCATTAGACCTTATCCTCTAGTATAATGACATATAACACCCTACTCTATCATTTACCATCTAAGATTGGCACACACCAATTCTCTCCTCTCATTAGAATTCAATTACAAGCCTTCATTGCACCTTATCAAGCCTCCTTTGCTTGCCTAGGGCTCACTTGTAAAATTAGCTTCCTGATTACCATAAACTCAAAAATCATTATTTAAATAGTATATAGGGGATATTTCTTGATTTTAAATATCCATGGTGTTTTGACCATGTAAGTTCAAGCTATAGTCATTTTAGTATTGGTTATTCAAAACTGGACAATAGGAACACAAAACTTAAGTAATTTTTAAAACCCTATGAAATGAATACTTGAGACCAAAAAAAGTATGCATAGAATCAAAACATGATCCCAAGAAACTATTCCATTCAAAATAGTAAGCTATTCAATCAAGGTTTCTTTCTCAATCCTCAAAACTCCATTTTCTTATCACAAAAATGTTGCACATATAGGTGTTTCCGATACATATGCATGTCCAACCCTTGGAAATGAGTTGAAAGGTGTTTATTTTGGTTTTACCCACCACCTTTCTCTTTGTTTGATCCATAACTACCTATGACAAGAATTTCTCCAAATTGTGCAAAAATTGCTACTACAATTTTGTAAAAATTTCTATTGTAATTTTGCAAAACTTGATATTGCAATTTTGCAAAAATTACGAAGTTGTCAATGAGAAATTTTGCAACCTAAGCCTTCAAACTTGACCAATTTGTTTGGAAACCTCATAAAATGAACCTAGGATACCTTAGGACCCTTTTGAACACTTATTTCTCCTCTCTAGGAATTTTTCCATTTTTTTTCCTTATAGAGCAAATTTTTAGCAATTTTGTGCTTATCAAGATCTAGTAGTTCAAAACTTGACTCACACTTACCTCTTACCTAACCACACCTCCTAAACCTATCTTGGGACTTCATATTGAGTCTTATTTCATTAATTTTTGGTTATATCATCTACAAACCAAAGTTTTACTTAGGGTTTCACCTTACCCCAAGGTGCTCCTACGCTATTCTCCCCTTACAAGAAGAATCCTAAGGGATTTGTTAGCATGAATGTTGATGATACTAAATTGGGAGAGTATCCTAAGAATTGGAGAGTATTGATATGTTGTATTCATTATTGTGTTTTTCATTGATGTCAACATAGCATTGTTTTATAAAGAATGGCAGAGTAGCATACTGAGATCTTGATTATACGAACAATGGTTTGATTGTCTAGTCATGCTAAGTTATGGACATATAAAACACAATATCTTCTTGACTTTATTAAGTGCATAGAGTCTAGATCAATGGTGTATAGAAGTTGTACCTAATTTATAGATAGAAGTTCAGAGATAAAGTACTGAGAAAGCAGTTCCTAATGATTACGTTCTATCTTACATCTAGGATGTAATAAAGTGATGCAGAGTTAGGTGGTGATAGAGGATAGTCTATCAGCGAACGTGCAAGTCTTGTTATCACACATGGGAAGGTTTGTATAGATTTTGAACTGAAAATGCTATTGGAATTTTAATTTAATTAATTATCTTATTTTAATTAATTGGGAAAGCCTCAAGGTTGACTCAAGGAATTATTATGAAGATATGGTATAAAGGAAAGATCTTTTCCTTGATTGTAATGTGTGTTCAAGTATTGTGATCATTTTTCAAGTGTGAATTGTGAAAAGTATAAGAGTTCTTACTAAATATTTGTAAGTGATCTAAGGGATTATTGGATGCACAATTTGGGATATAGTTACAAAATTTGAAGGAGTAGAAGTCTAGTTGACAAGATAGAGATAGAGGAAGTACATTTCAATTCTATTATTCTACAATTTATCTTGCCCTTGAAGTTGTTTGGGTAGTGGGTCTAGCTATCTTTCACAACTCTTAATAGGGTTGGCACAACTCCTAATAGGATTAGAATCTCCTAACAAGGATTCAAAGTCTCCTGACAAGGGCTCATATGTACTAAATGTTATAATAGACCCCTAATAGGGTCTATCCTTTAACAATGAATATTTATATTAGTACATCATCTTGTGGGTACCATCCCTACCAAGGTTTTCCCTCTGATCAATGGTTTCCCTAGTTAACATATCTAGCATTATTGTGCATGAGTATGTTGTTATGGTGTCAACTTACACTACTCACATGGTTGAGATTGTTTAAAGTTATTATTTATGATATTAGTTGGATAAATAATTCATCTCTCCACCCCCTCCCTGCTCCTCTCAATTATATCAGTGGACTATATAGTCTAACAATTGGTATCAAAGCTTCAGGTCCTTGAAGGAAAGGCTTAATAGTTTTGGGAGATTAATGGTGAATATGTTTAGGAAGGATAGTCCAAGATTGAATGGGGCCAACTATGACAATTAGAATGGGAATATGAAGACTCATCTATTGTGCATGGGTCTAGGATATTGGATCTTGATAAAAAGTTAGAAGATAATCATTAAAGAAGAATATCTTGAAGGTTGCCATGAAGAAGAGAGAGATCTATTCATGTGTAACATGAGAGCAAGAGAAGCCCTACTAAAAACACTTCCAAAGAATGACTATAGTTAGGTAAAATCACTTGTAACATCTCATTAAATTTGGAAAGCTTTAGAGTCTACTTTTAAAGGTTACGATCATGTAAAAAGAATGAGAATACATAATTGAATATGTGCATTTCAAGATTATAGAATTATGAAATATGAATCTATAAGAAGTTATATTGGAAGAATATAGGTATTGGGTCTAATGGTGGAACCAAAGAAGATGATGAAGTCATTTGGAAGATCTTGAAAAGTTTGTCACCATTCAAGCCAATAGCACAGATAATTGAGATGGTGATACCTTGATCTGAGGATTTCACTAAGGAAACATTACTTGGAATATTATAATTAATAGAATAATATCTAAGATAATCTAGTGAACTTGCAAGAGTCTAAACAACCTTTAGTTCCCAAAACATTCGACCTAATTTTATAAGGAGTGTAAGCACTTGTGGACATTTTGTTGGGAGCAACAAAGCTGATGAAGACAAGAAGATAGAGGAAGGAATAGCCCTTCTATTAAGAAGAGAAAAAGATGGTAAGGAAATATTTAAATGTTGGAATTTTAATGAATTTGGTCATTATACATCTAAATTTCCTAAAAGAGATAAAAAAGTATAAAGGGAGATTTAACTCTAGAAGAGACAGAGATAGAAATTGCTTATATGAAAATGAAGATGAAGAATCTAATGAGAAAGGTCAAAGTGAGAGTGATGATGAATTATGATTTTTGGCTATCAAGGAAGATGATCTTGATAGAGAAATTAGAGAAGAAAGAGCTCTAGTTACCCAAGTAGAAAAGAATTCTAATTAGATAATTGAAAATGATTATTCACATCACATGATTGGTGATATGAATAAGTTTGTTAAGTTTGAGAATCATGATGGAGGTATTGTTAGAGTTGGTAACAATTTGGCCTTTCATATAACACAAATTGGATCCATTACTCTTTATGGTAAAATTAACATTGATGATATATATTTTGTTGATGGATTGAAGCATAACTTGTTGAGTGTTGGATAGTTGGTGGAGAAAGGTTATCAGTTGTAGTTTACTGAGAAGACCTGCATTATCAAGGATACAGATGTAAGATGATTAGAACTAGCACTACATCCAAAGGTAATGTATTTCAATTTAATCATACTAAGATGACATGTTTGGTAGCTAAAGTGGATAACAATTGGTTGTGGCATAGAAGATTATGTCACATAAGCTTTGATAACATTGTAAAGGTTAGCAACACTTTTGCAATCATGAATTTGCCTAAGATTTTTAAGCCTACTAATGTGTGTGTAAGGAATATATTTTGGCTAAGTAGAAGATAGTATCATTCCCTAGCAAAAAAGTTCACTACCATAGAGAAGCTAGAGATCATTCACATAGATCTAAGTGGTCCCTCTAAAACAAAAGGATTCTATGGTGAAAGGTATTTTATGATTCTTATTGATAATTTCACTAGAATGATGTGGGTATAATTTCTTAAAGATAAATTTAAATCTTTTGATAAGTTTAAGATATTTAAGAATAGAGTTGAGAATGAATCTGGTGTTAAGATTCAGTGTTTGAGATCTGATAGGTGGGGGGGGGAGGAATACCTCTAGATAATTTAACATGTTTTGGAAAGAAAATGGAATCAAAAGACAACTATCTGCACCTAGAACACCTAAGGAAAATGTGATTGTTGAGAGAAGAAATAAGTCTTTAGCAAAGTAAGCTAGAGCGATGCTATTTGAAAATGATGTTTCTAAGATATTCTGGAGAGAAGTAGTGAATACAACACTATATACTCTAAATAGAGTATAGATCAAAAAAGGTATGGACAAGACACCTTATGAACTATGGTTTTGACATTCACCATCACTCAAATATTTTAGAATATTTGGGAGAAAATTTTATATTAAGAGAGACAATGATATTAGTAAGTTTGATCCAAGAAGTGATGAAGGTATTTTTCTTGGTTACTCTTTGAAAAGTAAGGCTTACAGATATTTAAACTATATAACTAAGACAATAGTTGAATGCATAAATGTAAGGGTTGATGAGAAGTTTGGAACTAAAGAAGAGATGGTAGATTATAATTGAGATGAAGAAGAGAACAACTCTAGAATTATTAGATAGAATGTTGAAGTTTTGTTTAAGACTAGTAAAGACTTGCAAAATGATTTGCTAACTTTTGAGCATAGAGGAGAACAAAGTTTTGAGCCTAAAGAATAGATAAGAGTTGACATGTCAAATCCTACCCCAAATAGAAATCTGACAAGAAATCAGCCTCTTGAGTAGATAATTGGAAGTAAAGATAAAGGTGTTATGACAAGGAAGAAAGTAAATGAGGAGATTTTCCTAATATCTCAAGTTAAACCCAAGTGCATAAATGAAGTAGTCAAATATAATCATTAGATCCAAGCAATGAAGGAAGAATTGGATCAGATAATAAATAATGATACATGGGAGTTAGTTCCTAGAATAAAAGACAAGAATGTGAAAGGAATAAAATGGGTTTTTAGGAATAAAATGAATAAGCAAGGAGAAGTTTTGAGAAACAAGGCTAGATTTGTTTGTAAAGGTATTATGCCCTTAATATTGGTGTATATAGGGTTATGAATAGTCAACTTGTGGCTATCTTAATACTTAATTAAGTCATGTTATCATTATTATATTATTATTTAGGTAGGTAGGTTGGCCTAGGTGTTATGTAGAGTTGTGTCTATTCAACCTAAGTATAATTAGATATATACAGGAGGTTGCAAGCCTTATTTCAAGATCATATTGTGAAGTATGTTCTCATTGGAGATATTTGGAGGTTTCCCCCTTGAAGTGACCTATTACTCTCAATTATTATCAATTATTTGTAGAATATTTCATATTATCTCTTCCATTGTACATGTTATTTCATTACTAGTGGTATCGGAGCATGATCTTGGCACCATAGAGCCAAGATTTTTTCTCAACATCAATTTTGGGAAGAGCATAACTTTTAGATTTTAGAAAAAATTTCAAATATTTTTAAAGCATTTTTGAAGACCATATTAAAGAAGTTATAGTCCAAAATTTAGAGAAATTGGAGGAAATTATTGTAGAATTACTATTTCTACACAATTTATTGAGATCTTCATATCTCTCACATCCTGCCAAATTGGATAATAACTTGTATTGGGTTTTGAATACATAGTAGAGGTGCTTAAATTTCAAAGCTTTCAAAAATTGAAGAAAAAATAAGAAAGATATTGAAAAATTAGGAATATATTCTCTCAAGGGAGAAAATTTTCTATAAAAAAATTGGATTTTCTTTAAGTAAGGGTATCTTGTCCCTACTAAGTTACAATAAAAAATAAATAAATAAATTAGCAAATTTACATTTCATTTGTGTGTTTTATTTCAAAAATATCGATTTCCATTATGATGGGGCCTTCAACAAGAGGCAAAAGGAATGCTACCACACTAGGGAAATCCTCTAATGGGAAACAACAAAGGATATTAATCCCAATGAAGAACTAAGTAAGTTCAAGGAAGACATTAAGAGGGATATGTGTGACCTATGAAGAGAAATATCAAATATACAAAGCATGTTAAGCACCTATTTGAATGAAACAAGGAATGACCTCTCAAGCAATAAAGATGAAACCTTCAAATTGACCAATAATAACACAAATTTTAATACTCCTACAGGATCTAGGAATTTTTTTCAAATATGGATATGCACAAATTTGATGGCAAGGATCCTCTAAGATGGATAAATCAAATGGAATTTTTTTTGAAGTACATCAAACCCCATATGGAAAAAAAGTCATGATGGATTCCTTATATCTAGAACTAGATCAATTCATTTGTTATCGTTAGCTTTGTACTCATAGGAGGAAAAAGAGTCTCACCATATCATGGTCCATTTTATAGAAGAACTCCAACCAAAATATAGCAAAAATGTCACATAATTCTTTAGCCAACTTGCTAAGCTTCAACAAACAAGATCAGTTAAGGATTATATTAAAAAATTCAAAAATATATCCTTAAGAGTGGATACAATTATAGAGAACTTGAATTATTTATTCTTGGATGATCTCAAGGATCATATTCAACATGAGGCATGTATGTTTTGTCTCAGCTCAATAAATGAGTCTTTTATATTGGCACATAGGGTAAAGGAGAAGTTCTTGATTCCTAGAAAGAAAGGGGCTAATGTGACAAGAGAAAAAGGATATTCAACACCTTCTCTACCTCAACCTACTAGGTTGACTCCATAATAAATTGAGGAGAAAATAGAAAAAGGTTTGTGTTTCAATTATGAGAAAAAATATAGTTGACGACATAAATTTAGTGAAAAGAAATTGTTCTATATTGAATGTCCAAGAAAGGAAAAATAGGATGAACCCCATATTAGAGGAGGATAGGGAGTTAGGCAAGGAATCACATGATTATCAACCAATCATTTCTTGTCATGCACTTTTAGGTTTTAGCGCACCACAAACTCTCAAGGTACTAGGTTCCTTAACAAAGCAAAACGTAACAATATTGATCGAGTCAAGTAGTACTCATAATTTCATCAACAAAAAGTTTGAAACTCTTCTAAATTTTTTTATATATCCAACCCTAGAGTTTTAGGTTTTGATTACAGATGGAGGAATAGTTAGTTGTTTAAGAAAGTTTCATGGCATCAAATTATCCATGGGGGATTATCAACTTGATACCCCAATGTATGTGATATCAATGGGTGTAGTGAATATTGCTTTGGGAGTACAATGGATTACTACATTGGGAATAATTGAGATGAACCTACAAAAACTATTATGTGATTTCAATCAAAAGGAAAGGTGGTAGTGCTAAGGGAATTGAAGGAAAAATTCCCAAAGATGGTAAGCTCTCATCAAATGAAAAATTTTCTTAAGAAAGGAGAGGATGGATTTGTGGCCCAACTATGTTCATAGAAGTCTCTCAATCTAATGCTCTTACTTATCTAGATTTACAGGCAATAATTGATCATCACTTAGTGATTCTTGGAGATATGCCTAAAGGATTTCCTCCTAAGAGGTATCATGACCATGCCATACAACTAGTTCTAGGGAGCCATCCACCAAACACCAGGCCTTATAGGCACTCACACATACAAAAAAGTGAGATAGAAATAATTATTGAGGAAATGCTAGAGGCAAGAATTATCAAGCATAGCTAAAGTTCTTACTCGTCACCTATTGTGATGGTATGTAAGAAGGATGAAACTTGGTGCATGTGTATAGATTATAAAGTTCTCAACAAGTACACCATTAAAGATAAGTTTCCTATTCTAGTCATCAGTGATCTTCTAGATGAATTAAATGGAGCTATGTATTTTACCAAGTTAGATATTAGATTAGGTTATCACCAAATTTAGATTAAAGAGGAAGATATTTTCAAGAAAAATTTCAAACTCATGAGGGTCATTATGAACTTTTGGTAATATCATTTGGTCTTACCAATGCACCATCTACATTCTAGATTTTGATAAATTCCATTTTTAAGAAGTTCTTGAGAAGGTCTTTTTTGAAGGTATATTAATTTATAGAAAGACTTAAGAAGGACATTTTTAGTATGTAGATCAAGCATTATAATTACTCAAATATCATCAACTCTATGCTAAGTCATCCAAGTGTGATTTTAGTCTTAAGGAGGTGGAGTATTTGGGATACATAGTTTCACATGAAGAAGTAAATGTGGACCCTAACAAAATTAAGGTTATCATGGAATGGACTATTCCAAAAATCATTAAGAAGCTGAGGGGTTTCTTGGGATTGATAGGGTACCATAGAAGATTTGTGAATAATTTTGGTCATATAGTAGCACCCCTTATCACTCTATTGAAGAAGGATTCTTTTCATTGGAATGAATCTGCTAATGTAGTATTTGAGCAATTGAAGAAGGCTATGCGCACAACTCCAATGCTTGCCACTTTGAACTTGACCAAGGAATTCATTTTGGAATGTGATGCCTTTGAAAATGGGATAGGAGTAGTTCTCATGCAAGAAGTTCAACCAATTTCTTTTGAGAGTTGTAAATTAAAAGGTAAAAATAAACTCAAACCTATTTATGAGAAGGAAATGCTAGCAATCCTTCATGCAGTTAAAAAGTTGACACCTTATTTAATGGGTCAACACTTCAAGGTTAAGACAGATCATGATAGCCTAAAATATTATTTGGAACAAAGACTATATTCATAAGAGAAACAAAAATGGGTCACTAAGATTTTGGGATATGAATTTGAAATTGTATACAAGAAAGGGAAGGAAAATATTGTGGCTGATGCACTTTCTAGGAAGGATGAAAAGGATGAAGCCTTATTGTGAGCTCTTTTAATATTACAAGAAAATTGGGTGGTAGACGCCAAAGAAGAATGGAAAAATGATGTTGCAACAAGTAATCTCATCTAGAAAATAAAAAGTGACCATAGTAGTTCAAATAAGTTTTGTTTAAAGGGGGATATTCTTTGGTATAAAGAGTGCTTGTATCTCTACAAGAATTCCACTCTTAAACACAAGATTCTCAAAGAACTACATGAGTCTCCAATTGGTGATCATTCAAGATTTTTGAAGACATATCATCGAGTCAAGCAATATTTTTTTGGGATGGGATAAAAGGTGATTTAAAAAAATTTGTGGTTGAATGTTTGGTTTTTCAAAGAAATAAGGGGCAAAAAATTAAGACACTAGGTCTCTTGTAGCCTTTATCTATTCCTAGCCAACATTGGGAAGAGGTGTCTATGGACTTCATCACAGGGCTTCGCAAATCTAAAGGTCATAATTTCATCATGGTAGTAGTTTATTTCCTCACTAAATACACATATTTTATTGTATTATCACATTCTTTTACATCAAGTATAGTGGCAAAAGTTTTCTTGGAGAATATCCAAAAGTTACATGGTACACCTAAGGTTATTGTTAGTGATCATGATCCTATATTTACTAGTCATTTTTGGAAAGATTTATTCTCATGTTTGGGAACTCATTTGTCTCATAGTTCTTCATACCATCCTCAATCATATGGGAAAACTAAGGTTGTTATTAAATGTTTGGAAGTGTATTTGTGTTGTTTCACTTTAGAAAAATAATCTCAATGGGTAGATTTGCTACCTCTTGTAGAATGGTGGTACAATTCTTCTTTTCATAGCTCATAAAATATGTCTCCATTTTTGGAACTTTATGGATATCATCCTCCTTCCATCACATCATCATTAAAGGTGTCACCAAGAGTTCAAGTAGTAGAGGACCACTTGCTTCATCAACAACAGGTACTTTCAGGACTCAAGGAGAATTTAGCTATGGCATAGAATCAAATGAAAGAAGAAGTGAACCAACATTGTAGTGAAAGAAATATTGAAGTTGGGGACTAGGTCTACTTGAGATTGAAGCCTTATAAACAAATCTCAATGAAGAAACAACAAGAAAACAAAAGTTCTCCAAGATATTATGGACCATATGAAATCAAGCAATAGATTGGTAGTGTTGCATACAAGCTTGAGTTGCTACCAAAAAAAAAGATACATCTAGTTTTACATTTTTCTTGTTTGAAGAAGGTAATTGGGTAGAATATTCCTTCTCAAAAAATACTACCAAAGCTTGATGAAGAAGGAAGAATAATTTTGGAACTAGAATGCATTCTTCAAACATGCACAAAGTGTATATGAGCAATGTTAGTATGCTAATAGAAATCAAATTTAA
This sequence comes from Cupressus sempervirens, assembly GCA_028749045.1. Lineage (NCBI taxonomy): Eukaryota > Viridiplantae > Streptophyta > Pinopsida > Cupressales > Cupressaceae > Cupressus > Cupressus sempervirens. Next base: position 905,854,943 of record CM053789.1, read on the forward strand.
ATAAAGCTTCTACAAACTAAAAAAAATTTATAAACTTGAAGATAGACTAAGATGAGCTCTCAATTGAGAATATGAGCCATTAATGGGCTCTCTCAATGAGAATCTCTCTTGTTGAGTAGCTTTGTCTAAATAGATAGGATGTATCCTCAAGCTTTATGCTTCAAAAAGGGCTTCAAATGGAGTTGGAATTTGGGTGTGAGTGTATGGTTTTGATGTAAAATGGCTTCTCAAAATGGCATTATGACTTTACTTCATGGATTGTGTTATTTTTCAAAGGGGAAGGATCCAATTTATAGGCAAGAGGCTTGAGGGATTGAGGGCTAAGATGCAAGGATGGAAAAAAGCTCATGGAGGGCTCAGATTGCATGAGAGGAGAGCACATGGATTGTGCTTCTTTACAACCAATCAAGGAGTGACACATGTGACATGGTGAGAGGATGGAGGAAAGGGGAAGGATGAGTCAACAAAGGAGGCTCAAGGGATAAAATCTTCATAAAGACCCTCATAATGACTTGTAAGAGCAATAAAAGGGCTTGGAAGAGTCATTTATGGCCTAGTGGGCTTCATAAAGTTTTATGGTTGAAATATTTTGAGGGTGATGAGAGCAATTTCGACTTGGACTTGATTAGGAAGGTTTTAAGCTTGCTTAGGCTTGTGAAAATGATTAGAGGATGGATTAGGATGGTTTAGGATTAGCTTAGGGATAGGCAAGTGGATGGCATTTAATAAGGGTGGGTGAAGGAGGAGATATTTGTTAACTTTGGCTTGGGTTAGTAATTCTTAACCCATGTTTAGGGAATGTGACAAGATTAGGAGGGGATTAGGATTATGTTTAAAGACATCTTCTAGAAGAGTCTAGACTTTGGATGAGGATAAAGACTTTCTAGAATAGTCTAGAATTTCCTAGGATGAGGATGAAGACTTTCTAGAAGAGTCTAGAACTTCTTAGGATGAGGATAAATTAGATTTTTAGGAAATAAATAAAGTTTTATTTATTTCAAGGGTTTGGGTTGAGGAGATATTTATTAAAACTTTTTTAATAAACATGAGGATTAATATTTAATCTTAATTAAATATTTTGAGTTGGGATTAGGGGTAGGAAATGATGGGATTAGCCTTTAATTAAAATTAAAGAAGGATTAGAAGATTTTGGAAGAGGTTAGTGGTCTTAAGGAAATTGGCCAAGTTTTGGGCAAAAAATAAATTTTTTATTTATTTTGGGTTTTTTGGTCAATTTATTAATTAAATAATTAATAAATAAGGAAATAATTTTTAAATAAGATTTAAAATTTTTTGGGAGGGATTCTTTAATTAAATATTTTTAATTAAGATAAAGGGATTTAATGGCATAAAAATTAATTAATTAATAAATGATGATGTCATCAGAAATTTTTCAAAAAATAAAAATAATTTATTTTCTAAAGGTTTTTAGGTGTCTACACAAAGAAGTTGAGGGATAGAACCCTCACTTAGTATCTCATCCAATGGAAGAACTTACAAGTTGAAAAGGCCACATGGGAGGCTAAGGAGTTCATTTAAAAGAATCCACACTTGGTTAGCAATGAGGACAATGCTTCTTTCAAGAGAGGGGGCTTGTTATGCCCTTAGAATTAGTGTATATAAGGTTATGAATAGTCAACTTGTGGCTATATTAATCCTTAATGAATTCATGTTATCATTATTATATTATTATTTAAGTAGTTAGGTTGGCCTAGGTGTTATGAAGGGTTGTGTCTATTCAACCTAAGCATAAGTAGGCATATATAGGAGGATGCAAGTCATATTTCTAGATAACATTGTGAAGTGTGTTCTCATTGGAAATATTTGGAGGTTTTCCCCTTGAAATGGCCTATTACTCTAAGTTATTATCAAGTATTTATAGAATATTTTATATTATCTCTTCCATTGTACAAGGTATTTCATTACAAAAGGTTTTCACAACAAGAAGGCATTGATTATGATGAAACATATTAACATAGCATGAATCCAAATGTACTCCAAAATGAGGTGATCTAGAAACTAGCAAACAAATACACAATCTAAAATGAGCAAGAGGAATGAGATTTAGATACAGAGTGACAATATTTCATATATTCAAATAAAGAAGTTTACATCCAACATGCTTAGTTGTATGTCCTTCTAGGTGACAACCATTACAAAAAAGAATACATCTTTCAAAGAAGAATAGATCTCTAGACTCAAAAGAAAACTTCTACCTCTAAGTTACTCCACACTAAGGCTCCTTAACTAAAATGACTTCTTCATGACTCCCAAAAATTATTATTAAGACTCTACCCAAGATCTGCTTAAATACTTACATAGCCACATGTCGGCCTATTACAAACTACAAACTAGAAAAACCCTGACATTAAATGCATAACCAAGCCACAAGTTAGATCTCAAAAAATATTAAATACACATCACAAAATTAAATATGCACAAGGTCAGTCCAAACTAGAACCTAACATAGAAAAGTTAGTCAAAGAAGGACCAAGACAAATACTAGCACTTGATACATATAAGATCACTTAACACCAACAAGAACACTCAACACATGAAGGAACACTTGGAAAATACTAGATAACTAGGCCAACATTACAACTTGGCAAACATTGCATGCTTGACAAATATTGCATGCTCGGATAACACTACAGTCGACCAAATTGGTACTTGAAAGGTCACTCAGTCAATACTAGTAGAATAAATGGGATAACATGCTAACTATTATGTTAACATGATGGTGGAAAAATTCAACTTGGTAATGACTGAATAATTATTGGTGCTCAACAATTGTTGTAACTTGGTAGCAACCAACAAAATTATTGGGATAATATGACGTTAAGGATTCTCTAGTATCAAACTATCAAGGTAAATAGAAAATACCTTAGATGCTCCTATATCAAACTCCATAGGTAAAAATAAAAATGTGTCCCACATTTTTTGTCCAAAAGGAAATTTTGCACTCAACTTCATCTCCACCAAAGGTTTCCTCTCCATCAAAGAAATGAGATCAAATCTAAAAATCAACTATTTGTGCTTCATCCATTCAAAAATCAGAATATCATCCATCCAATCAACATACTCACTTAACTAAAAATCACAATGTTGCATCTGCAATTTATCATCATAATCATCCATAACATCATTCTTATACATGAAAGCCAGATTAACAACATTATCCATATTACAAAATTGATCAACAACAATATAAAAATTTAGATCCATAAAAGTAGGAACATATCAATAAATAATAGTAATAGTATCTATATTCATTTCTCCAACAACATGTAAATCAACAACATCAAAAAAATCCACATCAGTAACAACATCCATATCCTTCAACATCTGAATAGCAACATATAAGTTTAGATCCATATCAACAACAATAGTATCATGTAAATCCACATTAATAGCATCTCTAAAACACACAATCATGTTACCAGAAAGTAAATACATTTTCTTCCCATGAACAACATCTAGATTAATAACATCCATAACAAAATTAACATATAACTTTGGATCAATGATGACAACAACAAAATAAGTCGTTAATCACATCCATTTCAACATTAGCATTATCCTAAATAATAACAACTTTGAATTCCTTACCAACATAAGTGAAACTCTCCTCTTCAACAATCTCATTGCACACAACAAGATATCCTAAAATTTCCACTTCAAATCTATCCATCTTCTCATAAAAACCAAAATATACTTCATACATTTCTATTAAATCAGCATGTATTTCAATGATCTGTCTTCTTTTCCTCATAATATTTTTAACTGGCCAACAACCTTCTTTCTAATCATTAGATTCCAACTCAAAAGAGACTCTTCCAAATTAAATCATCCCAGAAACACAATACTCATTGCTCTCAACATCATCTAGACATCTTCTTTCATTTTGCACTAACTTAATAGCTTCAACTCTGGCTACAAGTTTCCTCAACATGTCAAATATTTTTGGATCAGCATCTCTCCTTCCACAAACCATAGTTACATAAATAATGATCAAATAGAAAGTCCTCTAGAAGTGTATGCCATATCTATAGATCAACAACCCTAACTAAATAAACAACTAGCTAGGACTTCTAAAATTAAAACCCTTCTCTAATAAACTTCACCCAACCAAGGTCTAGGTACAAACTGCCTCACACTTTAGCATTCTATTTGCCCACTTAGGAAAAATTGAGCTTTGATACCACTTGATGCAATGTGAATCCAGATGTACCCCAAAATTAGGTGATCCAAAAACTAGCAAACAAATACATATTGGAAAATGAACAAGAGGAATGAGATTAAGATCTAGAGAGACAATATTTCATAAGTTTGAATTCAGAAGTTTACATCCAACATGCCTAATTGTATAGCATTCCAAGTTATGACCATTACAAAGAAGAATAGATCTCCAAACTCAAATGCAAACTTCTATCTCCAAGCTACTCCATGCTAAGACTCCTTAACTAAAATGACTTCTTCATGACTCCCCAAAATTATTATTAAGACTCTACACAAGATCCCCTTAAATACTTGCACAACGACAAGTCATCATGTTAAAAATTACCAACTAAATAAACCCTTATATTAAATGCATAACCAATCCACAAGTCTACTCTCAATAGATATTAAATAGCCATCACAAAGTTAAATATGTGCAAGGTCAGCCCAAATTGGAACTTGACACAAAAAACTTGGTCAAAGAAGGACCAAGAGAAATACTGGCACGTGACACATATAGGATCACTCAAAACTAATAGAAACACTCAACACATGAAGGAACACTCAGCCAATACTAGATAAATTATCCAACATTGCAACTCAACAAACACTAAAACTTGACAAAAATTGCATGCTTGGCTAACTCTACAACTGACCAACTCAACACTTGAAAGATCATGCATTCGATATTGGTAGAATAAATGGGATAACACACTAACTAGTATGTTAATATGATGGTAGAAAACTTCAACATGACAATGACTAAATAATTACTGGCACTTGGCGATTGTTATAAGTTGGCAGAAACCAACATAATCAGCAAGATAACATGATGGGAAAGATGCTCCTACATTAGAATATTAGGTTAAATAGAAAAGACCTTAGATGTTCCTGCATTAGACTCCCTAGGTAATCAAAAAAATATGTCCCACATTTTGTGTCCATAAGGAAATTCTGCACTTAGTTTATCTTCATCAAACATCCTTCTTTCTAATCCCTAGATGCTAACTCAAATTATACTCTTTCAAATTATTAGTCCTTTCATGTAAATCATCCCAAAAAGAATCATACTTATTTCTCTCAACATCATCAAGATGTCTTCTTTCATTTTGTGCTAACTTGATAACTTCAACTTTGGTTGAAAGTTTCCTTAATATGTCAAATAATTGTGGATCAACATCTCTCCTTCCACAAACCATCATTACATAAATAATGATCAAACAAAATGTCCTTTGCATGTGTAGGCCAAATTCATAGATCTACAACCCTATAACAAATCACCAACTAGCTAGGACTTCTGAAATGAAAACCCTTCTCTAATAAACTTTACCCAATGAAGGTCCTATTACAAACTACCTCAAACTTTAGTGATCTATTTGCACACTCAGGAACAACTAAGTTGTAATACCACCTGACATAGTGCAAATCCATATGTACCTAAAAATGAGATGATCTAGAAACCAATAAACAAACACATAGTGAAAAATGTAAAAGAGGAATAAGACTCAGATCTAGAAAGATAATATATTATATATTCAAATCAAGAAGTTTACATCTAACATGCCTAACTACATGGAATTTTGTGTTACTTCCATTATAAAGAATAATACATCTTTCAAAGAAGAACAAATCTCTAGACTCAAATGCAAACTTCTACCTCCAAGCTACTCCACGCTAAGACTCCTTAACTAAAATAACTTCTTCATGACTCCCAAAAATTATTATTAAGACTCTACCAAAGACACTCTTAAATAATTGCATGGCTAGAAGTCAACCTATTACAAATTATGAACCAAATAAACCCTTACATTAAATGCATAACCAAGCCAAAATTTAGCTCTCAACAAATTTTAAATACTCATCACAAAATTAAATACGTGCAAGGTTGGCCTAGACTAGAACCTGACATGGAAATATTAGTCAAAGAAGGATAAAGACAAATATTGGCACTCGAAACATATAGGAATAATCAACACATAAACACTTGGTAGAAGGATCACTCAACCAATACTAGATAACTCGGCCAACATTGCAACTCTGCAAATACTGCAACTCAATAAACACTACATGCTTATCTAATAATGCAACTAACCAACTCAATACTTGAAAGATCACTCGGTCAATACTAGTAGAATAAATGGGATAAGAAACTAACCAGTATGTTAACATGACAACAAAAAACTTCAACTCGACAATAATTGAATAATTACTCGCACTTAGCAATTGTTGTAACTGGGCAGCAACCAATAGAATCACTAGATAATATGACATCTAGGATGCTCCTGCATAAATATGAACCTATAGCAAGAATGGAAGCTCTAAGGATTATTTTGGCTCATGTAGTGAACTAGAAATTCAAGGTTGATCAAATGGATGTCAAATCTTCCCTTTTTTTATAAAGAATTAGAAGAAGAGGTTTATGTTAAGTAGCTTAAAGGTTTTCCTTTATTAGAAGATAAAGATAGGGTATGTAGATTGAAGAAAGATCTTTATGGTCTACAATAAGCACAACGAACTATGTATATGAGGTTTGATAGTTAATTGGAAAAGCTTGGATTTGCTAAATTTATGAGAAGCAATAACTTTTATCTAAAAGAACTTGAAGATGGTTTGTTGATGACATCATTTTGGATTTAATGATGAAGCTAGTGAAAAATTTGCTAAGGAGATGAAGAATGAATTTGAAATGAGCATGATAGGAGAAATGAAGTTTTTCCTAGGCTTGCAGAATGTGGAGAATAATAATGGTAGATTCATTTCATAAGCTAAGTAACTAAAATATTTGTTAAAAATATTTGGTTTGGAAAATTGTAAAACTATTGGCACATTTATGATAATTGGTCACAAGTTATCCAAGAAAGATGAGACATCTGCAATAGAGCAGAAGTATAGATCAATGATTAGAGGTTTGCAGTATCTGACTCACACTAGACCAAATATAGAAAATGTAGTTGGGATTGTAGCTAGATTTCAAGTTGATCCTAATGAATATCATTTTGCAATAGATAAGAGAATATTTAAATATCTAAAAGGGATATCTAATTACATAATTTGGTTTAATAGATCAAGAGATTTCACACTTTGCACATATACTGATGTTGATTGGGTAGGTAGTATGGATGATAGAAAGAGCACTAGTGGTGGAGAGTTATTTCTTGGAGGAAGATTAGTTTCTTTTGTTGAGAAAGAAGCAAGATGGAATTTCACAGAGTACTGTTGAGGCGAAGTATGTTGTAGTAGCAAATAACTATAATTAGGTTATGTGGATGAAGTAGATGTTGAAGGATATCAAAATTGTGATCAAAGAGCCTCTTATCATTTACTGTGATAGCAAAAGTATAGTGATTATGTCTAAGAATCTTGCATTATACTCTAAGACAAAGCATATATCTATTAAGTATCATGTGCAGAAAGAGAAAGCAACAAAAAAGGAGACTAGAATGGAGTACGTATGTACTAAGGATCAAACTGCAAATATCTTTACAAAGTTATTTCCTAAAGATACATTTAAGTACTTGAGAGGTATACTTGGGGTTATACCCTTGCCTACTTCTGAATAGTTGATACAAAGAGTGCATTAGTCCAATGGCACAAAGCACTATTATTTGACTATATTGAATGAGGATGCTTCCTATATTGGGGTGTATCTGGTATTCACTAAGTCATTAAGGACTCTTGGTATTTGGTATTTTGGTTTTAAATAGTATCTTTGGACAATTGAGCTAAATAATGACTTGGAATAGCTTATTAGAAATTGGTATGTAACAATTGGTATTTAGATTGACACCTTTGACATTGATGTCAATGGGGGAGAGATATGAAAACATCTCTTAAGGAATGGGGGAGAGTATGTATGGAAGAACTCTTAAAGAAATGAGGGAGAGATTTGGTCAAATAACAGTAGTGAAAGTTTACTTGGTATTCTTGGAACTTAGCTTTTTTCATCTATGTTGCCATCAATGCCAAAAGGGGAGATTGTTAGCATGAATGTTGATGATACTATATTAGGGGAGTATCTTGAGCATCGGAGACAATTGATATGTTGTATTCATGGTTGTGTTTTTCATTGATGTCAATATAGCATTGTTTCTATAAAGATTGGCAGAGTAGAAGACAAAGATCTTGATGGTATATATAATGGTTTGATTGTCTAGTCATGCATAGTTATGGATATATACACCATAGCATCTTGATGATGTGGTTAAGTGTATAGAGTCTAAATTAATGGTGTACATAAGTTGTACTTGATTTATAGAGAGTAGCTTAGAGATGGAGTATTCAGAAAGTAGTTCTTGATGGTTTTTGTCTATCTTATATCTAAGATGTAATGAAGTGATGCGTAGTTAGGCAATGATAGAGGATAGTCCATTGGTGACATCAGCAAGTGTACAAGTCTTAGTATCACACATGTAAAGGTTTGTATATTCTGTGAGCTGACAATGCTATTAGAATTGTAATTTAATTAATTATCTTATTTTAACTAATTGGGAAAGCCTCAAGGCTAACTCAAGGAATTATTATGGATATATGGTATAAAAGAAAGATATTTTCCTTGATTGTAATGTGTGTTCAACTATTGTGATTATTTTTCAAGTGAAAATTGTGAAAAGGATCAAAGTTCTTATTGAATGCCTATAAGTAATCCAAGGGATTATTGGATGTACAATTCGAGATCTAGATACAAGATCTAAAGGAGTAGAAGGCTAGTTGATAGGATAGAGATAGAGGACATACATTTTATTTCTATTAGTGTACAAAGAATAATATAGAGATCATTTGGATAGTGGATTCATTGGTCTTTCTGTTGAAGCTATTTGGGCAATGGGTCCAGTTGTATTCCATAACTCCTCACAGGGCTAGAATCTTCTAATAGGGATTCAAAGTCTCTTAACAAGGACTCATATGTACTGATTGTTGTGATAGACTCCTAACAGGGTCTATCCTCTAACAAGGAATATTTATATTAGTACATCATCTTGCGGATACCATTGCCACCAGGGTTTCTCCTCTGATCAAGGGTCTCTCTAATTAACATATTTGGTGTTATTGTGTATGAGTATCATTACTCATAGGGTTAATATTGTTTTAAAATATCCTTTTTGATATTAGTTGGATAACTGATTCACACCCCCCCCCCATCTAGTTATATTAGTGGACTATATATTCTAACACACTTGTGGAGAGAGGAATTCCTTATTGATGCCATGCTTCTTGAAATCACTCTCAGCAATCCAAGTTTCCTCAGCTTTAAGTGTATTTAACTACTTCACTAGATGTTCTTTATAAACCTTATTCCTTGTACTCTTTTTCACTCTAGAATCCAAAATCCCCTCCATCTATGGTTGCTTCCTTTTAGGTGCCTATAGGTCTAAGATATCCTTTCTTAACTCTTCTTGATACTTTGCTCCATCCATCCTTGGACCTTTGTAAGGTATTAGGTCTTTGAAATTGAAGATGGGAGAGATAACCATCTTTATAGGTAAGTCCACTTTGTAGGCATTACTACAGTGGTAGACCAGACAAATTGTGGTACATGAACTAACAGGATTAAAGATGCTATAGAAGTTATGTAGAAAACTAATGTCATGTTTTAAGAGTATTTTAAATTTTAATATTTGTAATAAACTCCTATGTTGTGGTGGCATAAAGGGAGGAATTATTTGATAAACTCTCCAATTATATACACTTAGGACAAAGTTAATCTTAGTTTTATGTTGAGTCAGTTATCTTGAAGTATGTTTGTGTGTTTAATAATTAAGCCAACTAAACAATCGATAGCTATAGGAAGTTCAAAAAAGATTCTCACTTCTAACTAATTCCAATGATTTGAATACAAATTTTGATTCTTGGTTGTTGAAATTTCATATCTTAGATGGAAAGAAAGGAAAAACATTAAAAAAAGCTGATTTGAATGTAATTGAGAGTGATCGAATGTAGTAGAGAAATGGAAAGTTCTTGTGTTTGTTTCTTATTTTTATGATCTATGATTTGTATCTGTGATTTTTCTTTTTTCTTGAATTCAATAACATACATTTTAATAGTAGATTAGTAATCTAATCATTGTATGACATGAAATCTGATTGATTTATTGAGAAACTAGATTGTTGTTTTGGATTTTTGTATTCTATTACAGTAAGTTCAATTTTTTTAACTTGTGAATGTAATTATAAGCTACTTTGAGGGTCCTAAAAATCAAAGGGAGTCTATTAGACTCTCTAAAATCCATTTTCTAGGACTATAGAGGGGTTATGTATTATATGTTTTGGTTTTATTTTACTATTCATGTTTACTTTAATCCTGCTCATACCTACACGATAGACAATCTCTAAATCAGGTGAATATGTTCATGTATTCACTGATATGTATAATCGCATGAATAATATGTGATGTTGATAAACATGGATGTGAGCCATGAAATATATATTTTTGGTTCATGTTTTAAATGTCCTATTCAATCGTCAGCTCAGACCCAAACTTAAATCTCACATGTAGAACAATGGTATGGATTCAAACATAGTTTATTATTGTTTGATAAGTGTTTATATTAAGTTGATGCAAGAAATAAAATGTTGCTATAGAAGATTAAAGGATTCCTTGTCACCTATTAGATTATGAGTTGTTAATAAGAGAATTAGTTGAATAAAAATCTGAGGCAAGTTAGAATCAATCTTCAATGTGTATGTGCCCCTTGATGCAACTTAATTAAGTGATTGATTTCCTTCCAAGTTTTCCAAGGTGAGGATCTGCATCATTTTTTGGTATTAGAGATAAATTTATTAGATCCTTGTTAACTTAAGTTTTCAAATTGAAAGATGAGAATTGAAAACATAATGGAAGAAGTTGAATAAATAAGAACAAGACACCATCAACAAAATTCTATATTTTAGACAAAGTGCAAGTGCAAGAATAAGGTATACAAAGTTATAGTTGATAGTGGTTCCTTTGAAAATATAACCTCAGTAGAAGATGGTTTTGTTTCCATTGAAGGATGATACAACATGGAAGGAATCAAGAAGTTTAGGCCTTACTGATAGGACACCATTTCTAATGCATTATGAAATTAAAGAGGAAGTGAAAGAAGTTTTGGTTGAGGATAATGAAACTGTGGAGAAGGCAGCCATAAGTAAAAATGTAGGTGAAGTTCAAAAAAAAATCTCAATAATGATCAATGTAAGTTGTCCTTTGGAAGGGAAAGAATAAAAAATCCAAGAAGAAAATAAATTGTAGCAAGAAGAAGTGCAACCATTAAATGCTAAAGATAGGAGTAAAGAGGCAAGTCCAATGGGATTTGAGTGTGATAAAGTTATGGTTGGAATAATAATGTGTCCTTTGAAAATAGATTTGAGTACAATTCTGGAAGGTACTCCTATGAACAAGATTTTGGAGCAAAATGATGAAGCCTTAAAATTACATGGTGAAGTGAAATGCCAAGATGAATGACATGAGGATGAAGAAAAAAAAAGTGTAGTAGCAAGTCATGAAGAAAAATTTGATTTATGGGAAGTGTTTGTAGCCATCATGAGAGAATGGCAAAGGCATGGTGGTAGTATAGAGACTTAGCATGGAGAATTTTCTAAAGAAGAAATATCAAATAATGTTATGAAAAAAGAAGAGGAGGTTGAATATGTTTATGAAAATGTAACAAGTTCTAAATATGTTTATGAGAAGGTAAAAAATTTTGATTATGTTTATGATAAGGATGAAGAAATTTAGATTGAGAAATCCAATTTTGCTCCAAGGGAAGAGACTATAGAAAAGTTGGTTATGGACTATGAAAGGGATCAAGTATTTTTGTATTCTCTATGTATGGAGATATGACATGTTTAGGAGGAAAAAAGAGAGGAATTTCATTGGCATGCATATTTGATGGATTTACAAATGTATGTAGTTATAGAGGTCTTACATGTGATAAAGTTTTTACTAGAAATTAATGATAAAAAAAAATAGTTTTCATGTTACAAAAAAGAGACAAACCAAAGACTAAGATGAAAAAGGAAATACAAATACAAGAGAGTCAAGGCCAAGAAAATATAAGATTGAAATTGGTAGATGAGTATAAGCCTAAAGTAAAGATGAAGAAATATTTTTCTTTCTAATTTTTAATTTTGTAGGTGCTTCTAAGAAGACTCAAAGGAGACAATATACTCAACATCTAAGAAAATAGAAGAACAAACCTATAACAAAAGATATCTGGATGGATGAGAAACAAGTCAAAAAGCATGGTTCATCACTACAACATCTCATCTCAAGAGGGCTTGAGATTCATTCTATAGGGGAGTATGCTATAGTGGCAAACTTGATAGATTTTTCTATAGGGACTAATAGGATTAAAGATGCTACATGAAGTTATGTACAAAATTAATGTCATTTTTTAAGAGCGTTTTAAATTTTAATGTTTATAATAACATCCTATGTTGCGGTAGCATAAAGGGAGGAGTGATTTGATAAAATTTCCAATTATAGCCACTTAGGACAAAGTTAATTTCAGTTTTATGTTGAGTAAATTTTCTTTAAGTATATTTTGTGTGTTTAATAATCAAGCCAACTAAACAATGGATAGCTATAGGAAGTTGGGGGTAGATTCTCAATTTTGACTAATTCTAATGATTTGGAAATGGATTTTGATTCTTGGTTGTTGACATTTCATATCCTAGATGGAAAGAAAGAAAAAGCATGGAAAAAAGCTGATATGAATGTAATTAAGAGAGATCAGATACAGTAGAGAAATGGAAAGTTCTTGAGTTTGTTTCTGATTTTTATGATCGATGATTTGTATGTGTGATTTTTCTTTACTTTCTTGAATTTGAGAACATACATTCTAAGAGTAGATTAATAATCTAATCATCATATGACATGACATTTGATTGATTTTTTGAGAAATTTAGCTGTGGTTTTAGATATTTGTACTCTATTACAGAAAGTTTGATTTTTTGAACTTGTGAATACAATTACAAGCTACTTTGAGGGTCAAAAAAATCAAAGAGAATCTATTAGACTCTCTGTGTTCCATTTTTTAGGATTGTAGAGGGATTATGTATTACATATTTTGGTTTTCTTTTATTGTTCATGTTTCTTTTATTCCTGCTCATACCCACTCAGAAGTCAATCTCTAAATCGAGTGAATATGTTCATATATTCATTGATATGCACCATGAAATGTGTAGTTTTAGTTCATGTTTGAAATGTCCTATTTGACTGTCGGCTCGGACGTGAACTTAAATCTCACATTTTAAAAATGGTGTGGATTCAAGCATAGTTTATATTGTTTGATAATTTGTGTTTATTAAAATGGATGCTTAGCTTTATATATTCAAATATGATCAACTCTTCTATGTATTTCAAATTAAGTAGGGAAGCAGTTTGTTTGTATTAAGTTGATGTAGGAAATCAAATGTTGCTATAGAAGTTTAATGGATTTTCTATCACCCATTAGGTTATGAGTTGTTAATAAGAGAATCGATTAAATAACAATCTGAGACAAGTTAGAATCAATCTTGAATGTGTATGTGCCCCTTGACGCAACTTACTTGAGTGATTGATTTCCTCCTAAGTTTTCCAAGGTGATGCTCTACATTAGCCACTGGGTTCATACTTCTCAAGTACCTTCCATGACCCAATCCTCCTCATCTACAACTTACTAGGGATGCCCTTTTATAACCTACCTTTGTTCAAATAAACAATCACTAAGTCTTCTAGTTGAAATTGTAGCTCTCTTCTCCCCTTATCCTTCTCCTCCTTCAATTTTTGATTTTTCTTCATCAAGGTTTTCTTAACTTGATCATGCACCTCTTCCATAAATTGAACAAAGTCATCAGCATTCTCACTGATGTTGTCATGTGTTGGTAGGTCCCTTAACTTCATTATTCCCCTTGGATAAGTTCCATACACTATATAGAAAGGGCTTAAATCTATCATCCTATTCTTGTTATCATTGTATGCAAACTCTTCTTGAGGTATAACACTAGTAAAATTTGACTAATTGTGTGACAAAAAATGGTCAAAATTTTGACTCATATTGGTCTAATTTTTGACCAATTGGTTTGTCTCTATTTTTATTGTCAAAATTTTTACCAAAGCTTGTATGTATAAAAATTACAATGATTTATTTGGTTGAAATTAAAATCTTTTTCATTACATCCTAGTGGATGCATTAGTCAAAATTGTGACCAAGATTGGTCAAAATTGAAACCAAGATTTGTCAAAAGTTCCACCAATGTTGGTCAATGCATTTGTTAAAATGTCAAAAATATTTGATCGATATTTCCACCAAGATTTTTTGAAAGTTCCATTATTGTTGGTCATTGTATCATAAAAATGTCAACAAATCTTTGGTCCAAATTTCCACCAAGATTGGTTGAAAGTTCCACTAGTGTGGTTACAACATTGGTTGAAATGTTCACCAAGATTGGTCAAAAGTTCCACCAATGGTGGTCAATGCATTGGAGGAAATTTTGACCAACTTGTTTTTTTTTTTTTTGGACTAATTGTAGTGACTTTGTGAACATTATAAAATGGACTCTCTCACACCCTTGTAGTGGTTAGGGCCTAACTGATATTTAACCATGTGAGGCTACAAGATAGTTATCTTTTCTAGACATAAAATCCCTTAATTTCAAGTGATGTCGAGATCACTATTTTGATGATTGCCATCCTTGATTTCATAGCCTCGTGACTAAAAATTGTAACTACAAATAAATCCATATGAAGTTGTAAAGACCATTAACTATTTCATATTTCTTTGTTAGCAACTTCATGAACTAAAAATTGTCTCAAATCCCCTTAACTGTGATATTGTGATAACTTCCTAAAGCTATCTATTTTATGTTATCATGGCTTCACAACTTCATTTCTTCATTAATTGTATAGACCTATGAAATTGCAAAGACAAGTTTCAACCATTGATCACACCATTGTGACTATTGTTTGTTTCTTTCCATCGACTACTATAAAATGGTGATAACCACTAGGCTAACTTCCATTGCACAATCACAACTTAGGATCTTAACTCAAGAAATAACCCTATGATGGTGCAAATAATGACTATGTAGCTACACAACCTTGACCATGGTTTGTACTTAACTCTTTGTGATAGTACGAACAATGCATTCTACATCATCACCATCTTGACCCCAAGTTAACGTTGATCACTTGTGATGGTGTGAAATGGACTACTCTAGTTAGCTTTCATGTAATCACAACTTAAACTCTGAAGCTCATTTCAATGGAATATATCGATCAAAAACTAGTTTGCATCTATCAAAGGGATACTCCTTCAAAAACTAAATATAAACTAGTCTACATTTATGAAAGGGATACTCCTTTGAAAACTAAATATGAAAAATTTGTCTAATAACCAAGTAAATGTAGCTATCTCAAATTAAGATACTATCAATAATTGCTAACTTAAGGAGGCTCTTCAATAGTGCTAAAACCATACATCAAAAACAAGTTAAGCAGAAAAAAAGTATTTTTCAAACAATTTTTTTACAAAGAACAAAAAAGGACAACCCATTGCACCACATACCTTTCTCAATAACTTCCATTTGCTCCTCTCTTTGGCTCTCAACTATTAGCTCCCCAACCTATGAAGTAGTGCACATAAGCTTAACTTCTAACCAAAATATGTTGATTGTAATCAAAAGATTAGACATATGTAGTCTAAAGACAAAAGAGATAAAAATTCCTAATTAATGGAAATGGTTAACAAGCACTAGAAGTAGAGGTTTTTTCTCTCCTATTATTCAATTTTGCATAGCCTGCTAACATAATGACCTTATTCATGAGTTCTTGAATTGCAAACATACATCGTAGATGTTCATGATATCTAAATTAATGATACACAACCTATATTTTGTGACACCTAAATAGGAGTGATAGATCCTAATTTAACACGCATTATGTCTATGAGAACTAAAAATATAATTAGCAATACAAAATCTTAGAAGAATATTTCTTGTGTTGCACCACTATTGTCAATCCATGTAATGTATAGATCTAATACTATCTTTGCAACACCTTCCTAGTGAAGGTGTACTTCAAATGGATATTATTAATTCATATATTCAATATTGAAAAATATATATCAAAACTTATTATATGCTCGCCAGTAATTAAAGATCAACATCTTTTGAACTCTAGAAGAATTTGCAGATACATAGCCTCAAATCCCTAGCCACTACTTCCCCTAAAATAAATAGAAAATCCCAAATGTATTTCAAAGAATGATTAAATTAGTGTAAAGAGAGAATTTAAAATGTAGTATCGATATTCATAGATGTGTATTGTATTGTATTCATAAATTTTTATTGAAATTTAATAGTTGATTCTAAAACTTATGTTGATGTACTATATTCATAGATGCCTAAAGCCAAGTATAAATGTCAGTGAAAATGGTGAGCATCAAAGAAAGTTAGTATACATATGAATTAAAGTATAGAAATGTAGTTAACACACAATTACAAAAATGTACTTGATCAAGGTTGATTGTTGTTATAGTTCTTGATAGGGGAGACATAACATGATCTAGATAAGCAACAAGACTAAGCATTGCAACTTTCTTTACAAGGCTTGCAAGATTGCTATTTGTGAATCCAACAAAACCTGTCATGGCTCCCTGCATTATTCAAATAGAAAATTTATCTAGCTATATGAAATTATTTTTTGTATATGTATATGTTTATGTATAAATTAAATGGAAGGGGAGTTCAAAGGTTTCTAATTGCAAGGAGATTTAATAGCAGTTACAATAGTCATCATGGAAGAAAATATGGATGCAAGGTGCATTCAAAAGTCATCCATATTCAGGATATTGGCCTAGTTTTCACATTTTTAAAATTTTGCAAAATTATAGTGAAAAATCTAGTTATCCATTTGAAATTAGGGATTATGTGTCATTTTTTTGGTTATTGCCTAGAAAAAATCCTCAAAATTTTGTTACCCTCATGACTTTTTTACCTAGATTCATAAAAGTGGGTCTACATTGTTTGCATTTTTAAGGATGCACGAGAGTTTTCCTACTTAATTTTTTAAGTCCTAACTTGTTGTTAACCCTTGTGATGATGAAATGGGGACCTCATATGTGCATGGGCCACTAAGACACATGTCAAAAGCTCATATTCCTATATTGGCTAAACTTTGTGCATCTTCAGAAAGTGTGAATATGCCAACCATTGATCTAACAAGATCTGATGGTTAGGAAAATCATGGGCCCACTGAGATTTTCTTAAGGAATAACTTGACCTAAAACCATGTGATGTATGGTTAGTCGTAACTTTGTGACTTGAAACTAGATGCTATCCTTTTAAGCTGCAAAGCTACATGTTGCCCCACTTTTCACCATATACAAATTTTGCAAAGTGGAAAGTGAACTAATGTCATGTTTTGTCAAAGTCTGGTCAATAGTTCTTTCCTCTTTAGATGCTGGGTTTCTACATTGGGTTTCCATCTTTTCCCTTCTCCCGTGTCACATATAGCCCAGGTGGGTATTTCTTGATTATCATGAGTCTTAGGGGTAATTTAGAGCCATACTCGATGGAGATTCTCAAATTGTGCTACATCATTTTAATTTATTGCAGCTGATTTAGTTTGGAGATAGAGAAAATTGAATCGACAAAAAATTAGGTTCCGACTTCTCCTTAGTAGGTTTTTGCACCCCGAAGGTGAATTTTTGCAAAGGCTGGCAAATGCTATTTGTAAGCTTTATTGAAGTAAAGTGAATCATGTTATGAAAATATCGTTCAACTGATGTCATGATTTCATAGCAAGAATCATTTTAAAGTCCAAAAAAAATTGGAATAGTGATTGACGAAAAATCAGGAAAGAGCTTCTCCGTGGCAAATTTCAAATTCAGAAATCAATTTTTTTAAAGAGCTGTATGTAAAGGAATTAAGAGAGCTAATGGGTCCCATCTCTCACTTGCAAAGTTAGTTTTGTGTTTTTCAGAGGTTTAAAGTAAAGTAAATAGGGCAGAAGAAGTAAAACAATGGGCATTGGCGGAAAAAAAAGTTTCTTTTTCTCCATAGTGGGTTTTCGCACCCAGAAGGTGAAACTCCGTGGAAATCCATAAATGCTATCTGTAGGCTGAAACTAGGAAAGGTAAGCCATATTATGGTCAAAACATTCAAAATTATCATGTTTTCATAGTGAAAATTACTTAGAACTCATTAAGGTGATTAGGATAAGTATCATCAAAAAACTCAGAAGTAGTTGCTCCTTTGGTGGACTTCGAACCAAGAGGTAAATTTTCCACAAAGGCCTAAATAGAAAGGTAAAGTTACTAGCGGGCACCATTTTTCACTCGCAAAGCATCTTTTATGTTTCCCGAAGGTTTTTAGTAAAGTGCTTAGGGTAGAAAGGTAAAAGCAGAAGCTTAAGAGGAAAATAAAAAATCTGCTTCTCCGCTGTAGGTTTTCTACCCTCAAAGGCCATTTTTTGCATTTTAGGAAAAATCATTTCTGCAAGCATGAATTGAGTTAAGTAGATTTTTCCCAAGGAAGTACTCCATTCTTATTTTTTTGAAAGATGGGTGAAAATGGAAACTAAACTAGTAATTAATGAAAGTCACCGTTGAGCCAATGGAAATAGTGAAAAGATAAAGATAAATCTATTAGAACCTTTACTTTCACCAATCCAATGGATTAACCCTTAATTCCTCTTGTGTAGTGTGATTTATGAAATTCAATGAGAAAATCTAGGGTTATTCTATAAAGAGGGAAGTAATATATTTTCAAACTACCGTTTAATGTTATACTATTGTATCAGATAACACTTTTAAGTAATTTTCAAAGTTACAGAGTTTGCTTCTTGTGTCAGTTGCAACTGTTTGAGTTTTTACTATCATACATCAAATAAAATGGCAACAAGATTCATGGGTTTCGATGGATTGGGTGGAATTAAGTTGGCATGGTCGACTATCATAGATACTTCACTCCATTTCTATGATATGTAAGATTTTCAAAGGAGATTAAGAGCAGAGCCAGTTCATCCCATAATGGAGAAACTTTAGGGAAGTGGATTAGTGGAAGCAGCTGGGTTCACTATAGCAGTACAAGCCCCAGAGTTGATTTTGGAATGCATCAATCATTACAACTCAGATACAAGGCAGATTGTATTGCCTAACCAAACAATGTTGATTTCAATTGATTGACAAGCAATGGTGAATTGCTTGCAAATTCTAGAATGGGAGGAGTTCTCTGATTTAATGATGAGTGGAGCTATGTCTGAGTTCTCCTTGAAGAAGATGGTTTGGAGGAAGGAGATCATGTAGTCTTGGTTTCAAAAGCTAAGGGGAGCTAAGAGTAAAGTCCCTAAAACCCTTTTCGACACAGACCTCAAACCAAAAATTGTTGACATTTTTGTTCTGTTGCATCAACTCAAAGGTGAAGTAGAAGCTTTTAATTTTGTTGAGTAGTACTTCTTTTTGGTGCAAGTTATTTGCTTAGACACACAATATATTTACTGGGCATATGAGGTCAGTGAGCATCTTTCTAGGGCTCTCAGTGCGGCTAAGTTTTATAATTCATTTTATATATCCTCTTTCTTGATATACATGTTGGCTTCTCTTCAATTGTGGCTGGGACTCCCTAGAATTGAGAATTTTCCTTATAATGTAAAAAGTTATGAGTTTTATCCATGCTTGCAAATACAAAATAGTTATGTAGAATACATCTGGGTAAATGATGCATTCACCATGAGGATTTGTAGGGAGCTCCAAGGGTGTCTAGAGTAGAGATTCAGTCCAAAAGGGATGGCAATTATCAGCCAATTTGGCAGTTATTTCATTCAGTTCTCATCATTTTCTTATTTGTGTCTTGCAACACTTGATGGATTCCCACTGAAGCTGCCTAGGTACCCAGATGATATGGTCGTGCTTGTGGAGATCGTGAGGCAAGCAATAGAAGTGAATGTTTTGAGTGCTAGCTTGAGGAAGAAAGGGTATGAATTCCCTATAAAAGTCAGAGCATACAATTGTGAGACTAGATCAGATGTAAAGAATATACTCAAAGAATTTGAGAGTAAATACAAATTGGAAGAATATGAGGTAGTAAGGCCCATGTTTGATCCAAATGGATATGCCAGAGATGTGCTTCAAATTGGAAGCATAATCAAACATGTGACAACCATGGAGGATTATTGGGAAAACTATAAAAATGAACTAGAGAGTCGAGATTGTGTCTTTGCTAGATTTACAATTGATCAAGTAAAGACATATGGTATAAATTTAAATGTGAAGGGTTGGAAGACCATGGTCAAAATATGTACAATAATACATATTTGACAAAATTGAGGAATACTCCCATTAGCTCTGAACCATATGTTGACATAGAAGAATATTTTGATGTCATGATGGCAAGAATTATCAAAAGGACTAGGAAGTGGGTTGAGTGGACGGCTAAGAAAGGCCGAAGCAAGAGAAAAACTACTCAAGCTTCTCCAACTGCAGCTACTCCTACTTCATCTCAAAGTACCACATCCAGTGCTACTACTACACCTGCTCAAGGTCTAGCTCAATCTGTAAGAGGAGGTGATCAACCCTCAAAGAAGAATGTTCCAATAACCCCAACCTATCAAGGTGGATCACTACTAGTCATTGAAGCTCAAGCCAAAGCTGAAAAAGAAATAGAAGAACAAAAAGATGGATCTCCTACCCCAGTCTCACCTCCACATGCCACTCTACCCCCATCACCTTAAGCATCTCCAGTCTCATCTCCTCATGTTGCCCCTATCTTATCCCCTCATCATAACCCTACACCATCTGTAAGTGCTCATTTTCTAAAGCCCACTGATTCTCCTATTCAAATAGTAGAGATTGGAGATGGTAAAAGTAGTAGTAGTGAATACACTGAGTCTAATGAAGTTGCAAAGAAAACTCAAGAAAAAGAGAAAGCTCCAAGTTCATCTAGGCTTCTTTCTTAAGATCTAGAGACCCCCTTTTCTGCAACTACAATGACAACAACTCCAATGAAGAAGAAAATGTTTAGCATTGAATCACTTGGAACAGCCTCCAAAGTGATTAATATAGAGTCTTGGCTTGAGGATACTTTGGAGAAGAAGTGAAAAAGAAAAGATGAAAGTGTTCTTTCAAAAGATGTTGTATCTCAAGCAGTTCACTCAGGATCTACCATAGTAAAAGCTAAAAAGCAGAAGACCTTGTCAATATTGGGACAAGATTCAGAAACAGGGCACTTAACTATGGAGGTAGCAAACCAAACAAGGTAGGGAGAATTGAAGATATGAAACTAGAGGACTTCATTCTACATTCAATTGATCTGGGAGAGGTGAGACATGATACAAAGGTAGGCCTATGGAAATCAAGTAATGAGGTGATAGAAGAGCAACTGGAGAACCTCAAGTCATTGAAGATCAAAATGAAAGCTGAAATAGAAGAGTTAAGAAGGTTCTTCAAGCAATTAGTTGTTCCATTGGCAACTATTATTGGTGTACCTGCCACTGAAAATCCTTCAGCAGAAGAGGTAGAAGCCTTCATATCATAGCTCCAAAAAGATAGGCATTTTGGTCAGATTGGAAAGGAATGGATTAAGAAACTCAATGTAGATGGAGTTTCCCTAATCGATCAAATTGGGAATATTATCCTCCAACTAGAAATTGAAAAGGATAATATTACCTTGGACAATAATACCTTGGCTGGAGAAAGAGTGAGGTGTATAGAATGTATTCCTCTCCTGATGATGGTTATTCAAATGAAAGCAAAGGATGCAATTAAAGCAAAGATTCTTAAGAAGGGAAATGAACCTTTGAATGAATGGCTCTAGAGTATGCAGTTCAAGTTGGAAATGATTCAAGAGGCTGAGAAAGGACTTAGAGAAATAAGGGACAAAGTGAAGAAGACCCAGGACAGAGCATTTGAGCTTATGTGAGGATTGCACACTGAGTCCCAAACCAGTGGACAAGGGAAATCCTTTATCAATAAGAACTGATGAAGAATAATTTCTCTACATATTCAAGTAACCTATCCAAGATAGCTTCAAGCAGTCAAAACAAGGTAATAGAACTACAAACACTTGGTAGATGCATGCATGTGGCTGTTGAAGAAGTGGCAAGTCAGCTGAATGAAGTAAAAGAACTAGCCCTAGAGCATTCAAGGTGGTTTTTGAGATTCACCAACATGCAAGTACCCAATCATGAAGAGTTGATTCTCATCATGGTGGCTGCTAAAACATATAGGATGAAAATTGAAAAGGGGAAGAAGTCCAAGTGATTCAGATTACCCCCTTTTCATTTTTTGTTGTAATTTTTGAAATCTTTGTTAATATTTTGATATGATAAATTGGCATCTTCCCATTTGTCATCAAGAGAAGATGAATCGATTAATATTCCCATTGTAATGGTCATCTCTCAAATCCTATATGTATGAAATTCAATGATTAATCAAAGGTCAACAAAATTTTGGTGTGAAGTACTGTTTTGTTGCAAAGAGAATTGAATGGTATTTTGTTTCAATGATTTTCCATTCTAGTAGATTTTGTGATTAGTGAGTATTTCCTTTCTGTTGGCACTCAAAATTGCATTCCCATTTTGAGCATCCATTTGAAATTTTGAGAAATTTAAGCCCTATGAATGCCCATAATTGAATGTGCACTCGGCTGTCCTTTTAAGATGCTTAAGATCCTAAATCTGCTTCCTACCACATTTAATATGCAGAACTCTATCAAGAACCTATTACAGTATACAAATCCACCACATCCTTTAAAATCCTTTAGCCCTTTCTCATTTTCTTGCTCAGGGCATGCCTTTTAAGCCTTAGGCAAATTTGAAATAATGTTTAGATTAAATCTACTTTAAGTTTAAGGTAATCAGGGTTTACACCTTTTTTAAATCCAAAAGGTTGTTGTTCAAACTTACCATGCAAGTCTCGGTGATCATAGATCTTGTTCAGATTGATGGACCATGCATTCTTGCATTTTCAAAATGTGAGGAACTTACAAAATGCGGACAAGCGCATAAGCGATGTCTGTCCCTTATGAAGACGCAAGGAGATTTCGTATGAGCAAAGAGGACAAGTTATGAACATCTTCGATCTATGTGAGATCGACGAATGAGGCATACCCACATTTTCAAGATGAGAGGCAGATAAATATTGTGGGCATGCCACTTTGTGACACATGGCACAGTGGGACCAAAGTGCGAAGAAGTAATGATCTCATGGGTGCCGAAGTTTTGAGTGCTGCAATCAATTTTGCCAGAACATGTGCAATAAAAGGTATTTTCTCATTGGTCAGGATCATTGTGATGGGCTGCCTATTATTGAAATTTTGAATCACTGTTGATCTAAGCCAGCATCAATGGCTAGCATTTTCCCGCATTGTTTTATTTCTGTATGATTTTATAATGCGGGTGAAAGGATTGTGGACCGTATCGCATTTAACCAAATCATGCCACTTTTGAAATGTCACGTGTTTTGTGATAAAGAAATAGCACAATGGTTGTTCAGGATTTTCTTCATCAACCGTTCATCTTCTTTAGATCAACAAAGGGCGATGGCCCGCATTTTCAAAATGTGAGGAGCTTACAAAATGTAGGCAAGCACATAAGTGACATGTGGGGCAGACTTAGGTCATTGATTTAATTCAGATCTGCGGT
The DNA here is from genome assembly GCA_028749045.1 of Cupressus sempervirens. Taxonomy (NCBI): domain Eukaryota; kingdom Viridiplantae; phylum Streptophyta; class Pinopsida; order Cupressales; family Cupressaceae; genus Cupressus; species Cupressus sempervirens. The sequence continues at coordinate 905,878,760 of CM053789.1, forward strand.
TCTCGCGCGAAGTGCCCACTAAAAGATAAATTGCACACATGGCTAATTTTGATTGGGTTTTTCTAGACCAGCTTGCATAGTGGATTTCGAAGCCATCATGCTCACAGTATCAACTAATACGATTTTCAAGATCGACGGTGCATATTTTACTATTGAAGGTGGTATTATCATGCATATTAATGAGACGTAAAAACCTTCATGTGTGAAAGTAAAGAACAGGGTGTAACAAGTGAGATTTTCCCAATATCAACTTGTGCAAGTAGAAATTCATGAGTCATCTTTGAACGAAAAAAGTTACTACTGAGATTGAGGTAGATTTGGCACGAGTGTCAAGTAGTTGGCTCAAGGATAAAATGCAAAAGTTACAGAGATAAAAGGAAAGGCTTCAGGTAAAATTGTATACCATAGTCTCTACATTTCTCAGTCCTGTTGTTTGTTTTTCAAAAGATGTTTCTAAAGAGTTCACTAAGTCTGAGGGTATGGATAGTGGAAGGATTGTTCATTGGGAGTAGTTGGTTTTGGGACACTGATAATTTGACAAATGAATTATTTATTTTTAGAGGATGGTTCAGAAAAGGAAAATGGTTAGCTTCATATGCCTGTGTATGGTTTTTTGATAGAGGAAAGCCAGTAATCAGGTGTCGTAGTCAAGACACCAAGGTGGTAAGAAGAAAAAGGAATAGACTTTGTAAGCTAACAACCTTTTCAGTATAAACATCATCTTTTAAACAAATTTTCAAAGTATCTTAGTTTGATGCCAGGGTAGCAGAAATATTTGGGACCCTGTGCATATTTTTGGAAGAGGGTGAGGAAGATTTTATACCTTTGGGTATAGTCTTCTTCAATTTTTGTGTGTGTTCCCTCTTTTTGTGTCAGTGGATGGTAGATTTTTGCAAGAAGTTGGTTAGGGAAAAGACGTGGCTAGGGATCAGAGCATCCCTATTTTGTTATTTTTTATAACCACATTGTTTTCCAGCTTCTGTACTGCATGCTAAGCAATGATTCTATTATTTTTGAAGCCTAGCATGATCAGTAAAGAGTGGGAAGTAAAGATGATTCTCATTCAGTAGTCATCTTGACAAAACCCACAGGCCTAGGTTGGTGCATATTCTTCAAAGTTGATTTTGTCATTAATAGGGTGGTCTTAGCATTTGTGCATACAACAAACCAGTGGTAAAGCCAAATTAGCAAAAGGTGGTAACATAAAAGGAGCTTACAAGAGAATATTTGATCTACATAATGTTCTGTTAATCATTTTTTCTTCTTTCTGCTGTTACAAACTTTAGATATCTTTTGTAAGGGACACTTGTTAGTTCTCTAGGCCTGAAGCTTTTTGCATCTCACAGTATTTTAGTGAGATCCCAAGGCTAAAAAAAGGAGGAGGGGGGTTATTGGTTGGCTTTCCAAAAAAATTTAGCTCTTGGAGCTCTGCTTAGGCTGTGAAAACCACGTCCCTAGCATGTCTTGTATGAACAACTTATGGATTTCATAGATAGTTCTGATACACTAGTGTGATCTTGTATCTTGTTTTATGGATTCCTAATGTACTTATTTCAAGGAGATAAATAAAATGTGCAGAAGTTCTTTTGAATTTCAATATAATTCTATTTCCTTTCTTATTGAGTTTGTAATGTTATATGTTCAAGAACAAAGATCTTGAATCTATTTGCAATTGCCCGATTGTATGTTTGACGTTTGCTTGCCTTTGACTCAAGGAGTCATATAAGTGCTTGTGATTTCAGACAAGGTTGCAGATTCAATTAAAAAAAAAGTGAGAAAGTATGGGTTATATTGGATATTGTTGTCTAATTCATAAGGTGAATAGACTGAACATGAATGTCTTAACATATGTTATATGTTGATTGATGTTCAAGGATGCATAATTCTGGAGTATAGGGTTACCCTAATGGATAAGGCACTGGTCTCTTGTAGGATCATTAAAGTTTTGCTACATATTGAACATGCTGTCTTTCCTCAATAATCCAATCAATTTTCCCTTTTATGTTGAAAGATATTCAAAGTATAGCCCACACTTAGCTTTCCAATTTCATTAGTCATGTCCTTAGCTATTTCATGCTTGTGATCTCCTGGTTAAGCATAGAAGAATTAGGGGTTTCATCTGCTTTTATAGATCCTAAATATGGTTATTACACTGGTCAATGGTCAGATCTAAAGAGGTTCACCCGCCTAGGTTTTGCAAAGCCTGAAGAAGAAGAAGGGTCATGCCTTATAGTTGGCCTAGTGTCTGAATGGATGTGTTGACAATGGGAGTTAGCTACCCCTAGATTTATCTTGTTCTCATCAGGGTAATTGGAAATGGGTAACATTTTCAAACACCAACACTTTCTATATTCCAGAGAACTAAGGAAGAACAAAGTTTCATATCCCCTATTTTCCATAATACAAATGAATGTAATAAGTATTATTATAATTCATTTGATGAAAGGATTCCTTTAGTCTTCTCAATTTATCAATCATAGTTTAGATTTGAATTTCAAATTATTGTAGTCATATGCGAATAGATTTATGGATTCATAAGAAGTGTGGATACATGAATCTGTTTCAGTATTTAGAAGTCTTTCATGCTTGAATTAAGTTCTAGTTAGGCTTAATTTGGTTTGTCTCTTATGCTCTCAGGTTAAGAGCATACCCCATATTAGCTTTAGGAATAAAACACAATTCCTTGAACATCATTCACAAAGGGATCTATACCTACCAATTCAGAGAGAAGCCAGTAATCAAAGAATGGCTTTTCAACTATTGTAAATAGATATTGTTCATTATTTAGGCATTAAGAGTCGTATCTTCATAAGAAACACGAGAGAAATTTTTTTTTTACCAACACTACACTAACTATTATGATGACTATGTCATGCCTTCATGACCCCTCTTATAATTAAGTAATGAATTGGGGTAACAAAGTGAAAAGAGGTAATCACATCATCACAACTTCAAAATATTCATTCAATGTGTAGGAAATAAAGGAGTTAAGGATATAAGTAATAAATAAGGTTTATATGTTTCCCTGTCAAGTTTGCATGGCAATAAATGAATAGCCCAAAGGATGTAGAGATGGCTATCACCCTTGATTTCATGAGACTGGATGTAGAAGACAAGACTTGGTCTAAGGGTTAGCTACTCCCTATATTCAACTAAATTCTCTTCAGATCTAGACCAACTTCCATAGAATCATAGGGACTCTCTACACTTTAGGCTTTGTAGGCCCAAGGTGGGTGCACCTTAGGGATGAGAATGACTGGATATTTTCTAATCTTCTTTTTCATAGTTCATTCATTCACACTCTTCTTTCTAGATCTATCCCCTATACTAGATAATGGTCACAATTCTTCTAAGATTTTTAATAACTCCTTGATTACAGTAGCTACCTATAATTTAGAGAAATATTATTACAAATAAGAGAAGAACAATAGTTTGATTATTCATTACAAAAAAGTAAAATTGATTTGATTTATATGTACTTTGTGTAACCAAATAGTTGCATCAATTTTCATCACAGCTTATGATTAGTACCTTATCCACTTGTTGTATAAAGTCACACTAGTAAATACTTGACCTATATAATTGCCTTGCAATTAAAATTATCAGTTGTTAACCTAAAATATTTTTTTATGATATCCCTCTCAAATGCTTTGAAACCCTATCAATTTATGGAAGCAATTACTTAATTCCTTGAATTAAAAGATACTATAAATTGACATACAACCTATCTAAGCTGCATTAAATTGCATGAACTTTTCTCACTCAATCCCAAAGTAACAAGCATATGAAAATGGTGATATAATATAGAGACATAGATATTTATAACTCCCTCCTTGTATTAATAATCTTTGAAACTAATACATTATTGGTATAGACTCAATAACAACTCTAGATATGACAGACTTATTATTCAATATTCTTATACTTGCAAAAATGAATATCTCATTAAATTAACACAAAGAAAATTAGACATACTATAGATAATAGCAGAAACACTAAAAGTTATATAGACTTTGAACCATCCTCTAGCCTTGGGAACTCACTCATATAGTGTGAGATGCAACAAGCTACAAGAACAAAGGGAAAAGGAAAAATTTTGTTGTTCTCACAAAAAGACAAAATTTGGTGCTCGCTTGTAACTTTACAAAAAAAATGTCTTTATAATTGTTCTTCTTATGGTGGGACTAATTTTGTTGTAGCAGCTACTTGTTGATCCCCTACATCTAGTGATTGGCTTTGTTGCATCTATTGCTCTTCCAACTATGGAACCACTTGGCTTATACTTGATGTATCAGATTCAGTGATCTAGATATTTATCAAAATTGGTTGATCCTATACCATATCATCAATTTGAATTGCCATGTCCATAGTTGCAATTGGTTTTTCTTCATCTAATCTCTCTATTTTCACTGTTACATCAATTAACTACACCTTTTCTATAACAATATACTTGTCCATGTTTTCTCCTTCTACTAACTCTTTCAATAACCATGTTAATGTTGGAGCATAATCAATTACCTACTTGTCAAAGAGTGTATCATCGGGCCAGTTGAAAATCAATATTTCGTGTTCCTTTCTCAAGACATTTCTTCTAATTCTCATTATTTCTTCAAAATATTGTTTAAAAGATTCAAAAAATAATTGTACTTATACCACTTCCTCTAGTTTTGGCAAACCAAATATGCTTTTTATCATTTATAACTATATTAAGCTTGATTCTCATTAATTCATTCAATTATTTAGCCCATTCCTCCTTTTTTCTTATTTGGCCTATAGCTTTAAGTACATGTGGAAAAAGATCAAAATTTTCACTGAGGTATTTCAGGAAATAATTATTTATTTTTCTCTATAAAAAATTTCTCTTACTATCAAAATCTACGAGATCAATAGCCTAGTCAAAACTTCTTTTAACTCATTCATTAGAAAAATCAATCACAACAAAGGGTTGTAATGATATCATCCCTACTAATCCATTTGTCCAAAATTATCCTTAAATTTGCCTCATTATTAATTAACTCATTCCATATCTCTACTAATGTTAAAAATTCTAAATAAAATGAAGGCCAACAAACTTTGTCCACTAGATACAAACCTATATCTTTGATTCTATCTTCATGCTTGATGCCCAATTCCACATGTAATGAGTATATTTTTGCCTTCTCCTGATAAAGCTCCTCTTTTGTATACATTTCTAGTTTCTTGAATACTAGGATTCTCTACAATTGGGATGGTATTAAAAGGTGGTACTAGAGGAGGAGGATAATCAATCCTAAGCTAACCAAATTGTGTACCTACCTTTATTTTCCCAAACTATTTATCCATATGTGCAATCATGCTTTCTAGTTGGTTGATCTCCTTTCCTATTTCTTCATAGGTATACAAGACCTTTTCAAATTTATCATTTAACTCCAAGAATTTGTTATCTTTAGCAGCAACCACAACTCCAAAATCAACCATTTTTTAGTCATTCGGGCCACTTTGTCACTATCTAACTCTTATGCCCTATAAACCATGAAACTACCTTGCCTCTCTTTAGAATAGAGCATATGACCAAGGCTTGATGGTCATCACTATATTTCAATCCTTTATGGTCTCGCAAGACTTCCTCCTCAATTTAAACTGGGTTTCTTTTTCCTTTCTAAATGCATCAAAGATCATTGCATCAACAATGTCTCATTTAGGAAGTATAACAATCCCTGAGTCCTTTAGCATTTTCCTCCCCACCTCAGGGTTTACTATCTTAAAATCTTCTATGAGGATAGATTTGAACTCTTCTTCAATTTCAAAGTCCTACCTATCAAGTTATCTTGTTTTAATTTTCTTGCACTTTGCCTCAAAAATTTCTAATATTCCTCCACAAAAATTGAGTAAATGTTGTAGACTTTACAAAGCTTTCATTATTTGAAAACTTCTTAGATGCCTATTCCACCATAGGGTCAATTTCTCTACCTTGAAAATATCTGATAGTAAGAGCTAATGATGGCATGGGAGGCTCTTTAGGCTCTCCTTCCTGTATCTCTATTGTAGTTATAACAATATTCCTTTCATCTCCCATCTATTTCAATTTCTCCCTTAAGATGTCTTCATCATATATTCAAATAGGAGTTTGTGAAGGAGAATATGCTTTGATCTTAGAAGAGGAACCCTATTCTAACTTTTTCTTCTTTGTAGTAGGTACAAGGGGTAGACTCTCTGAGAGTTATCTCTTATAAAGAGGCACAAGCTGAATATTTCTTGCCACAACATAACCAACTCTAGTTTGCAATGTGTACTTGCCCAAGTTTATGACTGCTCTACTAGCCAACCTATTTTCTACCTTAATGGCCTTGTCTAGATAAGTTTGAGTCAAAATTTCTTTCTTTTTTATTTGAGCTTTTCATAAACCTAGCAAAATTTTTCATAAGCTTATCTATTTTGGCACCCCAATATTTCTTATCAGCAAGGGGATTATACTCTGGCTCAATGGTATTAACAAATTCAAGAACCTTACTGTACACTTTCCATTTTTCTTTTCTAACCTCTTGCTCTTGTAGTAAAAAAATATTTCTAATTATATTTGTAGGAAAATAAACAATGTGTGCATGTTATTTAGCTCTTGTTCTCTCCTTAAAAAAAAATAGAAACCTTTAGGATCTATAAAATGAGAATGGTATTGGGCCATCTGGTATTTGTCTAAAATAAATTCTAATTGCCTCCAACCCTTCTTGAAAATTTTTTTTTGTGGACAATAGTAATATGATGGAAGAAAATACCTTTATATTTTCCTAATAGTTCCTTTTCTTCTAGCCCTCCTACTTGCCATACAGTTTTTACAATCCCCACCTTCAAAGGTACTTGATATGGCAACACATGTGGTTTCCCTAGGAAACCAAATATGGGATAATGTCTCCCCAATTATGGCTCACCTTTAGTCCTTTTGCATGATCCTTTGGTCTACTAAATTCTAGCAAGGATAAAGGTATTTAAGTGTTATCCCTAGTCAATAAAATTCTTAGGTTAGAAGAAAATACCTATCAAATGTGACAAAACTAGTATCAATCACCTCCTAGCTCATATCAATGCTCTATAGCTAGACTAGTAATTTCTCTCCATCCTTCTCTTGCTCTAGCTTCATCTCTTTGGAGAAAAAGGTAACACCCTTGTATAAACATATATACATCAACTTTGAGTACCAACAAAATGGTTTTACAACTTTAGCCTTATTTATGCATATTAATTGCTCATGGATTTCTTTTGCTAACTACATAGTGGAATAAAAAATTGAGCTCATGCCATATTGTAATGTCTAAGAAATATTAAAAATAATGGATCCTTGGATGTGATCATAGTCATCCATTCCAAGTATTTTGTAGAGAGAAAGATATAGTTCTTGAGCCCTAGGATTGAAATATTTCCTTAACAATGGCTCTAGGCTATTGGCAATCACCAATGGTAATTGACCTATTTTAACAAAGTGTCCTTGTAGTGGCCTTCTCCTTGGGTACACCCTTTGTGCATCATATCTTGCTTGAAAATCCTCCATGTCAATTTTCTCATGTACTACATGATTAGAGTTTAACCTAAAATTTTCCCTTATCGGCTCTAGTGAAACCCTAAAGAGATTATCTCAACTATGATTCTTGACCATCCTTGACACTAGGTCAATATCTCTTTGCTATCATGGCCAATAAATCATCATCAAAGAAAACACCTGGGACAACTAGCTTACCAATGTCAAACTCCCATACATTTTTAGAGGAGTATCAACTATTCTCTCTGAAAACCATTTGTAAAAAAGCTCTAAACCCCCAAAAAATGTTTAGGCATCTGTTAACCAATTGGCCTTGTCAAGGAAACTTTCACTAACAAATAATCTAGGGTTTTTAGGCACTAGTTCTTTTCCTTTAGAAGACTCATTAGTTGATTGTGGTAATAGTTCCAGAAAATCATCATGAACAACCCTTGACTGGTAATCTAACTTTCCTGAAAAATCCATTCCTAGAGGCATTTTATCTATATTATCTCATTTTCAATTATAAATTCTCTACTAACCAAATATTTTTAGTACTCATGTAGACAAACTTGTTTACTCCACTAAGAATTTTGTTTATGATAATTCATGGCTTCAAGGAAACATAATTTGAAATTATGATATTTATGCACTCTAAAAATTCTTTGTTTCTTGGTACACATCAATAATGAGAGCAATCATAAATTTTATGGCAATTAGCTTCACACGAGCTTGCATTGATCAGAATTAATGTTGTAATAGTCATATTTTAAGCTGTGACACAAAATTTCAAATGTAACCATCAATTTACACCAAATCAAATGATTTCTCTTAAAAATTTAAAAAGTTGCATTACCTTTTTTAGAAGTTGGACATGTGTTAATACATCACTTCCCTACTTTGGTTAAAGTTAGATCATCTTCAAAATCTGGAGAAGTGACAATCATCGATTATCATTTGTTCGATGATCCTGAGTGATTTCAACTATTACTATGTTAACTTCAAAGACATCAAGCCAATTAATCCAACTCAACATCCACCTTTTCTTACACATTATACCTTTGGCAAACCAAAACAAAACATTTGGCATATTATCCAACTCAGTTTTGTCGGGTAACTCATGACACATCTCACCCCACCAAGTCTAGGTGTCACAAACTTGCTTCCCCACTTTGGTTAAATTGTGTGCACTTTCAAAATATGGGGAAGTGACAGCAGTCAATTATCATTTCATTGATGGTTTCACAAAATTGATACTCCATTGTCCTAGTCAACAACCTTCACCAATAGGAAGATATCAATTTGCCACTTTCTTTGATAGTTTTCCTTTGTAGCCCACATACTAAACCTAGTCCCACATTGTCCACATGGAAAATTTGTGTTTCACTGCTTTCATTAAACTCCACACATCTTCAGAATTAAGATCATTTGAAACAATCAAGAACTTGCATGATATACACTACTTTAAAACTAAGGAAAAGTGACTTGTAAATCCATGTGTGACAATCTCATAACCTTGCTTTGCTTAAACCTTGTGAAACTTCAAAATGTGGGGATATGCCCATTATTGATCTTAACATGATCAATGGTCAATGAAATAAACTCTCCAAGTGTTAGGAGTTTTGATCTAATGTCATTAAGGTTTTAAGTGTGTTTCCTAATGATCAAATTAATTGCACAGTCAAATCTTATCAAATAATAGTAGCTTGTTATAGTGAAATCTAGTGAAGCAATGAAGTTTCCTTGGTCACTAAGTCACATCAATTAAACACTCAATTGTATTTTAGCCTGTGACTAAGAAAAATAGTTATTAAAGCCTCAATTACATGGTCACTTCAATGAGAGAAGTATAATGAACCTTTATAATGACTGGGAAAACTATTGTGTTCACATGGTTGGGTCCTCAGAAGACAAATACTAAAAGATTATCATGATTGGGTGAAACTAGCTAGAAGCACATAAACAAATTTATTTGCATAGTTGCAAGGCTGATCGGATCGTTAGGAGATTTGACTACAAAGAAGAGACCAAGTTAAAGCACTTGAAATCATTTTCAATCATACGATCATGGTAGGAAAGTCAGGATATGGAAAATAAACTATGACTTGGTGAAGATAGTTTGGAAGTTCAAAAAGATATGGGTTCACATGGTGTCACATGGTGTCACAAGGGGAAGATTGCACACCATCCCAATCTCCCCTACATGTAGAAAAAGAACAACTCACTAGAGAGAAAATTGAGTAGCTTAGATCTAAGGGTGAAGTGTTCATCACTACTACAGAATTAGAAGAAAGAAATCCAATAGAACCTCCCATGCCTAGCCTAGAATTGACTATGGCTGATTTCAAAGGAAAAGAGATAGATCTTTTAATATAATAAACTAGCCATGAATTCTTATCTTATGTTAGTTTTATAAAGTCGAGGACCTTTTACCAATTTGCATGGAGAATATTCCTTATTGTATCAATTGTTACTAGAAGATGTTGAAGAAATGGATGTGGACTAGGATGAGGTACAAATAATTGATGCACCAATTTGAACAAAAGAAAGAAAAAGGGAGCAAACAACTATAATTTCTAGTATTATGCTATTTTTGTAGTCGGTCCAATTAGTCTTTGTGTCAATTTTGTGATGTTTTCAATTGTGAAATTTTGAGAATACAAATGGATCTTGAATGAATATTTTATCATATCTTGAGTTATTCCTGAGTTTATATCAATAATGTATTATTTTCAAATAATATTAATACAAGGAGGAAATTTTGTAATATATGTGTCTCTAAATTCTACAATATGAGTGAATGTTTAGATTTTGTCTCTAACTAAAATGATTATCTAGGACTCATTTGTCATTTTCTCCTATCTTATTACTACCACTATTTATCACTCCTATACCTTGGACTTCTTGTTAATGTAGATCCTTTTTTCCTTTTGGTAGCATTATGGGTTGGCAATTTACTCATGATATAATGATATTCAGTTCGACAACTTTATATCACTATTCAAGGTAGTTTTCCCCTCACTTTTGGGTCTTAGAGGGCATTCTCTCTATAATTTTCTTGTAATGGACATGACAATTAAACTTTGTAGCAAATATAGGCTCATGGCCTTTGAAAAACCTATCAAGGTAGACAAAATAAACATAATAAAAGTAACAAGGTGGTTATCAAGGTAGTGAAGAGAGTCTTAGGAGATCAATATATTAGATACCCAAATAGGTGGAGATCCAATTGTGATATAGTAGAAATTTTTGCAGCCATAGCCTATCATGTTTATAGTGACAATGATATGATAGTAGAGCTTTGTTCTAAAATTTTCCATCCTGACATTTAACTTGGTTTAGAAGAAGCCACATGGAAAATCAGGGGTGACCTAACAATTCCATCAGTTTCCAACTATGGAATTGTTTATTTCAGAGGGGAAGAAGTTCCAACATATCAAATCATTTTCATAGAAGATAAGGAAGTTTTTTTTGGAAACAAGGCCCATCTTTGTGAGAAATTTGACTTTCTTGGCACATTATCATGGAGTGCTTGATCCAACATATTTCAACTAGCTAGAAGATTACATTATAGAGGATGGGGTACTGGAAGATGTAAGAATGGAGGAAGCAATGCAAGAACTCAAAGAGGAGTCTGATGATTACTCAAAGTAACGTAAGTAGTATTAGATCTTTGTATAGGACTACATTTGGCTAGTCTCTATTTTTAATTTCTTATCTTTTCCTTGGCTACATTGTCCTCCCATTTTGTCTTAGGGAGAAGGCAGCATGTTTTTGTTTTTACAACTCATTTAAACTCATTTTCAAGATTTTAGTAGTAATACATAAACATCAAGATATATTGGTTTCTATTTGAGGGTTGTGGTGGCCTTTTGTTGTCTCCTTTATCCTATGATAGGTTTGATACTAGGATATGCCCAATAGCTTAGAAGTTTAAACTGGTAGCTCTAACCATCTGTTAGATTTGGTAATCATTAATCTAGTTTGGTAAGATCTAATCTATTTATGTAGCAAAGGAGTGGTTCAATCACTATAGGGCATTGATGGGTTAAAACTCTTCATTTATCCTCCTACTCCTTTTATTCTTTACTATTGACACTTTTAGTTCAATTTCCTCAATAAATTCACATATTTAATATGAAATCTATCTATTTTTTATATTACATCAAAGGAAGACCATGATGTTATTTGATATCTAACTTGCTCGAGTAAGAAATCAAAAATTACTGCTTATAGGAGACTAATAGGTTTTTTTTTGTTTTTCCTTTTATCCCCACCTCTCACTTACAAATTTCTCAAGAGTAAGTTGCTCAATTTTTTTTTATCCCTACTATGAATTCTTCACTTTGTAATACCAAAAGAGGAAGGTTGTAATATGTGAAATATAACTAAACAAAATTAAATAGTTTTAAAGCTATGATTTTGTAAACTAGGGTATGCCCCTTTTATTTTTGTAATAATACAAGACTTCAGTCCCAAGCAAGACTAGAGGTTTTCTTCTCTATTCTTTCCTACTAGGTCTTATTTGAATGGAGGATGACTGGGAAATGATCAATAATGGTTTTAAATGATGTAATAAAGCTAGTAAAGCCTCTAAGTAGTGTTAAAGGCACTAAGAGTGCAATAAGTTGTAAAATGCCTATATTGGTCATATGAGCCTTAAAAGGCTTAATTAGAGTAAGTAGGGGTTAGTAGTAAGGGTTTTTGAGTTATTTTGGTTTTAAAGGTTGTCCTTAAACCTTTTAGAATTTTTTTAGATGGCTTGGAAATGTTGTCCCTCTATGCCTGAAGCTTGTTGCAATCATGCTATATAAGTGAGTTCCCAAGGCTAGAGGAAGGTTTAAAGTCTATATAATTTCTAGTGTTATGCTATTTTTGCAGTTGGTCCAGTTAGTCTTTGTCAATTTTGTGATATTTTCAATTGTGCAATTTTATGAATACAAATGGATCTTGAATGACAATTCTATCATATCTTGACTTATTTCTGAGTTTATATTTGTAATGTATTAGGTTTAAAGAATATTAATACAAGAAAGAAATTCTAGAATATTCGTGTCCCTAAATTTTGTCTCCATTTTTCATATGTTGGTTATTTTGGGAATAAATGATCAAGGTTCATGCAATTTAATACAACTAGGATAGGTTGTATATATCAATTTACTACTATTTTTAATTCAAGGAATTAAGTAAATGTCTCAGTAGATTGGTAGGGTTTATAGTGATATGAAAGGGATATCATAAGAATGGAGTTCATGGTTAACTGTTGATATTTTAATTGCAAGGTGATTAAATAGGTCAAGTTTTACTTGTGAGACTCTGTGTAGCAATAGATAAGGAATTAATCATCAATTTAGATGCAAATTGAAAGGTTCATGTCGTTGCACAAAGGACATTTAAAATCAAATCAATTTTACTTTTCTAATGAAGAACCAACAACTGGTCATTACTTATTTATAGTATTTTCCCTCTAATTTATAGATAGCTACTATAACCAAGGAGTCATTACAAATCTAAGAATAATTATTGACCATTTTCTACTATAGGGGATAGATTTGAAGAAAATAGTGTGAGTGAAGGAATTCTAAAGTATAATATAAAAAAACTAGTCATTTCCATTCCTAAGGTGTGATAGCCCTCATTTTGACATTGCTAAATGTCTAAAAAATTTAAGGTGACAATGCCTTGGTTTTTGTTATGTAGTTAGGGTTTGTTATACAATTGTTGTCCTTTTTCCAAAAAAACCCTAGCTTGATATTTTATTTTTAAATTTTCCTAGGAAGCCCTTGGGTTTTAAACCCATGACCTTTTGATTTTAAGAGAAAGTCAAGTGTTTCTTTTATATTTTGGCCCATTTTGCATTTTTAATGCAATCTCTCAAAGTTTTAAGTTTGCAACCTAGTGAAGATAGTTTAAATATGCTTGTTTGCATAGTCACATGGTTAAGATGAGTAAGAAAACTTTTAACCACAACCATGTGAATAGCTAGATTACAAGAAGAATATAGTGAGTCACATAGTTGTGAGGTCAAGATATTAGAAGATTGGAAGAGCTACAACTTTGTGAAGTCCTAAGTAGTTTGTAAAGAAGTGGTAATTGTAGGGTCATAGCAAGAAAAGTTTAGAAGAGAGAAATGTCTATGAAGTCATATCTTCAAGAAGGTTAAAGGTAGTTTCATGGTGGTAGGAAGTAAGTGCTAATGTTAAGAAGAAGTGGAAACCACACGATTACATTTATAAAAGGCTTAAGTTCCTTTGAGCACTCAATCACATAGCTAAGCATCCAAACTACAAAGTAAGTGGTAAATTAGTGATAGAAGGTCCAAAGTTGTGATCACTAGGTCATTGGTTTTAAAGGCCAAGGAAAGAAACTAACCATGAAATGACAATAAAAAGGGGCCGTTGGGTTACAAGCATGTGTTTTAAAGTAGAAAATGATTGTTAAGAGTCTCCTCATGATTGAAAAGTAATATCGTGTCAAAAGGTGCTTTAAAATATTTGAAGAGCTGGTAGTGCAAGTCATTTGACACTTTTACAATTCTTTAGAATTTTTAAATGCATTGACATAAAGCTTGATAAATCCTTCTTTTCTGCTTATTATCTATTTAATGAGTTGATATAACTATTTTCTAGGTCATAGGTATTTGCATAGTCTAGAGATAAGAGTTTAAGTGCTAAGAATTTTTAGAGTTTGCAGAGAGATTTAGTTTTCTCAAAGCTATTATCAATAGTGATTAGTTTGGAGAATTGATTATAGAATCATGGCATAGGAAGAAGTGAAAATAATAGCCCAGGTTGACATGGAAGGGTCTTCATAGGATGGTGGACAAGGAAAACTGAAGTTGGCAAGTTTGTATGCAAAGCAGTACATGTATTTCCTTCCAGGGTCTTCCCATGCTCAAACTATGAATGCCCATATCTTCAAGGATGTATACTCCTTCTATAGAGATGCCAATGTACTTGATACTAATGAAAATGAGTTTTTCTGGTATTTTTATTAGAATAGGTTTGAAAAATCACCAATTTGCAAACTATAGATCAAGAACATGGAAAAATAGATAATGCCAAAAGTAATAATAGATATTGATCTAATGAAGACATTGATCAAATTCTATAATCCTAAAACTAAAGCTTTCCATAAGAAGGATATGAATATCCTATGCAGACTGGATAGGGAGAATTTCATTTAGGTCTTTTACCAAGGAGGACCTATGATGAAGGTAATTGAGAGGGAGGAGATGAATGAAACATTCAAAAGTTCTAAAATTCTCTTTAGTGGAAGAGTCATGAAGTAGCACATTCCCAAATCAAAACCAGAAAATAGTGAAATGCCAAAGAAGATAGGAGACCTTATGCCACTTGATTTCTTCTGCAAGTATTTTAGGTATACCATTTTTGGGATAAAAAAGGTGGTAGGAGTTTATGGCACCATGAATACCCCAAGGTACATATATATCATGGATTTGGACATACAAGATCTAAATAATAATTTTGGATATGATTTTGTAGAATATATCATCAATAGGATACATGATGAAATCATGGCAGCTTAGAATGGAGAATTGGAAAACTTTAGGTTTTTCTGTTATTCACTATTAATGCATATTATTCTTTTATGAATATAGGTAATATTAGTCTAGACCTCAATGAGGCCACTAAGGAGAATGGAGAAACCCTACATGTGTAGATGTGGACTCACTTCTGGAAAAGGTTTTATTCCTATGCTAGTGTCATTACTTTTTAAAATTATTATTTTTTCCTATTACAAACATGTTAGAAAACATAACCAAAAGAGTACCTAGAGGGGTAAGAATTATAACAAGACCATGTACTTTCCTAAATGGGGCTAGGGTACTTAGCCATGATTGGGCTAGTTTGTTTCTTTTTGAAAAAAATTCAATTATAAGGGTATTTGGGTTTCCACAACCCTCTCATGTGTTACCAAAATATATCCATCAAAGGTTAGGCCAATAAAAGTTCTTCTAGCACTACTTATGATGAATAAAGAATGCCTAGGTACTACTATCAAGAAAGCCATAGAAGAGATAGATAAATGCATGGGTGAGTTCAAGTTCCCCTTGGCCCTTGCTAGGACCTATGATCCAAATGATTTGGTTAGGCATGCTCTCAAGAAGATGATAAATTTTACCCCTCCTAACATCAAGCCAAATTGGGAAGAATATTGTATAATGAACCATTTAGATACAAAGGTTTGTAGGGGTAGAACCCTAAAATGGAATAAGATAGTGCAAATAGAAGAATCCATGAAGGCATTTGATCCATCATTCTAGGGTTTCTATTATGAATCAACATACCTAGATAGATATAGTAGGTGCCTTCACAATTTTGATCAAATAAAGGCATGAGTGCCTATTGAAATCAGAGACAAAGTAGAGCTTCAATCCCCTCTACAAGAGGATGTCATAACTATAGAAGTCGATGATGATTAGCTAGAAAGATCTTCATGGGCTCAAGGGAGGAAAAGAAAAAAGATGACTGACATCCCTTATAAATTCAAAAGGAAAGGAACTACAAATTTTTCCTAGGTAGTCCCAATTCTTTGGTACATTAAGATAGAACTTTTTGATAAAATAGGCTAGGAAAATGAGAAAATCTCAAAGAAAAATAAATTGAAGATTTAGATGTTGGATGAGAGAATAATCTAGGTTGAGGAGTTCTTGAAGGATGATCAATTCATAAAACTAGATGAATTCAAGTCATTTCTATACAGGTCAAGCAAAATGAGCTTACTTTACATTTGTAACTAGGAGACTCCCCAAAGAAGACTATTGAACTAGTGCAAAGGTTACAAGAGTATGATCCAAATAGTAAGAGTCTCACTATAGAAGAAGCTAGGGCACTAGTGATGAGAAGTGGGATGTTGCTTTTCCCTAGTTGGGAACTCAATTTAGCTTTTATGTTTGATCAAAAAAGAAGACAAGAAAAGTTAGTCTCTTTTGAAGAGACAAATATTACTAGTGAGCTGCAGGGATCTAGTTTCAACATTGATAGTAAAACAATGGAAATATAGAGCATGAGTCTTAAGTAAAATAAGCCAACCTTAATGGAAATAAAGGAATCCCCCCAAGGAAATATTATATTATGGAATCTCACTATTGTGTCAAATGATCTGATAAATAACCTAGTGAACACAACATTACTCATGGGGAAGAGTAAGATGGATACATTGGAGGAGCAATCATATCAAACATACAACATAACAATTGATGCTATGAAGAAATATAAAAATGAATTAAATAGAACTTATGTTCTAGAACAAAGAGTGGCCACTTTGGATGAGGAAGTAAGAAGCCTAAGGAATGTGACCAGGCCCATTACAATGGTAAAAGATTGAGAAGCCCAAATAGATGCTGATTTAGAAAATATGTGAGAAACTCAAAAAATGGATATTGATGAGTGGGATGGTTCCAAGGAGATTTAAATTAGAGCTATCAAAAATTTGCTGACCCACAAGGTAAATGCACTGAAACTTGTTTCACAAAATGTGTAGAAGCAACATCTTGGTTTTGTAAGGGGAAGAATGTAATGCCCCACCTAGAGATCCTTGGAAACAAGGATGAAATATAAGAAAGATTAAAAGAAATTTAAACCAAGTGTAAGTGCACATGACAACAACATACACAGATCACGAAGATCACAACGAAAGATTGAAAATCATCCAAACACCAACGGATCTCCAAATGCCACTACTAACTAAAACATAAACAAGAAAACATAATAAATCCACCAAGCTGAAAGACAAAAGCCAGCTCTTGAAAATTGGCTAAGTCTAAAATCTCGAAGCCTTGTGTAATGGACACCCCAGAATGGCCAAAAGTTGAACCAAGGCTGAAATTATATTAATGCTGAAAATGCTGCAATCAATTACAAAGAGATGTATTCCAAAGGCCAAACTCTAAGGGAATGACATCTAGAATGTTACAATAGAGAATGAACATCCTCTATTGCCAAAAGAAGGGAGTGTGATTCACACATCGAAGCTCTTATCAAATGCAAGTCATAATCATCCAATGATCAGCAATAAAACTTTCAGCCCTATTTATCCTTTTCTTCATCCTTCTAGAAGGAACTAAACATTAATTAATTGCAAGAGCTAGAAGCTTCCTACTTCTAATAATTAATGCGTACCCTAGAAATTCCTCCCTAGCAATAGTTAATTAAATCATGAGAGGCTTCCATCCTTCCAATAATTAATACATGCTCTAGAAGCTACTCCCTTGTAATATTAAATTAATTAAATACAAAGTCACCTTTTAATCTTTAATTGAATGACTTTATAAGAAATTAATTTGATTTCTTCTTATCCTCCACTTAGACTTTGGAGAACATGAAGGCCAAAAGATGGGATCATTACACCTTGAAATTTGGCTAAGTCTAAATTTTTGAAGCCTTGAAATTTCCTAGAATCTTTATCTTAACCTGTAGAGGTCTGGAACCTATCTCAAATGAATCGTCGCATATATTAAAATATATCTACATCAAATTATACTTAAAAAATATATTTTAAACCCCTTACAAAAATAATTTTGAACTAGGAAGGTGTAAAACCAAAAAGGGTACCCAAAACCAATTTCTAAACTTTTTTTTGACAAGCCTAGATAGCCCCTATTTTTCATGTGAAGTAGAAGAATACCAAATTCTTGTGCAAAGAAGTCCATTTTTGCATGAAAAAGTACATTTCCAATAGTATAAATTGGTTTTGGTTTTCATGTGAAGAAGTGAATTTTTGTGCAAAGAAACCCAACATGCAGCATGAAGACTGGCATGCTTGTGTGAGAAAGTGCAATCTCGCACGACAACTTAAATCAGCACACAAACACAAAAAGCAATAAAAAGCTAAGGAAACTATGAAACAAAGTTCCTCCATACTGGGGAGTACCAGATCCACATTTTGAGGCATGAACACTCAAACTATATTTGAATAGTTGAAAGACAAAAAGCTGGTATCTAACCATCTAACAAATAGTGAAAGAAAATTACAAAAATGAAACATCACAGTGTACTAGAAGCAACATTGCATTTAAACATAATTAACATTGCAAAGAGAAAAATAACCAACTAAGTACATGGTTCCTCCCAACCATCAATGGCATCATAAGACCATTGTGGGCCCTAGCCATCCCCCATGTGTAACATCCCAAGCCATCGATCAAATCATTGGTACTATCATAATAGGGACATCACTACTAAAACATGCTACAACATAAGCATAAGGAAATCTAACATGCTAGTAGTAAAAGATAAGATAGATAGTCCTACAAAGTAGGTAAAATCACCTATTACATTCTAATCATCATAATAAGGAATGTGTCAAGACTAACATCATCCAAACATGATAAAAAAGCATCCCAATGAAAGCATAAATCATAAGAAAGCATACTCTAGAACCCAAAGTACCAAGTGTCAACACCCACCAACGGTCATGCTAGAACAAAAGACCATCTCTATACACCAGTCCCTAGTAGTGGTGTAGGTAGCTACACCTCCCAACCACATGGAACCTGTAGGTCCACACCCACCATGCTGATGGAGATAAAGATCCAACCACAAACACATGAAAAAAAAACATCCATGGCTAACACACACATCAAGTAGTATGATGATTGAATCCAAGACATAGACAATGCATAACTATAGGTTCTAGTTAAACATCTCAAAAGGTCTACTAAGTAGGGGCTAACATCATGGAGAGTCACTTGGAATCAAGAAGCCCAAGCTCGGATCATGCATTTCAACTCCTTAATGGAGGGCCCTACACACACATTTTATTATTTTAAGTTTTATTACCACCTAATGTATTATTTAGTTATCACTTATTTAAAACTTCCTTTGCCAACCCTATGTGACAAGGTCACCAGGTTACAAGGTAGAAGCCCCCTCCATATGCTACCCTACCCTACCCATGCTCATCCAATGATGAGTGCCTGTAGGCATGCGAATTCTCAAACCATCCCAAATGATCACAACTTCTAAAAGTACCACAAAAGATCGAGCCCCATAGGTCACCTGATAGATTGACTCATGTATGTCACACCACCATCACAAAGATCATAACAAAAGGACTAGATGAGAACACAAAATAGAAATTCAATCAATCAAAAACATAATCAGGATGGTGGATGCTACATGCATCCCAATGCAAAACTAAAATGTAATAAAGGTCCAAATGACATTCAAATAGATTTTCCAAGTTTGCGACCTAACTCATGCCAAAAAAACTTGAGAAAATTGCGTGGCACACAAAATGAGGTAAAAACTCCAAATTTTAGAAAAAAATTTAAATTAAAACCCATTTAACCTTTGGGTGCAAAAACACCAAAAAAATAAAAATAAAAGAGTTCAGATGCCATATGCAAAAATGACCAACATAATGGCTCAAAACCCCAAACCCCCATCCCAAAAATAGGGAAAATGTTCTTACTTGACCAATTGGGTAGAACTAGCATATAGAAATGAAGGGGAACACTAGTTCTCAACCTCCTAACATACTATTACAAGAAACAAAAGTTGAAATGGAGCAAAAGTAATAAAACAAAAAGTCCCTACCTGATAAAAAAAGGGCAGAATCTTTAAATAGCCTGATAAAATAAATAGACCCCTGAAACTACTAAAAATGGCAGCAAAGCAAGGTCTCCCCAAGCCAGATCCAACAAGACTAACCTCGCAAAAGTCCCAAGCTCACAGCTCCCAGAACAAACAGAAAACAAATCCTTTGGAAGAGGTTTTCCAAAATAGCTCTCAAATTTCTATTTCTAAAAAGTGAGAAGTGAATAATGAATTCAATTTTCCAATACTTATTCACTTTTTGAGTGAATAGTCAATTATGGAAAATAGCCTGCTAGAGTAGCTAAACTCTGAATCAACCCAAAAAAAAAAAGGTTATTATCCATAATGGAAATTCACCTAAGGCAAAGCTACCAGAAATTAAATTTGAAAATATTTAAAGCCTAAAAACCCAAAAACAAAAAAAATCACTTAACACTTTCATAATAGAGTGAACCTCTAAATGCACGGACATGCTCACAGGTCTAATCACATAATGCAGATGAGTTCGGATTTACTAATCACCAAAAGGTTTTAATTTTAAAAAACTAAATAAGGGTACATCAACCATATGGGGATTCCATTGGTAAAATATGAATGGATAAATCACTTACTCCATAGGCCATTGCTAGGGATATAATTCATGCACACTAAAACACATGATCAAGTGCAATTGCATATAATATAATAGCTGAAGCAATTAATGAATTAAATAACTAATTAATCCATTTACACCACTCACATTTACAGAAAGTGTAAAGATACATGAATGAAGTAGATGACCATAGCATAAAATCCATCACATAACATAATCAACAAATATGTCCAATAAACCATAGAACCAGATATCATCATAGATCTACTATCATCTTAAAATAACATCAACATGTAAATATGATAAACTAAATAGCGTAGTAGTATAGCATCAATGGTCCTGCATCAAAGTATAACATTCAACCCTCAAGTCATCTCAAAGTACAAATAACAATATGAGTAACAGGTATCTCTTGAATCAAAATAGATAAGGTACATATTGCAAATATGAGAGGCACTACATAGAATACAAATGTTTTGAGGTAGTTTTTGTGGTGTCCCCATTTTTTTACCATTTGGGGTCCTTACACCTAGTTCTTTGATAACCTTGTACCTCTTCTTCCACAAAAGAAGGATTTACCAAAGGTAGTGATTATTAATACCAAGAAAATGGTAAATAAGGTAAGAGATCTAAATGCTTTCTTTGCTAGCAAGTTGCAATTAATCCAAAACAAAATGAAAGCAATTGCCATATGAACACCCAATTTCGTGCCCACCATTATAGATAATGACAGAGGAGTTAAGGACTAGATATAATGTTCATCTTCTTTTGTCAACATTTTGAACCATTCTAGATTTCTTGCATACTGCAATGATGAGGCAAGTGTGGTTATAGTTTATGATTGAATTGATATGATATACAAGTTAGAAGCTAGAATATCAAAGATAACTATTGAGGTTAAAGCTATAACTAATGCCAAGTGGAACAAGTGTCTCAAGGAATTAAATGTAGTTAGGGATGCAACCTAGCCTTATGTACACACATATATTGCTATCTGGGAAGTTATAGTAGACATGAAGGCTATACCATCTAGGCAAGATGATTAGAAAGAAGTGACAAAAGGGTTCCAACCCTCTATATAAGGATTACTAGGATTTGGAGTGAGAGTCTAGAGTCTATATAATTTAGTGCTTTTGCTATTCACAGTTGGTCCAAATTTTGTTAATCATATGTTGTATTCGTCTTTGTAAATATAAGAATATAGAAAACATTGCATGATTTAGTTACAGACCCTTATTGGGGGAACCTCTAAATTGAATTTGAGTCTAGATGTACTTCATTTATGCTAATTACTAGTTATAGTCCTACATTCTAAGTATTAGGAATCATGGAACAAATTTTTCAATACAACCCTACTTTTCTCAATGGTTATTTTCTTCTAATAGTTAATTTTTAATAGGAAGATATGGATGCTTACGTAAGGGATATAAAAAGGATTGAGAAATCTTCTTTAGAGAAAATAATCAGAATTATTACAAAGAAACAACAAAACTACTATATTTTTACTTATTTTATGTAGATCTTGTATTTGTACCAACTATAAATAAAAATAAAAAATTGAACAAAGTAAAATTCATACTAATCTTCTCATCAAAACTTAATGTAGTAGTTGAACAATACTATATTTGTACTTTTGATATGGATCTTGTATTTACACCAACTATAAATAAAATGAAATCCTATCAAAACAATCAAACATAGTAAAATCTATACTAATCTACTTACTACTATTATCATTTGATTACTACAAACAACCAAATCTTCCATGTAAAACTATTGTTTTAGTGTCAACCCTAGATCTAGTTGCAAGACCCAAAATGATGCAAGTGGTAAAGTTGTTGAATGAAATTGATTAATTAATGAAGGTATGTTAGTTTGAGCTTAACTTGGTTTCAAGAATTCTTAATATTCTTTATTTAACAAGGCCAACCACATGAAGGTGGAAGCTCATTTGGCATCAACCCCCTCCCCCTAACATCAATTTAAATTCCTTATTATCATCTAATTACATACTTCATTTATTCATTCATCCATTTATGAACAATAACATCCAATCAATACAATCACATAACATTCATTGATATGATATATAATTCATTAATACTTAATACTAATCAAGACTTCATTAACACATAACAATATTCATTAACATCACATAAAAATTAATATTAATATGCAACATTCATGGATTGTACTTTCATTATCCAAAAATTTTTATCAAACAAGGTTTATCAAAGAGCATATTTTAAAAATCATTTCTTCCTTTTATTTTTGTTAACTTTCTTATGGTAAAGGTTGATAGGAGCATCAATATCTTCCTTATTCTCCTCCTCTTGTGGTGCATGTAATGTCAAATTATGATGCCTCCTCCTATTTTGAGGAGAGGAAGGCTGTTGCACTAAAGGAGGCTCTATTGTAATAACAAGTAACTGGGTTCAATTGGCATACTCTTTTTTTTTTCTTAATTGCTACAAGTATTTAATTAACTAGAAGAACATAACATGCACTTTTCTTACCTAACAATAATACATCATGTACAATAACATTTTGATCTACTGCTACCTTGACATGCTGAACACTTGGAACATGCTCCACTCCTTCACCATGATGTTCTACATGCTCTAAAATATTCAAAGAAAGGTTACACATCAAATTACAATTAAAGATGTTAAATTGTATTTGTAATTACATAATTAATTTCTAATAGCAAATTAATACCTCCACCACTATGATGCACATTATGGCCTTCATCATGTGCAAGTTATGTGATAGGATATGAAGGCTCAAGTGAAATGTTATGCACATTGTTATGTAGTCAATTTATGTTCAAAACTAACACCAAAAAAGAAATTTCTCAACTATTCAATTTTACTTACTTTTCATTTGGCCAATTTACCCGTGTCTCATTTGGTGCACTAGATTTTGGTATGGCTTTTAGATTCTTGGCATAGGTGTGCAACCATAACTTTATAGCCTTCCTTCAAGAAAATTTTTTTATCTTCATCTGTGGGATCTACATATAATTTTGTGTCTTGTATTTTTTGCTTTATATTGTCAATTTTGCATTTATGATTTGACTAAACAAATATATATATATATATATATATGAAATTCCAGTGCTTCTACTTACAAGTCGAGACTAAGATTCATATAGCCACAAAAGCCAAGTTTGTGTTGGCCACCCCTTTATAGTCTCACTTTTGTAGCCTACAATCTATGAAAATTTTGAAACATGTTAGATTATATATTTACAAAGATAACTAATTAGTGCATGATTACAATCTACTTAATACTATTATGGCATACCTTCTTTTTCCCTTTTCTAGTTTATTTACTTTATCATGTGGCCATATCTCTTTTGCATCTTCTATTATTTCATTCCACTCCATTGGTCGAATCATAGGAGGATGGTCATACTTTGGTTCATCTCTTAGACCCCTTCTATATTAGTCCCTCACAATCTTTATATGTTTGGATGATCTTTTGAGAAGTAGGGTAGTGTCAAAAATGTTTTTTTTCTTTTTCAAAAATGTCCTCAAAAGATGTAATGAGATGATTTTTTAATTCAGGACCCTATTCATTCCACCTTTGAAAAATAAAATGTTAGATAAATAACTTTAATATAATACAATATATGAAAGAAAATAAAATATTGTAGTAATGATATGAAACTATGTACCTTTTATGTATGGTGGATCCAAATAGCTTCAATGTCATATTAAAAAGATAATCAAAGAATACATCATTTCCTACAAAAATATCATGGGATTATCAACACAAAATGAGTTATATATAAGTAAACTAAAATTACACTATAAATAATAACAATTTAAAGCACTTATAAGATTTTGTAATTCTAACAAAAACATAGTTTTCTTGTTTAGCAGTAATGTCCTTGCAAATGAGCCAATACTAGTCACACATGCTACTTTGGGAAATGGTTCAGCTTTAGTATTATTGTTCTTTATTATTCTATCAACTAAAGGTCTATCTATTAGTGTACCAAATATTTCCATGAGTATAAATCAACCCAAAAAAAAATACATAATTACCACATTAAAAAATATAGCAAAACAAGGTTTTACTAGTTGTACTTGATATAGTCGAAAATGTTTGCAAGCTCCTTGTTGCTAACAATGTACTTGGCAATATCAAATCAACAACCAAAGGAAGCCTCCACACTTCATCATAAGTTGAAGAGTGCATTGTTAGCAAAGATATTTGAAATAGATAAAGATCAAATGATATACTAGCTAGAAGCATTGAAAAATAAAAGTTAAGTGTTATAATGTTGATGAGAGAAAATAATGTTGCACTAGTAGGGCCATAATCTCCTATTATTGCTCATACTATTTCATAATGTGTACAATTTTTTCATTCTTTCTTCTCATAGGAATATGAGAAATTATTAATTAAAGAGAAAGTGTAATAATACTATAATTTTTAACAATTTTGAATACATGTGTACACATAATATTCGCATATTCATGAAACCTTGACGTAGAGGGCAGATAAAATGACAACAAACTAGACTAAATCCAAGAAATCATTGTCAAAATGAAAACTCTACAAACATCCCATGTTTCCCTAACTAAAACCACTAAGAATTCTCTCAAACTAGCATCTCAATGATAATTCTAGAATGAGAAGTATACTTAAAATGCAGATCAACTAGTATGTATGCAAGATCTAAGATGGAAATGCAGATTACATGCGAGTAACAACTCTTAAAATACTATCAAAATAGATATGCAATGAACTAAAGATGTGTTAAGATGATACTAAATAGCATGAAAACAAAGGTAAAATGCTATCAAAATGATATAAATTTTCTAGAATAACAATGCTAATATTCTCAATATGACAACTCTGAATATTCCTATAATGCAGATGCCTAAAACTTGGGTCCTCTTTGCTCTTAAATTCTCCTTCTATTTATAGGATTTTAGAAGGGGCTAGGGTAACAATTTGTGTTTTACTATTAACAGGTGGATAGAGAAGAAATTGAAAATGTCTCATAAGAGGCAAGAGGAGGAGCCTAAAAGTCTTGATTTTGAGGATAAATGTGGATTTCTTTTCAACTAAAATGTCTCATAAGAGACAAGAGTAGGAGTCCAAAAGTCTTGATTTCAGGATAAATGTGAATTTTAATCAAATCTTTATAATATAAAAGGAGGATTCTTATTTTTTGAGGATAAATGGATTTATTGATTTAATAAAAGTTCCATATATTTTCAAAAGTTTATCTTTTTCCCTCTCCCTTTTGATTTTCATTTTTTGAATTGTTTTTCTCCTCTTTTGAAGTTGATTTAGGTCTTATTAATTTGATAGATGATTTAATCAATTAATGACCTAATGTAATCCTTAACTTCAAAGTTTGTTATTTTCCTCTGATTTCCTTCTTATTTTGTGTTGATTGATCAAAATTGCATAATTGAGGTCATTGCCAATTTTTGGTGTCTACAAATGCCCCTCTTTGAGCTAATATTAAAAGCATATTAGTTCAAAGATTGTCTAGTTTTCTAGTTTTAGGTCCAATTATGATAACTGAATGTCTGGTTAATGATGTTTGATTGATTTGTGGTTGATATGATATTAGATTTTTTATGATGATTTAATGTTGCAATGTTTTAAAATCCCTTGTTTAGGGTAACTTGGTAGAATTCCCTAATTTTTTTTTATGTTTAAAATTTTTGGCTAGAGTAGAATGTTTTTAATTTTTCAAAAAATTGTGACACCCCAATTTGGATGCCCTAGTGTGATATGGATATACTTGGAGTAGAACATTTTTTATTTCTCAAAAAATTGTGGTGCCTCAGTTTGGATGCCCCAGTGTGATATGTATATACTGCCCCCTTAGAAATGAAATTGGAAAATAAATGAAAGTGCAAAAATTAAGGAGGTTCCAATTTGGTTTCTAAAATGTTGGATAATTGATAGATAAAGAGGATCAAGTTGCTATAATACAATACCCAATTCATCAAAATGAGCAAAAAGATTACAATGTGGGGTAAATAGAGTAAAAAAGTGGTATAAATGTCCCTAAGGAGGGTTAAATAGGTCAATAGGTCAGTCACTTTGTCATTTTCACACTCTCATTTGATATTTTGCATTTTGGAGCTCTAATCTAATGAGGATGGTGGTCCCTTTACAAGAGCACAGATTTGAGAGGGGTCATAGGTACACGCATCTAGCAGACTATGGTACCCTGATAAGTCATCAAGATCCTCCCTTGTTTTGATTTTTCATGTGCACTTAAGTTTTTTTGGAATTGTGTGTGAATTTTGTGAAAAATGTGATAGTTTAGGTATTGTAGTGCATTTAGGTTTTCTTTTAGTGCATATGCATTATGTTTTAGTGATTTTGGGTATAATAGTGTTTATGTAATGTGAAATAGCACATATGAACATTTTTATAGTGCTTACATGTGGTATAGTGCATCTAATCTAGGAAAAAGTGCATTCCAATGTTATGATACATCATATGAATTTCTTAGTGCATTTGATGGATCTTATAATGCATATGTCCTAGGAAATAGTGCAAATGAATTGCGAAGGGTGGAAATAGATTGCAAAGTCATAATTGATTGTAAGATAATACAAAATCAATTAGGGATGCATCATAGTGAGTAAAAAATAGCAATCATGTAGTCATGAAGTGATGTCTTAGGATCAATTTGATAATAGATAGAAAAATGCCCCAGCTCAAGATACAACATAGGGAAAATAAATAGGTCCAGCTCAAGATAGAGAATGACAAGTAATTGATCCAAGATTAAACCTATAGCTGACTAGCTGGATGTAGATAGTAGACTGATGTATGACGATCACTTGGGATGAAAACTAACTTTGGTACAAGCTCATGGTGCAAGGATTGTATCCATGGCCTCTAGATGCAATAGGTAGATTGTCAATGGAGGAGTGGTAGGTGATTGAAAGATGTGGATTTACTTATTTACTACAAATGCCTCAATTTTGAATGAACAAGAGGCTATTGATAGCTATGTTCAAGTGATGGCACTCAGACCACAACACCTTTCATTTTTTGATGGTAAGATGATAGTGAGGCTAGAGGATGAATATCGAATATTGTAGATCTCAATACTAGGGGATCTAGTGTACTCTAATCAAACTATAGATGACACTACTTTTAAAGATTTGTTCAAAGGTGATAGCATTGGGGATGATAGTGTATAATGGTTCTAGATGCTACAATATGATTCATTGACAACAGTTTTGGCTAGATTGATAGGAGGATTTTTGTTGCTAGACTAACAAGGGTGAGGATGTCTAGTGGGATGGGGTTAGTTAATATAGGATATGATATATATTAGTCATGAATATTTGCATGGGGCAGTTGTATATTGGCCCACTTGTATCGTGATTTACATCAAGTTGTATATTCAGGAGCCTTGTCACTATCAATAGGAGTGATTTTGTTGTAGCTATGGACATGGGACCATTTACCCACTATGCATCTAGTACATGTGTCATAGTGGTCTCAAGGCATGCTATACATGTATACTTACTTTGATGTGATCATGTAGCCCCATTTAGGAAAGATATAGTCCTAGCAACATATGTTGGATGATATTGATGAGGTTGTGTGGAGACCATACAAGCTCACAGAGTCATGGGTTGAGGATGATGATGAGATGGTATATTTCTTTGGTCTGAGATATTTGATTGGTCGAGTATCCACAGTGATAGAGTGATTTTTTTTCTAGTGGGTGGTGAGACAGTTTGGGTGGTAGCAAGGCATGCCACAAGGGTCAACACATTCTGCTTAGGTGTAGTTAGACAGGGTAGTGTGGGGGCTGACCTTGGAGTATGAGGATTGTCTAGAGGCCTTTTTATAGATGATAGACACACCACAGCCATAGGCTTTAGGGGATGGAAAGGAAGATGTAGGGATAGAGAGGGACTATGCATGATGATTTTTGGAGCATGCCTTTTCAAGATAAATGGATATGGAAGAGCCTATTATGGGGGTTGATGAGTTGTTAAGTGGGGGGAAGGATGAGGATGATGAGGGTGGTCTAGGAAGAGGGAGAGTGAGAGGTGTGGTTAGAGAAAATGAGAGATATAGAGGGTTAGGCCAAGTAGCCATGGTATTACTATA
Source organism: Cupressus sempervirens (assembly GCA_028749045.1). Classification (NCBI taxonomy): domain Eukaryota; kingdom Viridiplantae; phylum Streptophyta; class Pinopsida; order Cupressales; family Cupressaceae; genus Cupressus; species Cupressus sempervirens. The sequence goes on from CM053789.1 coordinate 905,907,525, forward strand.
GAGCTTTATGGCATGAGGTCCAGTGTAGAGATTAGTAGGTGTTGGGAGAGTTGGAGGGATCTAGGGTTGTGGAGGTGTGAGGGTGAGAGGGGGGATGGGTAGTGGATTGGGAGTTGGTTAGTGAGATAGAGGTGTTGAGTAGGGTAGGGTAGAGTAGGTGAGGACCAAGTTGCCTAATGATATTCAGTTTATTTGGTGATGGAAGCCATGGGTATAAGCTATGATCAAAGATCCACTAGATGTATAGCCACAGGGATAGTAGTAGGTGCCACTAGATGCACATCCACCATTAGAGAGGCTAGGGGGATCTACTAATTTGGAGGCTTAGATGAGTGTTATGGAGGCTTGGATGGGTGAGTTGATGAGTACACTATAGGCATTTATAGCTACGATGACACTGAGGCCACCACTGCCACTGAGGATAGATGGGGCATTGATTAGTTAGATAGTTGTAGCTAGATAGGTCACACTAATGACAGATGCAACTAAGAAGGTTCCACAAGAGAATACGAGTGCCCCTAGCAAGTAGGGACCATTAGGTTAGCTGTCTATGAAGGGATGAGTGTACATTATGTGTTATGGTATCACTAATCATTATGTATGATTATTCTTTTGATGTTTAGTTGATACTCATGTTGATGTACATGGTGATATTTGGATGTTCGTGTGGATAGACATTGTGATCTATTGAGGTTTATGTTATTTGATCATTTTTCATCTATCTTATATTCATGTTGATTCTATCCTTTTGATTTATTGTGCAATCTTTTTCTTTATGAGATATCTAAGCTTGTTGATTTTCATATGTGTATTCTTTTTATATCATGGACTCATGCATACATATGATGGTTTGATTTGATATATACAATAGTAGTAGATAATGATATGGAAATGAATGATTAATGTAGCAGGAAATGTGAATAATGATTGAAATAATTAAATGGCAATAATAATGTGATGAATGAAAATGTGATGGGATGGTATAAATTTAATGAAATGTAATTAAATGTGGTAAAATGAAATGTGATCTAATGCAATTTGATGTAATAGAATACAATGAATTGTGAAATGTGATGTATTAAAATGTAATGAAATAAGCATGAATGAAATGTAAATGTGGTAATATGAAATTTGATGTAATGTGATGTAATGAGATGAATTGTGATGAATGGACTATGATAATTTGGGACGTAATGAAATGAATTTAAATAAAAATGGAGTGAAAGGAATCATATGAAAATGTGATAAAATGTAATGCAATGAAATGAAATGTAGTGCAACATAATGGGATGATATGAAATGTACTGAAATAGATTAAATGTAATGAAATGAAATTGAGAATGTGATGTAATAAAATGAGATTGGATGTAATGGAATGTAATAAATGAAATGTGATAAAGGAAGTATGATAAATGAAAATTAAATGAGATGTGATGCAACATAATGGGATGATATGAAATGTACTAAAACAAGTAAAATGTAATAAAAATGAAATTTAGAATGTGATTTAAGGAAACAAGATTTGATGTAATGGAATGTAATAAATGAAATGTGATAAATGAAAATGAAATGAGATGTGATGTGATGTGATGTAGTGAAATGAAATGAATGTATAAAATAAAAGATAAAAGAATGTAAATGAATGGAAGTGTGACAAAGTATCATGGAATGGACTGTGATAAAATGAGAATGAAATGAAATAAATGTGAAAATGGGAAGTAATGGTATGAAATAATCAATGAAAATGTGAGAAAATGTAATATGATGATAGGTAATGAGAATGTAATGTAATAAAAAATGGTATGAAATGTAACAAATGGAAAGTGAATGAAAGTGAAAAATGGAAGGAAATGACATTGTTTGAGATTTGAAAGACATGGGATGGGATGGGATGCCAACCTTTGAGATAAAAAAGCCACAAAATAAAGAGATGAAATGCATGAACTAAAGGTAATGTGATGAAGAAAATGAAATGTACTTCACAAATGTAGTGAAAGAGGGAAAGATAATAAAATGAAACGAACTGTGATATGCAAGGAAATGAAATGGGAGGTAATGAAATGTAATGTAGTGAATTGTGATAAATGAAAAGGAAATGAAATGGGATGTGATGAAATGAAATTGAAATGAAGTGATCAAATGGAAAGAAATGAAATGAAATGATGATAATAAAAATGGAATGAAATAGGGGAAATGAAATATAATGAAATGAAATGCACTATGGGGTGCAATGAAATGAAATTGAATGTAATGAATTGTGATAAACAAAAGAAAAGGGGAGGAAATGAAATGTAATGAAATGAAATTATTTGAGATTTAAAAGCCATGTAATGTGGTAAATGATGTGGTGTAATGAGGAATGAAATTGTATAAAAGGGAATAGCGAGAATTGTTTGAGATTCAAAAAGCCACATAATGCAATAGGTAGAATAGAAGATAGGTGAGAATGGAGTGTGATGCAAGGTGGCAGTGTTGTGATGAGACTAAGTCCACAATAGTAGAGTGTTAACCATGCACTAGTATGTGGGGTAGTGACTTGTTGTTCAATAACCATACTCATTGATTGTAGCCTTGTTGTTAAGCACTATTGATGAGATCCATGTGTGTGTTATCCTGATTTATGTGCCAACCATGTGTTCACAAGAGACCCAAGACAAAAATGCAAACTAAATGAATGCAACTAACTATCACTTTTATTGTAAAGAGATGCAAATTAATTTTTATCATAGAGCATTTAATAAAAAGTGACCAACTACAACTACCACTAGCTCAGCTATAGTGATATGAATATTGTGTCATGCCATGAAGTACCACTAGTCATAGATAACATACATGAAAAGAATGACAATTTATTGAAAATAAATGTTATAGTCATAGTAAATAAAAATAGGTACACAAACAATCAAATGTCAAATAAATTCTTCACCTAAGATATCATACAAAATTGGCTGAGGTACACATGGCTTTCCAAACAAGAGGAGGTGCCTACAAGTGGACACCAATAATGCATGAAATTAGAGGATCATTGGAATTGAATAGTGAAAGATCAAAGGAAAATAAAGTATCATGAATTCATCCTAGTACCTCTAGTCAAGTACATCATTGAGGTACTAGAAGTGTATAACAATAGAAAAACTAGTAATTGTAGACTAGTAGTGCTGATAGTTTGTGTAGTAGTGTAAAATTTATTCAAACAATGGATAAAGTGGTTTTAATGGTTGGGCAAAAAATTGTGAGATGTGTCAGTTGAAATCAGTAGCAGAATGCATGGAGTGTGTGTTGGCAAAAAAAAATTGGTGGTAATTATGGCACTAGAATGGTAGAAGTGTACCTAGTACAGGTGTGGCAGGAAGCAAACATGTGACAAGGTCAATAAAGAGTGAGTCTAGGCCAGTGATGGTCATAAATAGGTGGATAGCATGGGAATATTAGTGTGGAGATGTAGGAGATATTAGTGTGGGTGAGGGGATAAGTGGAGTAGGTCAGTTGATTAGCCTCAAAAATTCTAGGACAAGGATCAACAAAAGGGGAAGCGAGTAGTGTAAATATGGAGGAATCATGGCTAGAGGTAAGGGGTGGAGATCAATCATCAAGTGACATGGAAGAATTACAAAGAATGTTGGCTATAGAGAGAGTCTAAGTAGAGAACACCAAATAGGAAGTCATGTTTTTACTAGGATTGATAGAGAAGGCACGAGAAGATGGAGCAAAAATGGAAGTAAGACTAGAAGTGGAATTGCATGTGGAGCAATTGCGTGTAGAAGGCAATGATGCAGGAATGTGGGCAAAGTGGTCACAAGTGCAAAGATTGTAGGAATCCCTAAAGATGGAGAAAATGGGATTGGAAAGCACACAAAATGAGCTAGTGTTGTTGCAGTCATAGTTTGAGTCATTTGGGAAGGTAATTGCAAAATCAAACTCCCTGTCATTGAAACTATAGGAGCAGTTAGCATTGAGTGAGTCGAAGGTGAGACACTTGTAGCAATAGTTGGGTGAGACAAAAGTAGACATGGAGCATTGGAAAATGGTGATAGATTAAATGTAGCAGGGGCAAGATGTGATCCAATGAGAAATCATTGTACTAGGAATAAATAAGCTAGTGGAGAATATGTTTGTGGACATGTAATGGATGATGAAGGCACATGGGGAAGTTGCCTATTATATGGGACTTTATCACCAGGGATTCTCAAATGAGAACCAATAGGAGACACAATTTGTGGATAGGGAATTTGTTCAACTATTAAATGCACAATTGCACGATGGTAGATTTCTAATTCCTATGGATGTGGTGTGGATATGTAGAGGATTGATGCCAAGGGCTCCCTTGTCAGGAGCTAGGTCTAAAGAAATGCCATTGATTGGATACCCTGTCTTGCCACCTCCACTAGGGAGGCTAGAATAAATGATCTGCTAGAGGATATTTGAATGTAATGTTGTCATTGTCATCATAATAGAATAAAATTTGTATTTGTTTTTGTGGCAAGCAAAAGGACAACTAGTGGTAATGTTAATGTGTCAGATGAACATTGTTTCTATTCTTTTTGATATTTTTGGAATGAATTTGGATGTTTTTAGAATTTTTAGGAATATTCAAATGTTTTTGGAATTTTTTAGAAATATTCAAATGTTTTTAGAATTTTTAGGAATATCAATTTTTTTTCGGAATGTTCAAATGTTTTTAGAATTTTTGTAAGAAAATGTTAATCTTCAAAAAAGTGGAGACAATATGATCTGTAGGGGAATACAAAACCATCATTTGTATGTGGGGAATTGGATGTCTATGTGGACTTCCAAGGAAAGATGAGTTCAAATTTTTGTAACGGTTGAAGAGTCATGGCATTTAATGGTGGAAAAAGTAGGAAGTACTAAACAACAAATTGTGAGGCACAAAACTGTATATATTGATAGCCTTTACAGACACACATAAGGCTAGGGTTAGTATTTTCGCTAGGTGTGCACTGAGATGGATGCTTACAAGGCCTCTGAAAAGGTGTTGGGACCTATGAGAGGCTTTGATGGCCAAAAGAGGCCAAGAAGGGCCTTGAAAAAGGTACTTAGGTCTCTGTGAAAGGCATTTGGGCCTAAAAAGGCACTTCAATGGCCTAAAAAAGGTGTTTGGGCCTAAAAAGGTATTTTGAGGGTTGAAAAGGCCAAAATAGGGCCTTGAAAAAGACATTTGGGCCTAAAGGGGCACTTTGGGGGCCTGAAAAAGTCATTTCGACTAAAAAAAGCATCTTGGGGGCCTGAAAAAGGCATTTAGGCTTAAAAAGGCATCTTGGGGGCCTCAAAAAGGCTAACAAGGCCTTGAAAAAGGCATTTGGGCCTAAAACGGCGAGAAGACCCCTACAGTCTCTCAAACGTAAATTTACTTATTTTATGACCCTTGTTAGGGGATGATAAAAGAATCTGATGGACATCTGGGCCTTTTGGGATAACATTGATATATTTGTTGGAAGGATCTAGATCAATCATGGCCATTGCAACATAAATAAGACTAAGAATCTATTGGGAATTATTGTTCTTGGCTGGAGGAAAGATAAGGGACTCTACCGAATCCTCTTTCGCTATTCATGTTGTGCTAGATTTTCCAAAGCTTGGCAAGATGTTTCAAGACAACTACTCCACGTCTTAATGTTTTTGAGGCACTTTTTTGTTTTTACTGGTTTCTTCCTAAGGTAATGGAGCCATAAAAATTGCCACAAAATATTTAAATATTTTTCAATATAGTGGGCGTCACCATTGATTTCATATAAAATTGATCGAAGTATGCATACCTGTCTCGAACGAGCAAGAATTATAGATAGACATAGTTTGACATGAAATCAACGGATCATTGGGTTGAAAAATACATCAATAATTTATATATAGTTGAATAGCTCATTTGAGTTGAAATGAGTTGTGTCTAACTAAAATTTTGGGCTGTTGTTAATTTTTTGGATAATTAAACTATTTTTGGCAATTATTGCCCAGTTTAGAATGTTTTTGGCAATTTTAGACAATTTTTGAATTTTTTGATATTTTTTGAAGTTTTTTTGATAATTTTTGGCAATTTTTGAATATTTTTTTGGTAACTTTTGACAATTTTTGAATTTTTTTGATAACTTTTTCCCAATTTTTGAATTTTTTTGAAAATTTTTGGCAATTTTTGAATTTTTTGATAATTTTTGACAATATTTGATTTTTTTGATAACTTCTGGTAATTTTTGAGTTTTTTGATAACTTTTGAAAATTTTTGATGATTTTTGACAATTTTTTATTTTTTTGATAACTTTAAACAATTTTTGAATTTTTTTGATAACTTTTGACAATTTTAAAAATTTTTTGATAACTTTTGACAATTTTTGAATTTTTTGATAATTTTTAGCAATTTTTGAATTTTTTTGCTAACTTTTGACAATTTCTGAATTTTTTTGATAATTTTTGACTATGTTTTTTTAAAAAAATTTTGTTTTGGCAATTTTCTAAGATGTGGGGTGAAGCGAGGATGTGAATGAGATTTGTTGGATTGTGGAGATAGCCAGGACCGTGTGGAGATGCCGAAAGAGTCAAGGAGACCAAAGTGGCCGAAAGGGCTAAGAGTGGGCTTAAGGAGCTCTATTAGAGATGATGAAGGCAAAAAGAATCTTGGGAACAACAAAAGGATCGAATAAAAGGTTAAAACAAATATTGAGAATTATTGACCATGACGGATAGCTAAGAAGTATGGATTCTCCTACAACTCATGTCCATGGCATTGCAATACATAATCATACTCCATGTTTCTCCTAATCAATTGTGCTTCCCTTTGGTATACTAATTGTCTCTGCTACTATAAGCTATGTTTGATGCCAAGAAACCAATGAATTAGAACCCACAAATGTTTCTCAATTGGGTCTGTGTGAAATTAACTCAATTGTGCTAGGTAAGCCACAAAGAAGCAAAAGTTGTCTCTATAGAAGTTTCTTGAGTTCTATCTTGAGTGTCTTTCAGCATTGAAGAACTTCTGTTATTTAGGGAAGTCCAAATGTGCTATCTCTCATGCCTTTTGAAACCAAAATTGGCATTTCTCACCATTTTTTTAAAAAATATTTTTTTATTTTTTTTCATTTTTTTGATATTTTCAGTGATAATATGTCTCCTCAAAGTCTTAGACATAGAATCTTTTGAGATGGATGTTGTTGATGGGTTCTGCTAGGTTTGCACCATCACAATCTGCAAGTCTATAAGTACTAGTCCCAAAAGACTCTATGATAATGTAAGGACCAATCCAATTGACCTCCCATTTTTCTTTCTTTTCCCTAGCAACTTGGTTTTTAGGGTTTTCTTGGAGCACTAGGTCACCAACCTAAAAGACATGAGGTTTGACCTTTTTGTTTTAATGTCTTGATAATCTTTCTGATACACTTTGAGGTGTTCATGTGCTATGCGTTGATGTTCTTCTAATATATTCGACTGTTCTAGATGGGCCACTCTATAGTCATCATCTGATAGGATATCATGAAGAGTAACTCTCAAGGATGGAATCTCAACCTCTAAAGGAAGAATGACTTCACAAACATAAACCAAAGAGAAGGGTGTTGCACCTGTGGGTGTCTGAACACTCATCCTATAGGCTTAGAGGGTGGGATTTAGCTGTAAATGCCAATCTCTACCACTATCATTGACGGTTCTCTTGAGAATGTTGATAATGGTCTTGTTGGTGGCCTTTTTCTTGGCCATTGCCTTGGGGATAAAAAATTAATGAGTGGTGTATAATGTGAAATTTTTCACATAATTTTTCAATTATTTGATTTTAAAGTACAAGGCATTGTCAGTGAGAATGGCATGAGGTATTCCAAACCAACAGACGATAAGGTTTAGGATGAAGGAAGAGATTTTTTTTCCCATAAAGTTAGCAACTAGTGTTGCTTCAATCTAGTTGGTGAAGTATTATATGGTGGTAATAATCCATTTATGTCTACTAGAGAAAGGTAGGTAGATGGCTCCAATTATATCAAAACCCCCCTAATAAAAAAGCCATGGTGTGGTGAAAGGGTTGAGTTCTTGGGCTAGCATATGAACAAATTTACCATGGCTTTAACATTTTTTTCAAGTCTTAACATAGTCGATAGAATCCTTTTCCATGGTTGGCCAAAAATAACTCATCTTAAGAATTATCTTTGTTAAGGTAAAACCACTATAGTGTGACCCACAAATCCCTACATGGACTTCTTGCAAAGAAACTCTCAATTTTTCCTTCTCAAGACATCTAAATGAAGTGTTGTCAAGACCCTTCCTATGTAGCATATTAGCCACCAAAGCATAATGTGAGGTCTATTGAATGAAATTATACTTTTGGTTGTGTGAAAGGTTAGAGGGGATGGTGTTATCATGGAGGTAAGTGATGATGGGGTTATACCAAATGGAATCAAGCACATCTAAATGACAAATGATAAGGGAATCAGGTTGAGTAAACACAAGTTGAACCACCTCTTCTACTAAGAACTTGTACCACTCATGTTGCTCCAATAATTGAAGCAAGGAGGCCATGGTGTCTACTACTCTATTCTCATCTCTAGGAATTTGTTCAAAATTAATATGAACAAAACATGCCTTAAGTGTGTCAACCATATGTTTGTAAGGAAATAACTTTTCATCCTTGGTCTGACATGTGTCAATGACTTGATTGATGATCAACTAGGAATCTCAATAAACCTCTCATGCTATTAGTTTCCATTCTAAAGCTAGCTTGAGGACTAAGACCAAGGCTTCATAATCCTCCATGTTATTGGTGTAGGGGAAAAGTAGTTTGTAGGATTTGGGGATGGTAACACCTAGTGGCATGATGAACAAAATACTAGCACCTAAACCATAGTTTGTGTAAGAACCATCAAAATAGAACTTCTAAGCTATTTGCTCTATTTGAAGAATGTGCATATCTAAAAATTCAGCTAAGATAGGATCTAAGCTCTCTATAGGCACATCTACCAATTGGTTGGTGATGGCCTATCCTTTTATGGCTTTCCTATCGACATACTTGATATCAAATTCGCTTAGGATCTTCACCCACTTGGCATATCTACCTATTAATGATGTTTTGCCAAGAAGATATTTGAGGGGATCAAAATTGGAAATGAGCTTGAGATTATGTGTCAAAAGATAATGGTGTAGCTTTTGGGAAGCAAAAACTATGACTAAACATGCCTTTTCAATAAAAGAGTAATTTAGCTCATAGTTGACTAGGGTGCAACTAATGTAATAAATGACCCTTTCCTTTCCTTGGTCATTTTCTTGTGCTAAGAGGGCTCCAATTGATTTTTTGGTTAGGGAAACATATAGCAGTAATGGTTTGTGTGACATTGGAGGCATCAACACTAGTGGATTCACCAAGTAGGTTTTGAGTAAATCAAAAGCTTTCTGACACTGATTATCCCATTTCAAAATTATGTCTTTATGTAATAAGTGGGTGAAAGGAACACACTTCTCTACTAACTAGGAAATGAAAAAATAGATTAATTGAAGCCTTCCTTGGAGAGAATCTACCTAACTCAGGTTCTTCAGCAATTGCATGGTAACTATGGCCTGTACCTTTTCAGGATCAACTTCTATCCCTTTGCTCCAGATAATGTATCCTAGAAGCTTGCTAGATTTGATGCCAAAAGCAAATTTCTTTGGATTTATACTAACTTTGAATTCTTCTAAGTAGGTAAATATCTTGTCCAAGATGGGGATATTTTCTTCTTGAGTATGGGATTTGGAAAGTATATCATCTACATAGTTTTCCATAAAGATGTGCATCATGTTATGATAGATAGTGGTCATGGCCTGTTGATAGGTGGTCCCTATGTTCTTCAACCCAAAGGGCATCACATTCCAAAAAAACATGCCCCATGCAAAAGTAAAGGCAATTTTCTCTTGGTCTTTTGGAGCTATCTTGATCTAATTATACCCTAAAAATCCATCCATAAGTGAAAACATGGAATGGCCCACTATCAAATCTACAATCATGTCAATGTTGGGAAGGGGAAAATCATCTTTAGGACATGCTTTGTTAACATCCTGAAAATCAATGTAGATGTGTATACGACCATTCTTCTTTGATATAGGCACAATTTTTGGTATCCATGACACATATGCTAGGGGTCGGATGATGTTGGTACTAGTCAATTTCTCCAATTCTACTTTCACTAGTAGAGCTACATGGACATGCATTTTCTTGAGTTTTTTTTTTGACCAACTTGACCTTTAGAGATATGTTGATGTGATGGAGGATTAAAGTTGGGTCTAATCTTAGCATGTCTATGTAAGACCATGCAAATTTTATTTTCCTCTCTTTAAAGAAGTGAATGAATGTTGTTCTTTTCTCTGTGCTTAAAGACTATGCGAGATAAATAATCCTTGGTTCTTACTCTGTACAGATGTTGACTTTTTTGATTTGTTCAATTAAAATGGACAATATTTCCTTGGAGTGCATAGGTAAGGTATCAATCATCTCATCCATGGGTGCCATATTTGGGTTTTCACCATTGGATGCATCACTTCTATTTTTGTCTTAAGATTAACTACAACTTGGTAGTGATCCTTAAGGCTATGAGTTGCTTGGCCTATACTAGTATGACTAAGATGATTGATACCAGGCACAACTATGTTTATTTCTTCAGTTCTTTTGGGACAATATGATTCAACCACACTAAGGTAGATGAAATAATCGTAGTCAGTGTCAAAATGGGGAATATGGTGAGGCTCATATGTATTCTAGCTAATGAGTTTGAGATGGACTAGGGACAGTGATTCATAATATGGAAAGGGTTTTGTAGGGTTCAAAGACATGATCTCATTAGATGGATTATATGCTATATTAGTTAGGTCTATGACACGTGCTTCTTCTAAGGTGTCAGGAAAAGTAGAGCTTGCAAGTGGCTTGTAGTAGTTATCTTTGACTTCTAGTGGAAAGAAGTTAGGAAATAGAGTTTAAAATTAGAACCCATCAATATGTTCATCACCCTCATATGATGCGGTGTGATGTGTGTTAGATTGTGGTGACTGATAAGGAAAGTACTGTACATACTTCATAATTAGTGGGGTTTGGGCCAATTTTTTTTTTTCATACTATTCACTAATTGTTTTGGTACTATTCGCCATTCGTAGATTCACCACTAAAGTTATGGCTAATTATGGCCAACATGTTATAGCCCTAAAGCGGTTTAATACTTGTATAAAAGGGTTTAGGGTTGGGTATTTTTCATTATGTTGTGATGTCAAATTGGTCCTTGTGGTGGTATTGAGCTGTAAGGGATTACAGATTGTAATCAGGTTGTAATCACTGGATTGTAATAAGATCAAACTTGCTATTTGGTGGAATAGCCTAGGGATTGGGTGAACCACATTAAATCTTGGTGCCTTGTGTTCATTTTTGTGTGATCTATTATTTTCTATTATTGGTTATATTTGCATGTAGTTTTTATTTTTGTCCATGGTTTATCCTAACAATGTGTTTGTTCTGTAGTAGCCCCTAAGTTGTTCTATTGTATTTTCACTCTTCATATAGTAAGATCCAAATGAGAGGTTGATCCTTGTGTAGTTAAATCATTGGATATAACAACATAAAATTATTTTTCATGGATGGACTCTTTGGATAATGATTCAAACTCCCACTTAGTGGAGTCATCATCATTTTCATTATTGGAGGTATCAATGAGTGGTTCTCTTATGTGGTGTGAACCAAGGAGAGATAGATTTACATTTATTATATTAGTTGCCTTCTTTCTATTACCACCTCTTTCTTTTAGTACCCATGCTAGAGTAGAAAAGGAAAAATCACTATGCTTGGGAAGAACCTCAGAGGTGCTCTGTGCCTTACCTTGTTCACTATACCCTACCCCTATTTTGGATTTGTTAGATGGGAATTGCACTACAACAGGTTCTACAATGCCTTTCCCTTTCCCTAAGGGACCATCTCTCATATATCCCATCTTTCTCATTAGATCAAAACCTTTTCTATGTAGATGGGAGCAGATATCAATATTTTGTTTATTGATTTCATCTACTATGCTTGGGTGTACTCCACTTGCCTTAAAAAAATGTGCATGATACGGTCTAGTGGGGGATGATGGTTTGCCATGAGATCTTGGAGAGAGTAGGGGATCAAATAAGGAGACTAAGTAGTCACCTACCCCTCTGCGTTGCAATTTACACTTCTTATCAAACTCCTTCATCAACCTATCCATTTCTTCATAATGCATTTCTTAGGGTCCTTTGATGATGATGATGAAGAAGGGGAAGAACTTGAACAACCAAATTTCTCTTTACTCTTAGTCGATGTAGATGAATGGTTGTTATTTTGGCTAGTACAACATGAAGTGACTATCTATGTGGATAGGTTGATGTCATCTATCATGGTGCTAGTGTCTTCTTTGTTATTAGGAATAAGGGAATTACAATGTTGTGCAAAATTTTGGTCCCCCAATATGGTCACCTCTTGACCCATGTATGGAAATTTAAGACATTGATGGTAAGTGGAGGGAATAACTTGTATGTCATTAATCCATGGTCCTCCTAACAGGATGTTATAAGTTAACTAAAAGTCTAAGACTTGGCAAATGGTTTCTTTCATAGCTAGTCCAACCCTAATTGGTAGAATAACCATGTATTTGGAGGATTGCTTCTCGTCATCATAAGCTTTGATGGTGATTTTCTTCCTTGGGTCAACAACATCTTCTATATATCCTAAGGCTTTCACTAAATTTAGTGTACAAATGTTGAGACTTGCCCCACCATCAACCAATGCTCTCTTAACTCTATTTCTATAGATAAAGACTTCAATATGTAGAGGGGAATTTTATGGCTGGATGACAAATATATCATCTTGGGCTAAAAAGGAGATGCAATGAGGAGCTACAAGATTACTGACCATGTTTTGAAACCTACTCACATCAAGGTCATTTGACACTAAGGCTTTCGTGAGGATTTCTTTATGCTCTAGTGAGATTTGCAATAGCTCAAAAATAGAGATATGAGTGGGAGTCTTAAGTAACTAGTTGACTAGATTGTATTTAGGCAAGGAGGAACTTGTAGTTACATGATCAAAAATTGCCACAAGTCCCAGTAAAATGACTTTAGAGGTCTAACCTTAGGTAACAACATTTTATTATTGTTTCTTATTTTTATGCTTAATTACAATGATATTTATGATGTCATCAAATCTAGAGACCATGGCAATGGTGTTATCATATTGATGTGTGTAATTAACCTTATCATGAGGAGGTACCTTCTTATTAGCTCCAGAGCATTCACCCTTTTCATGACTCATGAAAGGGTTCTTGAAGGTCATATGGTCTTCATTGTTTCTTAAAGTTATTTTTACTTTGATAGTTCCATCATTGATTAATATTTTTATGGCCCCTTAAGGGTGAAATAATTGTTTGTTAAGTGCCCCCTATTTTAGTGGTAGGCACAAATGTGCTTGTCATTGCACCACTTTGGTTTGACTTAGGGTTCATAGGGTTTGACCTCGAGTAGCACAATGAGTTCATTGGCTAAGAGAGTTTGTAAAGCACTCTCATAAGACACTCTAATAGGTGTATACTCCTTGGGTATATCAAAAGACTGATATCTTCATGGGGAAGGAGCTTGATTATAAGAAACTTGTTGATTAGACATAGAGGGAGTTGTCATGTTACATTGGTAAAATGGATGAGTATTATCTTGTCAGAGTGTATTTAGATTAGTGTTCTTGATAATATGACCTAGTTGATTTAGAGGAGGTTGAGTTTGAGGTTTGACATGGTTGGCTTTAGCCACCCCATAATTGGCAGTATTTTTTTACTGTTTCTCTACCATAATTTTTGTTTGTCAGTGGAAGAATTAGAGGAATTGTGATTCTATGTGGAATTGTTAGAGAAACACTTACCATCTTTAGATAATTTAATAATGTCATTATTTATCAAAGTTTTTTCTACCTTAGTGGCATTTTCTAAGGTAGTCTTAAAAATTTTAGGCCCTTGGAGTTGGAGCCAATAATTAATAGGTTTTGGGAGACTATTAATGAAGATGTTTGTCTTCTCTTTATCTAGTATGTCTCTATGATACTTAGCAAATGTGTGCCTCCACTATTGTAGGAAGACCTTGAATAATTCATCAAGAAGTTGTTTTGTGTTACAAAAATTGATTATTGTAACTTCCATTTCGATGTTATAGGAATATTGGGTGATAAATGGAAGCTAATTGGTCAAAAATTTTAATGTTGGAGGGTAGCTTGGAGAACCACTCCATGGCTTGCCCCTTGAGGCTCCTTGTAAACAAATGCATTAGGTAAGTTGTGTCATGGACAAGCTCCATATTTAGCACATAGAATTGTTTAAGGTGATCTTGTGGATCTAATGTACCAGAATATTTATCATATTTTGGTATCTATACATTTTTAGGGAAAGGTGTGAAGGTAATGCTTTTATCAAATGGTAAAGGACACACCTTTTCAAGGCTAAACTCTGTGGGTTGTATTTTCCTTTGCTTCATTCTTTCCATTTTTGACTATAAGTCTTGTAATTTTTATGTGACAATATCTAAAGGTCACTCTTCTTCATCTCATTTAAAATTGGTCACATCAAAGTCAGACAACAATTTTGCACCTTGTTGTGTGAATGCTAGTATGTAGTGTTTTTTGTGTTTTTTGTGTTTTTCAAGTATCTTGTCTATGATATCAACAAGTTTGGGATTTTGCTAAAAAAATAATAATTTTAGTTTCAATGCTCTTTTCATCCCATATGTTAGATGAGCCCATTTTGGCAAAGGGTTCTAAACCTTGGTTGAATAGGGGTTACTTGTGAGTAACTGCATTTGGTGAATGACCTTTTGAGGTAATATGCTCCAAAGATTTATGCATTTGATGGTTCTACTAGCATTTTTAGCACTCATCCATATAGGTAATCATTTTGGCTTCATAGTAACACTAGTGTTGCACAGTGGCATGAGAAGTGAATAGGATTCCTTTAACTCTAATACATTTTCACAATACAAGAATTTCTGTTGACCATGATTCATTAGGAGTAACAAGCACAGATAGACAAGGTGTTTTGGAAATGTTGATAGGATAAGTTCACTCTCATGAAGTTAGGTAGGGAATAGATGTGTTTCTCTAGATGTTTCTAACTTGATATGTGAAATGAAGTAATGAGGGCTATTGGATTAATTAGCTTAGCTTGTTTTAAAAATATTTTTGGTTGATTTCAAGATCTCCTAGTTTAGAGAATATCAATGGGAAAAAGGGTATCTAAATCTGTCATTCATTTGCAAATGTTGAGCACGCAGATAGCCTCTATTTTAGGTTCTTTCTTAGATGCATCACATGATTTATCAAATGTGCTATTTTATTGATCATATGCACTATTTAAATTATCAAATATGCTATTTTATCTATCATATGCATTTTTTAAATGTTCAAATGTGTTATTTAAAGCTTAGATGCACTATTTTGTAGTTATATGCATTATAACTAAGTTTAAAAGTGTCACAAGATTATCCAAATGCATTGTTTGGAGTGGTAGATATGCTACTTTAGAGTCTTTCTTTGATGTTGTAGTTTTGAACTTGGTTTCTTGTTATCAATTTATAGTCACATCTTTCAAAAGAACTATGATTCAAACTAGAGTTTGCTATTAAATTTTTAAAACATGTCAAATCATAATACTAGAGGCCACAATAAAATATAAAAATTGTACACACCTAGAAAATAGAAGAAAAATGATTCCTAACAAGGTTGTCTAGAGCTGATGACTAGTGGGTTTTAGTTTTTAACCATCAATGTTTAGATTTACCTCTCCTATAATGAAGAGCTTCCCACCAACACTAAGGAGGTTTGGTGCAATCTCTTACTGGACTACTAGAGGAAGGCTATGTTCCAAACATAGGTGTCTTGCATTTGATTGGGAATACAAGATTGGGAGGTGTTCCCTCTCATCATACCTGCTAAGGCAACTTGGGAGGTGGCCTTTCTGTGGCTGAGTAATCCTACATTGTAAAAAGCAAGAAAATGAAAATCATAAATAGGTCTGGGAATTTGATCACTCTAGGAGAGTGAGAGAATATCCCTACTTTTTTAACCTTCCAAACACAACAAACAAGTTTTGTTCAATTCCAAGCCTTTAACTATAGTAGGAAAAGGGGCTCCTAGTTAAACTATGTGCTTGTTCTTTCTTGTTTTGACTGTTACTAACCCTCACAAAAGGTTTGGAATTTTGATCAACTCTCATGAGTTGAGAGCATAGGAGTACTTCTAATTAGATTAGTGAGGTCAAACATACTACTTAGAGTAGGTTATGGACTTAAAAGGAAATGTCGCAATCTAATTCATGAGGGTTTTGATCTACTTACCTATTTCAGAGCTAGCAAAGGCTAGGCACATTTTTTAGGGTCTTCATTATTGTCATGTATTTCTAGCAGCTTGAGAGTTCTTGTTAGCTTAGATGAGGTCTATAAACAATCAAAATTTTGATTTGAACATTAGATATGAACATTAATAGCTTAGATCAAATGTATAATAGAAAACAACATATGCATCATAGAAAGTGGTATATGCGCTATAAGAATCTTCAAATGTACTATAAAAATGAGGAAATGCACTATAACAATGAGAAAGTGCACTATAAAAATGATCAAATGTATTATAAGAATGATGAAATACATTATAAGAATGATCAAATGTGCTATAAAAATGATCAAATGCATAGCAGAAATAGTCAAATGCATTAAAAGACTGGGCAAAAGTGTTGAAACAATGTGTAAAAGTGTTGTTGCATCAGGGGAGTGGTAGATCTAATCTTTGTGAGCTTGGAAAAATCTTTGAAAGTTTTCTAATCTTGTTATAAAACTTCTCACATGCTATAAAACCTCCAAAAGATAAGATCTACACCAAAAATTAGAGAAAAAATAGATCTAAAAGGAAAAGAAAAACAAATCTAAAAGAAAAATATAAAAAATTAGCAAGAAAACTTGAAGAACAAAGATGCTTTAATACACAGTCCCATGGTGGATGCAATTTTGTACATGAAATATTTTTGTATTCATAGAACCTTAATGCAGAGGGTAGATAAAATGACAACAAACTATACTTAACTCAAGAAATCATTGTCAAAATGAAAACTCTACAAATGTCCCATGTTTCCCTCACTACAACCATTAAGAATGCTCTTACACAAGTATCTCAATGATAATTATAGAATGAGAAGTATGCTTAAAATGTAGGTCAACTAGTATGTATGCAAGATCTAAGATGGAAATGCAAATTATATGCGAGTAACAACTCTTAGAATACTATCAAAATAGACATGAAATGAACTAAACATGTGTTAAGATGATACTAAATAACATGAAAACAAAGCTAAAATGCTATCAAAATGATATAAACTCGCTAGAATAACAATACTAATATTTTTAATGACAAATCTGAATATGCCTATAATGCAGATGTCTAAAACTTGGGTCCCTTTTGCTCTTAAATTCTCCTTCTATTTATAGGATTTTAGAAGAGGCATGGGTAAGAAACTGGGTTTTACCTTTAACTGGTGGATAGAGGTGAAATTGAAAATGTCATGTCCCCTTTTCAAATAATTAAAAAATAATAATCTTTGCTAAGGCAGGCAGGCCCAAGAAAGTGAAGTTTCGAAAAAAGGGGGTTAATCTTTGGAAACCGTTGGACTAATAAATGAAAATTATTAAAATATGTTTCATTAACCTCTTTTGGATGTTAGTTATAGTTATACCCTCTTTTAAGGGGTTTGGAGGCATTTTGGCCAGATTCCAGAACTTGATTTTTACTCATTCTTTGTTATTCTTCAGAGGCTGCCAAACCTGTGGAGAAGGAGACCCAAGAATGGGAGTTTGCAGGTTTCCAGGGAGACCCAAGAATAGGAGTTTGAAGGTTTCCAAGAAGACTAAGGATGGGAGTTTGAATCCATTCCATGTGCATGCTCATACAGAGTTTGCCTTTGTGCTGAACAGTGCAGATTTGTGGGTTTTCGGGTGTGTTTTTTGTATGAGTTTGGTGTTTTCAGTTGAGTATTTCACATCAGTTTGGGTTGCTGCTGTATTTTAGAATTTAAGGTGTTAAAATAGAGCTGAATATATGTATTGGGATGTGATTAAACTTCTAAGATATATTATTAGTGTTTTTGTGGTGTTTCTGGGCATTTTTGTGTTAATTTCGGGAGCCCGATGAGCATAGTTTTTGTCCTACATTTGTGATCTATTGTGTAAAGGCTATACGGATCTAGAAATGTCATTTTTTAGGCTTTTATGCTTCTAAAATTTCTATAAAAATGTCCATTTTCAGATTTATTAATAATTTTTGAAGTTGTGAAGCTTTTGGCACTATTTTTAGCATAACCGATTTGGGGTTTCTTGAGAAATTTGGTGGATCTTTGTGATATTAGTTGTTTGATCTTGAAAATATGACTAGAGGTTGGAAATATCATACAAAATCAGAAAAGGGACATTTCATTGGTATCAAAGCCATGATCTTGCTAGCTTGAGGGTTTGTAGAAGTTGCATGTCAGTTTTGACAACTACTCAGATCTTGGATTTCAGTTTTTAGAACTACCCAAATCTTGCATGTCATAATTTATGGTTGCATGTTGCTTCTAATCAGCTACATGTCAAAATTTATGGTTGCATGCTACTTCTAATCACTTTCATGTTAGTTCTTGGTGAATTTGGTGGTTGTAGAAGTTTGCATGTCAATTTTGACAACTACCCAGATCTTGCATGTCAGTTTTGACAACTACCCAGATCTTACATTTTTGACAACTACCCAGATCTTGCATGTCATAATTGATGATTTAATGTTGCTTCTAATTAGCTACATGAAAAAATTTATGGTTGCATGCTACTTCTAATCATTTGCATGTTAGTTCTTGGTGAATTTGGTGGTTGCATGTTGCTTCTAATCAGTTGCATGTCAAAATCTATGGTTGCATGCTACTTCTAATCATTTGCATGTTAGTTCTTGGTGTTTGAAAAAGTTATATCCTATTGGGGTTACACTCTACTTTATCCAGAATGGACAGGTATAGTAAAGAGTCTCAAAGGACACGATCTTGGACAATTGATATCCAGAGTCAAAACAGTAGAAAAGATGGTTATTTAGACATTCGAGATAAACTTATGAAAATAAGCCATGACATGTCTGAAAAATTGGTTGAGCACCACCGTATAATGAATGACATGTTGTTCGACCCAGCTAAGGTGGATAAGTTGACTGAATTTCTATTTGGCAGATTTTCTCACAAGACAGATGACACAATTCCCAAGAACTTGCATGAGGAGTTTGAGAAACTAGCTGATAGCCAGGTAGAGGTCTCAGATTCTACTCTGCCACAGGAGGTGGTGGGAAAGGATATTACACAGATTGATAGTAATAGTCAACTTGATACTCAAATTGAGACAATTGTTTACAGGTCATCAAAGGGTGATGCCACAGGTATTTAGGATGGTATAGTTACAACAGGCAGTGACTACAGTGTAGTGGGTTCAGATGATGATTATGAGGATGTTGTTGTGCAGGATGGTGAGATACCTGGTAGAGATGAGTAGACATTGAGCATTCATGACTTTACTAAGAAAGAGTACCAAGCACGGTTAGATGGTTCATCACATAAGGTTGAGGCTAGTAGTACTTCACATGATTTGTCCAGCCAACTGAATGTGAACAAAGATAGTATTGTGACTTCATTATCTCATCATGACAGGTATGTGGAGTTAGTTGGTATTGGTCATATTACTCAGGTGAGGAGTTTCCTTGAGTTACCAGTTGATTCTAGTTTACGGATATCCACTCGAGATTGTTATATTGGCATTTGGGATTTAGTTGACTGGAGATCTTTAACACTTTTTGGTAGCAGTGATTGTTTGGGTGCTATCATGGATTTGATTAGCAAATTGTACGGTGTTGTCTTTTCTTGTGCCAAGAGCTTAGCCAATGTTGGTATTAGTTTTTATACACCGGTGTTGGGCTTTGTTCATATATCCAATCGACCATACTTGCTGGAATGTGTTGATGATATTTCATATTTGGTAGTGTGTACAGATGAGTCCCAAGATCATATTGGCATTGATGACATCCAGGAGGATGTAGTGGGTAGTTTTGAAGACTTAGTTTCCTTGGGTACAGAGGAGTTGGACAGCAGTGCTAATGTTTTTGATACTCCGTATGTTGATATGAGCTTTAGATTTGATTCATAGGATATGGATGGTAATACTCTAGAGACTAGTAACTTTGAGGATACTCTGTTAGATAGTGCATCAGAGGAGGTTTGTAGGAGACAGTCAAGCCAGTGCCATCATGTGTTTAATTAGTTGAGAGTTAGTGACCGAGACATTGCTGTCACTTGCTAGCATTTCGATGATGCTCGTCAGTTGTTAATAGTTTATGGATGGGGTTCTCCTACTAGTGATGAGCAAGACGAGAGTTATCTTTCCTTGATAGAGATCCACTCTTTATGGGAGGCTATTCGGATTTTGAGACAGAATTATATGCAGTTGGTAGCTGATAGAGATTATCTTATGGAGTGGGGCAATACAACATATGATGCATTGTTGGCCAAGGAAGATGAGGTGAGTGAGCTTACTGAGTAGCTTGAGGTGACTTCTGAGATTCTTGAGAGTACATAGTTGGCTTTCAAGGAGTCACAGTTTCATTTGGCTAAGGTGACCATGGAATTAGAGCAGCTACAGTCTTTACCTAATTCTATACAGTCACAAGCTGTGGTGTTTAGTGATCCGAGGATGTCCATGGCCGAGATTGTCAAAGGTAGTGGAGATGGGGATGCATCCATCCTTGATACTAACATTGGCATATCAGGTTCATTCCCACTAGAGTCAGGTTCAGTTGAGTTGGGTGTTGTAGCAAATTGTTGTATGCTTGACATGGTGGTGGCCTCTAGTACTGATGGCATAGAGACTAGAGATGTATCAAAGATCATGTGTGATGTTGGTGAGTCGACAGTTGGCATGGTTCTTGCTAGTAATACTACTCCCTTGGTGATATCTTTGGAGGTAGTAGTCAGTTCCAACATGGTTAATGATCAATTGCAGTTAGTTTCATCTGGATTACAGTCTGAGCCACTGACTGAGATTGGCGCATTCTATCGGCATTACACTATGAGGTATGCTCGTCAATTTACCTTTGATGACCATGTTGATGAGATTATGATACAGAGATGTACTTTGGTTCCTAGTGCTTATCATTAGTTATGGAATAGTTTGATGCCTTGGGATGAGAGTTGTGATGGGCATGAGATGGTGATAGGTCCTGCAGTTGATAGCTTGATAATACATGACTTAGAGCAAGAGTTTTGGAGTGATGCTTCAGCAGGTGTTGTTATTGATTCTACTCCTTTGGCTATGACATCTCCTGACTTAGCTAGTGATCAGTCATAGTGGGTTATATCACTTGTTCATGGTGAGTTGTTGACTAAGGTTGGTTTTTTTAATCAACATTATATTGCAGGGTATGTACATCAGTTAGCAGTTGATCCTTGTGTTGAGGAGTTGATGGCAGGAAAATTTGGTTTGGGTTCCATTTCTTGTTGTTTATCTTGTGATGGCTTTTCACCATTAGGAGTGCATGGGAGTTATGGTTATGAGATAGTGGCCGATGATCTACAGAGTTCTATTGACTATAGGAGTTGTACAGTGTGTGGATTCTCCATACTTGGTATAGTTTCATTTGAGAGCATTCACCATTGTTGCAGAGTTGGATTGTACATTCCATATAGGCCAGTGGAATGCATTGATGGTATTTACTATGTTGGTAGTCCACTTTACTTGGGTTTTGATATTCTAAGAGTTTGTGTCTCATGGGTTTCTAACTGTGGAAGTTGTGATTTTGGAGTTTGGTTGAGCTATAATTGTCAGTTTGATTATGGATTCCTCTTGGTCATATTGCAGAGGATATTGCAGGAGCCTGTGTTAATTGGTAGTAGTATAGTTCATGACTACATTTGTGATCCAGGTGGATTGATTGGTTTATTGTTCAGCCATTGCTTGAGGACAAGCAATTTTTGGGAGGGGAGGACTTGTCATGTCCCCTTTTCAAATAATTAAAAAATAATAATCTTTGCTAAGGCAGGCAGGCCCAAGAAAGTGAAGTTTCGAAAAAAGGGGGTTAATATTTGGAAACCGTTGGACTAATAAATGAAAATTATTATTAAAATATGTTTCATTAACCTCTTTTGGACATGAGTTACAGTTATGCCCTCTTTTAAGGGGTTTGGAGGCATTTTGGCCAGATTCCAGAACTTGATTTTTGCTCATTCTTTGTTATTCTTCAGAGGCTACAAAACCTGTGGAGAAGGAGACCCAAGAACGGGAGTTTGCAGGTTTCTAGGGAGACCCAAGAATGGGAGTTTGTAGGTTTCCAAGAAGGCTAAGGATGGGAGTTTGAATCCATTCCATGTGCATGCTCATACAGAGTTTGCCTTCGTGCTGAACAGTGCAGATTTGTGAGTTTTCGAGTGTGTTTTTTGTATGAGTTTGGTGTTTTCAGTTGAGTATTTCATATCAGTTTAGGTTGCTACTATATTTCAGAATTTAAGGTGTTAAAATAGAGCCGAATATATGTATTGGGATGTGATTAAACTTTTGAGATAGATTATTAGTGTGTTTGTGGTGTTTTCGGGCATTTTTGTGTTAATTTTGGGAGCCCGATGAGCATAGTTTTTGTCTTACATTTGTGACCTATTGTGTAAAGGCTATACGGATCTGGAAATTTCATTTTGTAGGCTGTTATGCTGCTGAAATTTCTGTAAAAATGTCCATTTTCAGATTTATTAATGATTTGTGAAGTTGTGAAGCTTTTGGCACTATTTTCAGCATAACCGATTTGGGGTTTCTTGAGAAATTTGGTAGATCTTTGTGATATTAGTTGTTTGATCTTGAAAATCTGATTAGAGGTTGGAAATATCATACAAAATTAGAAAAGGGACATTTCAGAAAATGTCTCATAAGAGACAAAAGGAAGAGCCCAAAAGTTTCGATTTTGATGATAAATGTGGATTTCTTTTCAACTAAAATGTTTCATAAGAGACAAGAGGAGTCCAAAAGTCTTGATTTTGAGAATGAATGTGGATTTTATTTCAACTAAATTTCTCATAAGAGATAAGAGGAGTCCAAAAGTCTTGATTTGAGGATAAATGTGGATTTTTATTAATTTTTTATAATATAAAAGGAGCATTTTCATTTTATGAGGATAAATGGATTTACTGATTTAATAAAAGTTCCATTTATTTTCAAAAATTTGTCTTTTTCCCTCTCCCTTTAGAATTTCATTTTTTGAATTATTTTTCTCCTCTTTTGAAGTTGATTTAATTCTTATTAATTTGATAGATGATTTAATTAATTAATGACCTGATGTAATCCTTAATTTGAAAGTTTTTTATTTTTCTCTAATTTCCTCCTTAGTTTGTGTTAATTTATTGAAATTGCATAATTTAGGTCTTTGCCATTTTTGGGTGTCTACACTATGCATTAAATATATATACCGAGTTGGCATATATATGACTGGTTCAAACAAAAACCCAAGTATTGAATAACACTCAATTAGAACTAAATCTACCATAAATAAACTCAATGGTGTAATAATACTATAATTTTCAGTAATGTTGTAAAGAGATAGCGTTACTTACATGAAGGTTGTGTGCTACAACCCTCACCATGTTGACCACATGGTCTAGCAAATGTCACAAAATATTATAGAAGAACACATAATATTTTAGATCATGATTCATAAGATACTATAAAATATAAACATATATTGAGCTTCTATTATTTCTTAATATTAATTGTTTCTTACCTCCAAAGGATTGAATCTAAGTATCAATTCTTCTTTCAATGGCTCTGTCTCCTTCGTTATGTTTCTCTCAAGGATAATGTTAAGAATTTCATCACTATATTTTTGTATGAGTTGATGGGCTATGAAAATGGGGTCAGAAATACGGGTGATGTTGTCAAGAAATGATGCCTATTTTTCAAATCATATTTGATCTATTGTCCTTTTTACTTTTCTCTATCAATAAGTATCAAGATATGACACCAATATTAGTAAAATTACATCAAAATAACTCCCAATTCTTAAAGAAAAAAACACAATAATGTGACATTTGTTTCTATATAATTTGTAGAATTACAATAATTAAGGTTTACCTTCTTTGAAAATGGTGTGTGAATTGGTACATCCCCTCCTATGCATTGTGGTGTATCCATGTGAACCTATGAAAAAGGTCAGTAATTCTTAGCAATTAGTAGTTAAATGAAAGTAATAGACTTACCAAAAAAATTATTAATAAAATAATAGTTAGTATATTGAAGTCAATATTAATTGGAGGCAATTAGTTTAAATGTTATATGTACTAGGACCCCATGATAGTGAATTTTTTTTGTATCTGCACAATTCAAATTGTAATCTATTAGAAGCTCTTCCCCTGCAGTTATTGATTTTATCAAACATACAAAAAAATGATTTCCCTTGCATGCCTCAAATGTACAATTTAACTATTTATTAGTTGATACAGGTCAAAAAATATTTATAAATCTTGCAATATTCCCTATTGCTTTTGCCCTTCCATCAATATACTATAAATTACATAGAAGACAAAAATTACATGATGCATTCATCAATATCATTATATATTTTTTAATTACTTACCTCTACTTTATGCATGGTAGCTATGTAATATCATTGTATATACTCCATGATAGTAGAGTTCAACACATAATAAATTAATAATTAAAACATACAAGTGACACAAATTTCTATAAATAAATCATGACCCCATCATACTTGACATTGATCATATGTGTATAGATGTGTCATTGATCATCATCTTCATCCATGTCATCATCACCACCACCATCATCATACTTGTGACTTTGATCATTGTTGTCACCACCACCATATTCATCACCATCATCATCATCATTTTCATCACTATTATCATGGCCATCATCTTATTGATCATCACTATCTTCATTAGCATAATCATGATCATGATCATGATCATGATCACCATCATTGTCAGCATCACAAGAACCATCTTCATCATCATTGTGTAATAGTCATTCATGATCATCATTTACTTCATCTCCTAATTCTTCAGTATTTTCTTCTTCCATCATATTATACTTTACCAGCCTTCCTCTTGGATCATGTCTAGCAACAAATGACCAACTTGGTCTATGTGAAATTCTAAAGTAAAACACTTGCACACATTATCTTGGAAGAACATAGGGCTCATCTCCAATTGGCTCAAATAACCTTGCATTAATCATTGTAAATCTACTATCATGTTCAATAATAGTCCTATTAGGATCATTTTGATTTAGTCATAGCCTATACCATTTGATGAAAGATAGAACTAATTTGAATGAATTAAATTTTCATTTAAGTATATCATCCAAAATGTTATAGTATCAATTCTTAAATTGTCGAGGATGTATTTCATTTATAGACAAGATATTTGTGACCTCAAAAAATACACTTATCCCAAAATCACCAGTTTTCTTCATTTTTTCTAACTTTTTAATGCAAAATTTATAGTCATGGTAGTACATATCTTTGTGGTGTTTGATTTACGATTATTCAAATATGTTAAGATTGTTTGCATCGATCACTAAGTTGATATTAAACTTATGGGTCATGATTAGTAATCTTTTTCATACCTTTCTATCTCTTACATTATATGTTATATCAAGTACCATTCGTGTAACATTGGGATCTCCATTATGATGAGCTTCTTTAACCAATGATGCAACACCATCCTATGTTAATAAGAAACCATTTTTTTGAGACTATTGAATCCATACCATCATCCAATCAAGATTGTTTGTAATATACAAAATGTAGTGCATCTCACTCATGACCAACTATAAATAAAAAAAGTAGATTGGTTAAAAATAACTTATATTGATGATGGATAAGAATTAATTAACTAAAATAACATCTTATAATTACCTCTCACTCTCCTTAATCTACCTTTTCTCGTTACGTACTCCTCTTCAAATTTTTTAATAGAGTTGGGATCCTAAATGTGATCTACATGAATATTTCTTACAAACTTTAGAAAATATTCACTAATGTACACCATGGTCTAGTATATTATATATCCCTCTAGGATAGAACCCTTAGGATGTGCTCTTTGTCAAACCAAATCCTTCATAAATTTCAAGTTCCTCTCAACCCTCCATGATGACCTAGTTTTTATAGGTCTACACAATTCAATCTCGTCAACTTGATGTATGAGTTAGTGTTCTTGAGCATTGAAAAAAGTTGAAGGTGGACACTTTTGTATTTCACACATAAGTTGTGGAATTTTTATATTCTAATATTTTATATCTTTTTTATCAATTTCTTTAGATGATAACAACCTAAAAGAGATTTAACATGCAAGAACATATAAATGAGATTTCAGATAAAAATATACAATAGATTACATAAAAAGTAAACAAAATCTTAAATATAATATATGTCCAACAAATCTAAGAAATAACACTTCTAACTTTATGTATTTTTCAAGATCATATGTAACTTTTTTAATACTATTGTATAGCTAGTGTGGGAGGGATAGAGGTAGGATGTATTGTAATCATTAAAAAATAATCTTTTTAATATTTTATAAAATAATACAATAGGTAGTACATGGAATTTTATAAATATATTGTAAATAGAGAACATAACTTACCTTGACGAAGGTATGTCAATCATGTATTTTTAACCCTAACCCAAAATCACTTTTCTTTGACACAAGACTTCTTATATTTATAGAAAATCTTATGAAATTTTTTGTTTTTTATATGACTTATTTTAATGTATCAATTTGCTGCTCCATTAATAACCATGGAAGGACACTTGTATTTATGTAGTCTCCATTGCTATTTGATTCAATAAAATCTTTTAGTGCATGATTGGATTCATGAATGTTATTACAAATTTTGGAGATTTTTTCTCTATCATGTCTTCCATCCAATATTTTCTAGAGTGTCTCTATTGTATTCTTTTCAATATGTATAACATCAAATAAATACATGATTAGGAGATCCTTGTAGTATAGTAACCTACTAAATTGAGTAGGATAACTTTTTATTCCTCTAGGAAGTTGGTCATTGATGCCTCAATGATCTTAATGAGCATCAATTATATCATTACTAAATAAAAGACAATATCAAAATATAAATTTCAAACTTTGGACCACAAACTAGACATTACCTTGGCAATTTTGTCGATCGCATTCCAACTTTCATAGATGAAGTGTCATTCTTTGTGGCTTTGATGTTGTCTCTTCTTTCCCATTTAAAATATATTTTTTCCTAATTCAATAATTATACTTATTATGGAGAAAATGCCTAAACTCACAAACACCTACTTTTCTAAAGTTCTTGAATGATGAGATTTCATCTTTAGACCACAAGCTAGACATTCAAATTTTCCCTTTGTCTAAAGATAAAAAAGATCATGTACAATTATCATGCACAACTTAACCATAAAAAAATAATGTGTAAGCACAATAATAGATAAAAAAAATTGTGACCTTAACAATATGACATACTGCAAAAATGAGTTAGCCCAAGTGCATCATGTATTGTGCATAAAAGCATTGCATGGAATTGAAATTATCTTTGTCCTATTGGTCTAGAGGTGTCATACATAGTGACCCCATTCCATAACTTCAACAAGTAGTCAATAAGGGGCTCAATATACATGTTCATATCTTTAACTTAGTACTTACCTAGTAATTGAATGAACATAAACATTACATAATTATTATGACCATTTTGATGTACTATTTATAAATTAACTTAGATAACTATCAGATAAAAAAAATACTTGGTATAATCATTCACAGCATTTTGTGCTCCCTCTTTATGGACATCCAAGGAGGAATGTTAATGTTAATAACAAAAATAGTTCACATTGAGTATATAAATCTCATATCTCCAAATGGATTGACATCATCTGTTGCCAATATAGGCTTGAGATTATGATGTTCTTCTTTAAAGTGTGGTCATGTTTCTTCTATCTCTTTAAATGTAGAACCATTCATATCTATTCACATAATGTCATATTGGCTTCTATTGCATGCATGGTAATCCACAAATTGTGTCATGCTAGTGCATCAGAATAATCATTTAAGACATAGAGTAATGGAAATATACCAAAGAACCTTGTGAGGCACCTTGCACCTTTTTCGTTATTCGATCTGACCAATATCTACTAATATAAAAATTAGGGCATTTTGTTGAAAATTCATGGTGTTTATGATATAGATTATGATCATTGGAAAATGCATGTATTATTTGATACATCATTCTAATTTGATTCGTAATAGTAGATAATTCGTAGTACAAATGAAGTAGAATATTTGATGGTGGTAATAAAAACTCACCTATCAACCTACAACAACAAATATGAATTGTTAATCTAATGAATAGTAATTGTATGCTAATATTGAAGATGACAAAAATGGCATAGCTTAGCATACATAACATTGCAAGTTTAAATAAACTATTCATAACCTTCAAGTTCACCAATAACACTATATAAGAGAGAAGAGTTTTTTGAGAGCCTTGGTATGGGGGCTCATGTGCCTTCTCAAGTATAGTTATATCAAGACCATCTTCATCATCATTATCAGATGTGCTAGTATCATCATTGTGAGCATCTTCATCAGCTATGCTAATACCATCTTCTTCCATGGGAGTGTTATCCTTAACTTGGATATTCACACCTCCATGTTCATCCAGTTGGAAATCCACATCCACAAATTGAAAAAAGCTGTGGCCCCCTTTAATGTGACCATGTTGCTTATAATGACTCTAGGATATTATGATTATAATTCTTTGATTCTTTAAGCCCTTATACTTTTTGCAAGGACGATTACATTTATCAACTTTTCTTCAGAACTAAGATCACAATCTAGCAATTGTCTCATTATTTTGTTCTAGGTTCATATTGCCAAGCGTGATCTTTCTCATAGGAAAATATATCTACAAAATTATTGGACATGTTTTATTTAATATTTATATCTACACATATGGTTTGAAAGAAAAAATTGGTCACCTCACTCAAATTCACCCATATTATAATTAATGAAAAGTTGTTCACTTACATAAAATTTTATTATTTATGGTTAAATATTTATTATTAAAGAAATTGGAAAGGAAGAAAGGACAAAAGTATAACAAGTATCACTTTAAAAAATCCAATCACACAAATAAAAAGAAAGAATTTGTAGAAATGCAAGATGGAGAAACAGAAGAGTTGGACAAGCTTTCAATAAACTCAAAATTATTAAATCTTCCAAAAAATTAGAATTATTATATGTTTGATGTACAAAAAGCCAAAGTGGGGTAGTGGTTCAGGGGCTCAAGGTTCTAAAAAAGATGGTCAAACATCAAATTTGTATAGATTAGGTGATTAATAAGTGTCCAATTTGACACATGGTAATAATTCAATCTCAAGCATCCTAGAAAATATTTTAGGCAAATTTGTTACATGTAATAAGGTCTATGGGAAAGTTGTAGGTTAGTCAACATTGCTCAATGCTATGAGTGTTGGAATTACAATAGGAAAGGTAAACTTCTATGGGGGGAGGGGTGAATCATTAGTTTAAACTTGGACCCATAAAAATTTCACCACACATGTGTCTCATACATTCAATGACTAAACTAAAATAATATGTAAAGCATGTACATCTAAATCATGTAAATATATAAGCATTCACACACATATAACACCAGATATGACTACCCAAAAACCCTTCAATGAGAAGGTAAAACTAGGGTGGGGATGATACCCACCAATCTTTACTACTATAGTGATAAAGTGTATCCAATTAAGGTTATAGTGTTTTGACCATAAAACATGATCTACCTTGTAAAAGGTCTACCCTATTAAAGGCTTACAAAGACTGTTAGGTCTCACCTTGTTAGAGGATTTCAACATCCTATTAAAAGTGTGCCTAGTTAAATGATTTTAACTTAAAATTAAGTAAGCACCCTATTAAAGGATTTCATATAGCTTGTTAGGACTACTCTATTAAGATATTTTAATTGAAATCACTTATTAGAATGTCTCAACTTTGATGTTGCGGTTAGCACTTAATTTCTTGATAGTAGATCACCTATAAACTAATGTCTTCTTGATCCTCCCTAACCAAATGACTATTTGTTGTATCCTTTTCCTTTCCTTTGTTTAGATCTAATTGGTTTTGCAATGTAATTTCACTTTATAACTCGTTAACCACTATGAATGCACTATTTTCACATGCAAACTTCTCTCTTAGCTCCTTCAATACCTTACTCACTCACTAGAAAGTTTAGGGTTTGTCCTCCTTAAGAAGACTTAGGTGACTTAGGGTTAGGTATGAATCTATGACTGAGATTCATCAATTTTTCTACTTAATCTTCCTTTTTTTATTAGTTACATGTAATTACATAGGGAATCCAACTCAAGATTCTTTCTTTTCTCCAAAATATAAAATATTCAATATCAAGTTAGCTCAAAAAGTAGTTTACATAGATGTTTGTGCCTTTACAAAAAAATATTTTAAAACTATTTCACTTGGCATTTGAAGTTTCTAATGCTCAATATATACTATTCTCTATGCTATGACTTGACATCTATATTACTTGACATGCACTACTTACTTAGATCCTATGTCACTTGGCATATACTATTTGCACAACACCTGTGTGACTCAACACTCATTGTGACTTGACATGCTCTATGATATACATATTGTGCTCACCATGTATTACTTGTTTGACATGAACTAAGTAAATAACTTAAGTGTGTTAACACTCACTTGTCAAAATCAATCTAGGATCAACAATCTCCCCCTTTCACATGAGTGTCAAAAATACTTGAGTATACATTAACATCCTTAATCTCATGAGCATAACACATCTGTAACTCAATTTATATACATAACTTCAAAATTTTGGAATAGCCTAGATACCTCATAATTTGATATCTCCCCCTAACATGATATGTTTTTTTTGTATCCAAAATTTTGTACTCCTATAATCTAATATCTCTCTTTTTTATATCATTTCTTTTATCTTTTGCTCTCCTCTCAAAATATTTTATCTCCCCAAGAATATTCTCCTTTTTTGGACACTTATGTCAAAGGGAAATACACTTATTGTGTGTTTGTCCAAAAAGGATATATGGACATCTAATATTATCTTGAGAGCTATATCCTAGTTTTACATGACACATCCAAAGACTTTATTTGGATATCTAGCTTAGCAACAAGGTGAACTAGACCATCTAAGGTTGAAATATTTGGGTCTTTCTTCATTAGGATTTCAAAATAGCCTAGCTCCTTGTGCAAAATTTACATATGAGGGGTCAAAGTGTCCTAGATGCTAGTTAGTTTGGCCCTTATATTGGCCTCATATGCTGATAATGTAGTTAACTGACTCTGGGTTTGAAGCAATGTCCTAAAATGCTTCTCACTCTGAGATGGATTCATAGGTAGTTGGGTACCTGATGAACTTATTTGAATTTACAAGCTCAAGATGTGAATTTTGGTTTCTTGGGTGAAGATTTTTGTATTACAAAATTTAGTATATAATGATAAGTTATTCTCAAGTACCTTATTCTCATACTTAACCTTAGTTGCCAATGCAACTTGTGTTAATGCTATGTCACCTAATATCTTCTCATTGACTTTTCTTTGAAACTTCTTTTCTAACTATTCTAATAATTTGGCATTTGTGTCTAGGTCAGCATCATTCACTTTATCTACTATTATTTTTAGTTGTTATATTGGTGTCTTGGTCTCATTTGGAGTCAATAGACTTAATGCATCTAAAAAGATGTCTTTGATGTCCTATAGTGCCTACTTCTACATGTGCTCCCTTTTAAGAATTTCTTGATGCTTTTTCCTTGCTAGGGCTTGTTGCAATATGCCCATTTGTTTTATAGTTATTTTATCATAGTCATAATTAGGTAGAACAATTTCTTCATTAAGGATCACATCTCCATATTGGATCACCTCTTCTACCTTTGATGAACTTGAGCTTTGCACTGAGATCTATAAAGGGGTTGCATCTATGGTAAGCTTCTAAAGAGTTTGAGTGCAAGGAATGCTAGATGGTGGTAAGGTTACCAATGCTTGGATGGCTATTTTCTCCTTTAATTGAGGTGCCATCTCACTCTCTTCAAGCTTTCCCTATTCTACCACAATGAACTTACTTGCACCTTGATCTTGTGTTGTAGGTGTAGATAAGATTACCTGTCCTATTCCACTCTATTCTTTTGTAGTGTCTTATGTTTCCATTTATTCTTCTCACTTGTATCAATCTTATCTAAGGAAGCTTTAGAATCTTTGACCAAAGGTTGTATGGTAGTGACTTGATGGATGATAGAAGGTGGTTCTTGTGGATTCACCTTTTCCCTTTTCATATTAGTCACTTAGTTTTACAATTCATCTATACCGACCAAAACAAGATTCTCACAAAGTTTGGCCTACAGTGTAGATTGATCTAATATCTTATTCAAATCACCTTCTATAAGGGGATTTATGTTCTGAGATAATAGGTCTGAAACATCCTTAACAATTATTGTTTTAGCAGTCTCACTTGTGACATGTTGATGAGTAACACTCAATTATTATGTGTCTTCACACTCTACTCTTGCTCAACTCTTGGCTTGTCATATATTTGCATTGGTGTTCCTTCCTTAATAGTATTATCTTTGTCATCATCCTTTACTTCAATGGGTTCTTATTCTCATTCCTTTATTGTAGTCAACCCATAAGTAAGTTTCCACATCTATGTGGACTTTTTCACTACATCCTCAATGTTGTTTTGTAATATGCTAAAGGCTCTATATTTAGGTGTGAACCTAATTGCATATTTCTTCATAGCCTTACCAATTTTTTCCTTAGTTAGTTTAGGCATCATCTGTGCTAGTGAGGTCTCCCCAATTTGTCTCTTTAGGTTCAAACAATAGTGTCATTTCTACTCAACTCGATAATATAAACTTTTGGGAATATAGTTGGCAATCTCTAATGGAGTAATCTTAATTTTTTCCGTCATGGCATATATGGCCTCCTCTATTGGATACAATTGTTCATTTGTGTGTTTTCTTTCATGTTACACAAATTTCATATCAGTTATCA
This sequence comes from Cupressus sempervirens, assembly GCA_028749045.1. Lineage (NCBI taxonomy): Eukaryota > Viridiplantae > Streptophyta > Pinopsida > Cupressales > Cupressaceae > Cupressus > Cupressus sempervirens. The sequence goes on from CM053789.1 coordinate 905,940,656, forward strand.
GACAGAGTCTACCAAGTGTTTCTAAAAGTTGCCCTATGAAGATAGTCTCTACTAAGATCACTCAGGTGCTAAAGGCTTCTGTGACAAAAAATAATTTCTACCTAGCTAGCAAGGTCATCAAAAGGAAATTAGTTTCTACTGAGTTAGCAAGGTTAGCAAAGGAAAATCAGTTCTTACCAAGTTCACTCAGTCTCCAAAGGATTTTGTAGAGTATTTAGTGTTTACTGAGCTTCACTTAGTTAACACTGGAAATCATTTCTAGAGCAATGTTTATCAAGCAAGGTTGGCCAATAAAGGATTTCATTATTTTGGGAAATAAAATTTAATTGTTTCATGTAATGTTTGTAGCTGACTAATGTATTATTTATTGGTAAAAGTTACTTGTAAATGAGCTGAGTTGACAATTTGTAATGTATAAATAAGAGGTCAAGTTGTGAATTCAAATGGATGGATGAATGAGAGAATATGCAAGTAAGTTTATTGTGTGAAGAGGAAGGTGTGAGAAAATTTTGAAGAAAGATCTAATATCCTTGAGGAGCAGTAGAGTTGTATCTGATTAGTGAGGATCTATTAAAGTAGAACAAAGATCTGTAATAGAAAATTTCAATTGCATCTCATTCAGGTCACTTCATTGTTACCTTTTTTTATCATTATAGTAGTGATTTGTAAATCTATTAACAGAGTTGGTTTAACAACCATTTTGTAAATCCTTTAACAACGTGGATAGTTCTACTGAATTGTTCTAAAGTCCTCTAGAAAGGCCACTCCTAGTAGGGTGATGAAATTCTCTAACAAGGTCACACCTAACAGTGTGTTTGGTGACTTTTAATAGGGTTGGCTCCTAACAGGGCTCGCTTCAAAAGAGTAAAAATTGGTAGCTAGTTACTTGGTGGTTTTTCCCATATTGAGTTTCCACATTAAATCTGGTGTCTCTTGTAGTCATTTTATTTCCTTTTGCATGCATGTTAATAATTGTGAATTCTTAAAGATTAGTAATAAGTTAATACATAGTTTATCTACTGAGTTACAACATTTTTTTATATGGCTACCGAGTGACAGTAGTAATAGTTATTTACTATATTTCCAACAATTGGTATCAGAGCTTTTGGTGCTTGCAAGAAGGATTTCAAGGATCTAAGCCAAAGATTAGGATGTATTACAAGAGGGAAATTCCAAGGTTTAACAGGGATACCTTTTTAGCATGGCAAGGTCTCATGAGACTCCATCTGGCTTTCATTGGAGTCATAGGATTGCAATATCTTGATGAAGCATATGTAACTCCTTCTGGAACATTATCTACTAATGACATTGTTGAGAAGAAGACTCATAACACCATGATGATAGATATTGCATCTACCCTAAGCTATGAAGAATTTGATGATGTCAAGGACTGCAAAACTACTTTTGAAATGTGGAACAAGCTAAAAGATATCTATGGAGGAGATGATAATGTGAGAAGATCCAAAGCAGCAAGTCTAAGAGAAAAATTTAATTAGATGAGGATGAGAAAGGATGAAAAAATTGCCAAATATGTTGAAAGAGTCAAAGTAGTTGTTAGTGCAATCAAAGCTTCTAGAGGAGACATTGAGGAGGAAATAGTTGTAAGTAAGCTCTTAGAAAATTACTTCCCATTTATGCAATTAGAGTTTCTACAATTCAAGAAAGAAGATGTGAAGCAAATCATAAGATAAATTTAGAGGTCATAGTAGGAAGATTGATTGTATTTGAGATAGATAACTATGATAACTATGTTCTAGCTTCCAAGAACGTTGAATCAGCATTTGAAGCCAAGCTTTAACTCAAAGAAAATGGCAAGAAGATAAAGGATTCTCAATCAGAAAGTGAAGAAGAATTAGGAAAAAGTTCTGATAGTGATCTTGAGGTGGTTGAAGCTCTACTAGCTAGGAAATATTCTAGAGGTAGAGGAAGGTAAGCTTCCTCTAATCTATTTTTCTTGTGAGGAAATTGGTCATATTGCTGCTAGGTGTCCAAATAAGAAAAATAAGGATAAAAAGAAAGATCACAAGTGAAATGGCAAGAAAAAATTCAAATCATTAAAGTATAAAAGTAAGAAAACATGTTTCATGGCTAAAGATTTTAACGATTCTGATGATGAAGAATATGAGATTGTTTGCATTGTTGTGAAAGATGAATCTGATAATGATGAGGAAATGGCACTTATCTCTCATGTGAGAAAAAATGATACAGGATCATAGACAGTGGTTTCTCTCATCATATGACTAGTGATAAAACAAAGTTTTAGTAATTTGAAGACTATGATGGTGGTACTGTAAGATTTGGTAATAATGAAACTTGTTGTATAAAAGGAAGAGGAAGAATCTCTCTAACCAAAGAGCTTGTATGTGATAATGCATATTGGGTAGAAGGACTAAAACACAATTTTTTGAGTGTGGCACATCTACTCAATATTGGATTCAAAGTGGAATTCATACATGGAAAAGCAAGACTACTGGATGACAAAAGAAATCTGATTGGATCAGGCATATAGATAAAAAATAACTTGTTCTATCTTGAACTTGGTGAATATTCATGGTTTATTGCTCAAGTTGAAGAAAGTTGGTTATGGCATAGAAGATTGTGTCATGTGAACTTTGATAACTTGGTGAAAATAAGAAAATTTAGGAAAGTAAGAGGCATTCCTAGTATAAAGAAACCTGAGGTTGGTCTATGCAAGAATTGTCAGATTGGTAAGATGGGAAAGACTAGCTTCAAAAGTAAGAACTATCAATTTGAAGAAGTCTTAGAAATTGTGCATACTAATTTGTGTGGACCCATTGGAATTGAAAGCTATACTAGAGAAAAGTTTTTCATTCTTTTTGTTGATGACTACTCAATAATGATGACTATCATGTATTTGAGAGAGAAATTAGAAGCTTTTGAGAAATTCAAATGGTATTTGGCTAGAGTAGAGAAGGAAATAGGAAAAAGACTTAAATGTTTGAGGTTAGATAGAGGTGGTAAATTCATCTCCCATGAGTTTAATAACTTCTATATTGAAAGGGGAATTAAAAGATAGGTATCAGCTCTTGGAACTCTCATGCAAAATGGAATAGTTGAAAGGAGTAACATATCTATCATGGACTATACAAGAACCTTAATGATTGAAAAGAACATTGCTATCAAATACTAGAAGGAAGCTATCAGCACTATAGTTCATACCTTGAACTAAGTATAGCTGAAGAAGGACTCATTCAAAATCCCCTATGAGTTATGGTATGGCTATAAACCCAATGTAAGTTACCTAAAAGTATTTGGAAGAAAATGTTACATTTTGAAAGAATCTAGAAAAAGTAAATTTGATGTGAAGGGTGATGAAGGAATATTTTTGGGATATTCTTGCAAGAGTAAAGCATATAGATGTTTGAATTTTTCTACTCACAAAGTCATAGAAAGTGCACATGTGAAAGTTGACGAGTTTGCAGAAAGGACTGAAGAAGAAAGGAAAAAGGAACCAGAAGACTACAGAAGATTTGGCTTCATAGAACCTGATATAGTGCCAAACACATCTATCAATCAGAAATCTTTTACTCTCGAGTCTTTATTAACTGAGTTACAAGAAGTTCAAACTGAGCTACAAGAACTTGAGTCACATTCTGATGCTACCAAGCCAATGTCTATCGAGTTTGAAGAACTCGAGCAATAGAGAAAATAGCCAAAACCTAAAGTTGAAGTGCAAGAGGATGAGAATGCAATTCATTTAAAAAGAAAGGAATTTGTATTAGCCAAGTATGTCAAGAGACATCATGCACTAGATCAAATCATTGGAGACATATCTGAAGGCATTATGACAAGAAGTAAGTTGAAAGGTACTTGTTTACTTGCTTATTTTGAACCTAGAAATTTCAAAGATGCATTAGAAAATGAAAGTTGGGTTGAGGCTATGAATTAAGAGATAGAGTAGATAAAGAAGAAAAAAACATGGACTCTTATACCAGGCTTAGAGATAAAAATGTGATTAGAACTAAGTGGGTATTCAGAAATAAGTTGAATGAAGATGGTAAGGTGTCAAGGAACAAAGCTAGACTAGTATGCAAAGGATAGTCTCAAGAAGAAGGAATAGATTATGAAGAGACTTTTGCTCCTATTGCAAGATTGGAAGGTGTCAGGACCCTACTTGCATATATTGCATACAAAGGATTTAAGATTTATCAGATGGATGTCAAGTCAGCATTTCTCAATGGTATACTGGATGAAGAAGTTTACATTGAATAGCCTGAAGGTTTTGTTGTTCTAGACAAGAAGGACATGGTCTGCAAATTACACAAAGCATTGTATGGTCTAAAACAAGCCCCTAGAGCATGGTATGAATGGTTGTATAACTATCTTATTCAAATTGATTTTCAAAGAACTAATGATAACAATAGCCTATATATCAAGGAAGGACTAGATAATAAGATTGTTTTGGTAGAAATATTTTTGGATGATACCTTGTTTACTGGAAATGATGATCTTTGCAAAGAATTTTTAGAGAAAATGAACAAGGAATTTGAGATGTCAATGTTTGGAGAGATCAAATTCTTTATTGGTCTTCAAATTCAGCAAAGTAGGATTGGCATCTACATCACTCAGTCTAAATACATCAAGGAGATATTGAAAATTTTTGGTATGGAAGACTGTAAACTAGTTGGGACTCCTATGTGTACTGGACTAAAGCTTACCAAGGATGATGAATCAAAGGAGGCAGATTATGATGTAGAGCCACACCTTGGAAAACTCAGGAGGAATTAGTCACTCAATTGAGTTGCTTCAAGGGGCATCTACAACCTCCAGGATCACACATTAAAATCAGATTCAATAAACAAAACTTTGAAAGTAAAATCTCCCAAAATATCTTCTTGCTGCCTTCGAATAGACCCACACTCAGACATGAATAACTTTTGAATCAGAAAAGATTTACTCAATCCAACCATTGATATTTTTTGTAACTAAGTTTCAAACAACATATAAAAATTTGAGAGAAATCCAATGGTTCAAACCTGAGATATTGACCCCGCATCAGAGTACATTTTTTCTGAAAATAAATCTCCCAAAATATCTTCTTGCTGCCTTCGGATAGACCCACACTCAGACATGAATAACTTTCAAACCAAAAAAGATTTACTAAATCCAACCATTGATATTTGGCGTAACTAGGTTTCAAAAAACATGTAAAAATTTGAGAGAAATCCAATAGTTCAAACCTGAGATATTGACCCCGCATCAGAGTACATTTTTCTGCAATTGTTATTCCCTAAACTAATTGCCATGAGAAATATATGAAGCATAACAATAGAACCATAATCTTGAAAAAAAAACACAGGAGACCAAAGGAGACATAAAAATTCCCATTTCTTCCCAAGTTCGAATCCTTTTTTACATAAAAGATTGGCTTTTTAATAACCAAAGTTTGACTGGCCTTGCTGTCCAGTAGTAATGAAAACATTTTCTTTTCCACCTAAGAATTGGAATCTGAAAGATGTTTTACCATCAATACCATGCAGCAATCATGGATATTCTTGTAACTGCTAAGAATAGGAATCATCAATACCATGCAACAATCATGGATATTCTTGTAACTGCTAAGAATAGGAATCTGAAAGATGTTTTACCATCAATACCATGCAACAATCATGGATATTCTTGTAACTGCTAAGAATAGGAATCTGAAAGACGTTTTACCATCAATACCATGCAACAATCATGGGTATTCTTGTAACTACCTATTATTTGTCACCAGTATTTGATGGAATTCTCTTTAATTATTTAGCACAACTACGAATTAAAACAACTATTCTAATTTTAAAATCCACACACCTGGTCCTAGGTGGCTATATCTGGAGAGCTCATTGAATTGCTACTCCAGGTATGCCACCACATGTAGGACATTATTGAAAACATTTAAATTTAAAACACACACAAAATGTAAAACATTACTTATCATATTTTTCACTCTGCTACTGCAGCATACTCCCCTGTAGAAAGAATCTCAAGTCCACTTGAGATGAGATCTTGAATGGATGAACCATACTTGTTGATTTGTTTTTCATCCATCCAGATAGCCTCTGTCACTGGTTTGTTCTTCCATTTGACTAAATACTGAGCATATTGTCATCTGCGAGTCTTCTTTATTTTTGTATCTAGGATTTTGTCCAATTGAGGTAGTGTTGGTTTAGGTGCTTGTTGCAGATCTTCTATTACTAAATCTTCATGTACGACTTGTGTTTCAGAACCTTTGTATCATGTGAGATCACAAACATTGAATATGGGTGAAATACCAATGTCTGTAGGTAACTGAATTTTGTATGCATTATGTCCATATTTTTCTAGAATTTGTCAGGGACCAACCTTCTTAGGTAGTAACTTTGTATTCTTCGTTTGGGGTAACCTTTCTTTCTTCAAATATGCCCATACTAAATCACCAACTTTGAATTGTACTTCTCTTCTTTTCTGATCAGCAACTTCTTTGTACTTCTGATTTGAATTCTGTAGCTACAACTTGACTTGATCTTCGACCTCTTTAATAGCTTTAGCAAATTCTTTAGCATGTGAACTACTTGGAAAAGTATTTGGAAGTTCCCTCAACTCGAGAATTCCTCTTGGATGTGTACCATACACAATCTGAAATGGAGATTTCCCTATACTTCTATTCACTGTATCATTGTATGAGAATTCAGCCTGAGCAAGCACGAAATCCCACTTTTCTCCATGTTATTTTGTAAGGCACCTTAATAAGTTTCCCAAAGATCTATTGACAACTTCTGTTTGGTCATCGGTTTGTGGGTGATATGCAGATGAAAAAGACAAATTTGTGCCAAGTTTCTTCCAAAGGGTCCTCCAAAAATGAGCCACAAATCTGCCATCTCTGTCTGAAACAATATTCAGTGGTAATCCATGAATTTGCACTATCTCCTTGAAGAATAAATCTGCAATGTATGATGCATCTTTGGTGGATTTACATGGTAAGAAATTTGACATTTTACTGAACCTATCCAAAACAACAAAAATGCTATCAAACCCCTTCTGAGTTCTTGGGAATCCCATAACAAAATCCATACTAATACTTTCCCATGGTCGTGAAGGAATAGGTAAGGGCTGATACAATCCTGTGTTGGTACTTTTACCTTTACTTTTCTAACAAATGGTGCATTCTTCCACAAATTTCCTAACATCCTTTTGTAACTTTGGCCAAAAATAGTTTCTACGAACCAGCTCTAAGGTCTTATCTAGTCCAAAATGACCAAATAATGCTCCACTATGTTTCTCTTGTATGATATTATCTGTCATTGAACACTTTGGGATGCAAAGTTGTCCTCCCTTGAACAATAATCCTTCTTGAAGTAGAAAATCAGAATATTCACTATTGTACCTCTCATCCAAATTAATACATGCCTGATAGATGTCCTTGAAATCAACATCATCAACATACATACCTTTCAAATTTGAAATGCCTATAGTTTCCAATTGAATTTGTGACGTAGTTAAAGTTCTCCTGCTTAATGCATCAGCAACCTTATTTGTTACTCCCTTCTTGTGCTTAATAGAAAACGTGAATGCTTGCAATGTCTCTACCCATTTCATGTGCCTATGATTCAATTTCTCTTGACTTTTTATGAAACTAAGTGCTTGGTTATCTGTGTATACAATGAATTCCTTGGGTAGCAAATAGTGTCTCCATTTCTTCAGGGTTTGAACAAGGGCATACATTTCCAAATCGTATAATGAATATCTATGTTTGGCTTCATTGAGCTTCTCACTGAAAAAGGCTACAGGTCTGTCCTCTTGACTAAGAACACCTCTTATGGCTATGTTGCTTGCATCACATTCTATCTAAAAGACTTTATTAAAATCAGGAAATGCAAGGACTGGTTGTTGGGCCACTTTTTGCTTAAGAAGTTCAAAGGCTTTATTGGCTTCAGCTATCTAAACAAATTTACACTTTTGCCCTCCTTTTATAGTATTCAAAATAGGTGCACAAATCAAACTGAAATTTTTGATAAACTTTTTGTAGAAAGTGGCTAACCCATGAAAATTTCTAACTGCTACAATAGTTCTAGGAGTTGGCCATGAAAGAATTGCACTTACCTTATCTTGATCCATCTTGAGCATTCCTTTTGAGATCACAAAGCCAAGGTATGTTAGTTCCTCTCATATAAAACTACATTTCTCCATATTGATCATTAACTTTTCCTCTTGTAACCTTCTCAACAACAAATCTATGTGTTTCAGATGCTCCTCTTTTGTTTCGCTGAAAACCAAAATGTCATCTAGATACACTATCACAAACTTTCCTATAAAATCTTTCAAAACTTCATTCATTAGCCTCATAAATGTACTAGGAGCATTAGACAATCCAAATGGCATTACCTTCCATTCATATAATCGCTCATTTGTCTTAAATGTTGTTTTCCATTCATCTCCTGGCCTAATTCTTATCTGATGATACCCACTTTTTAAATCAATCTTTGAAAAATATCTTGCTTTCCCTAAACAATCCAGTAAATCTTCTATTCTAGGCATTGGAAATCTGTACCTTATAGTGATCTTGTTCAGTGCTCTTGAATCTGTGCATAGTCTCCATGTTCCTTCTTTCTTTGGTGCTAGGACTGCAGGTACTGCGTATGGGCTTAAACTTTTACCAATCAAACCAGCCTCGAGAAACTCTTCAATTTGTCTTGCCATTTCTTCATTTTGTTGTGGTGTTAGCTTATATACCACCTTGTTGGGTAATTTTGATCCTGGTATGAGATCAATACAATGACTAATTTCTTGCACTAGTGGGAGACTTCTTGGTATTCCATCAGCTATAATTTCTTTGTACTTGTCCAGAATTGGTTCCACTTCTTTAGGCACCTTTTCCTTCTTCTTTTCTGTCACTTCCACCTTCAAGTTTGAAGACTCCATCTCTACATTTTCTTCCTCATTCTGGTTTTCAGCATCATTCTGTAATTTATTTTTGAGTACAGGAACCAGTGCAAAGAGTGGACACTTCTTTCCTTTCACCTCTTTTAGAAATTCTTTCTTACCCATCACCATAACTTTGGCTTCTGCGGCTTTTGATTCTTCTTGACTTGGCTCAACTAAAGGTATCAATTCAATGAACTTTCCATTTTTTGTAATGGTATACATATTCTTCACTCCATCATGATGTGCCTTGAGATCATATTGCCATGGTCTGCCAAAAAGTAAATGGCATGCATCCATATTAACAATATCAAACAATAATCTATCTTTATAGGCTCCAATCTAAAATTCCACCCAAGCTTTCTCTTCTACTATAGTCCGTTGTCCTTTATTTAACCAAGATACTTTGTAAGGATACGGGTGTTATATTCTTGGTAGCTTTAACTTTTCCACCATTTCAAGAGACACAAAATTTTCTATAGAACCAGAGTCTACCAGTACCTTACAAACTTTTCCTCTAGATTTACAGGTAGTTCTGAAAATGGACTTCCTTTGTGGTGGTTCTTCTTTGACAGGCATTTTCAATAGTGTTCTTCTCATCATAAGTGCTTCCCCCTTTTCTGGATAACCATAACTTTTTGAATCTTCTTGTAAATCCGCTTCTTGTGCCAGGTGTATTCTCTTTTCACCATGAGTACTAGAGCTTGCTTTTGCTGGACATTTGTGTGCCATATGACCTTCTTGATTACAGTTGTAGCATCTTATTGGTCCATTCGTCCTTCCTGGTGATCTTCCTCTAAAATTATCAAACTTGTTAACTTCATTATGCAGCTCTATTTGTGGTTGAAAATTTGGACTTCTTCCTCTAAATGTACCTCGTCCTCTAAATGGCTGCCTTCCTCTGCCTCTGTTGTTATTTTCTTGTCTCCTTTTGATTTTCTCTTCCACCTTCAAAGCTAGCTAATAGCACTTAGCTACGGTGTTAGGACTCAGCAACTGCAACTCTTCTTGTATGTTCATCCTCAAACCATTTAGGTATCTTGCTACCTTGATACTCTCAGGTTCTGTAGATTTTGACCTTAGACTTAACTTCTGAAATTCTTCTGTATAAGTACAGACATCCATATCCCTTTGTCTGAGATTCTGCCTCTTCTAATGCAACTGTACCTCATAGTCTTCAGGGAGATACGTCTCTCTTATCATTGACACCATCTTCGTCCATGAAAAAATCTTCCTTTTATCCTCTTTTACCCTTTCTTCTTGCACAAAATTCCACCATGTAAGGGCTGCTCCCTTCATTCTAAATTTAGCTAATTTAACTTGCTGTGATTCTGAAACTTTCTCACATTCAAAATGATTCTCTAAGGCTTCAATCCATTCCAACACTAATTCAGCATCCATCTTTCCTATAAACATAGGTAACTCAATGGGTTTTCCTCCCAAAGCCTTTAAAGCTTTCAAAAATGGCTTCTCATTCTCAGATATTTCATCTTCCTCATCCTTGGGTACTTCTTCCTCCTCTTCTACTTTTTCTTTCATTTCTTTCTTCTCAACCACAGTCTTCATGTGTTCCAACTTACTAGCTAATTCTGCCAATATCCCCTTCAGTTCATTATTCTCTTTCTAGTAAATTTCTTCTTTCTCCTCAACCTTCTTTGCTAACTCTGCATTGGTCACCATCTTGTTTGACCCTATTGAAGAATCTTGATCAGGGGCATTCAACATATAACTTCACAACTTGCAACTCTCAGGCTCTGATACCAAAAATGATGCAGAGCCACACCTTGGAAAACTCAAGAGGAATCAGTCACTCAACTGAGTTGCTTCAAGGGGCATCTACAACCTTCAGGATCACACACTAAAATTAGATTCAATAAACAAAACTTTGAAAATAAAATCCCCCAAAATATCTTCTTGCTACCTTCGGATAGACCCACACTCATACATGAATAACTTTCAAACCAAAAAAGATTTACTCAATCCAACCATTGATATTTGGCATAACTAGGTTTCAAAAAACATATAAAAATTTGAGAGAAATCCAACAGTTCAAAATTGAGATATTGACCCCGCATCAGAGTACATTTTTTCTGAAAATAAATCTCCCAAAATATCTTCTTGCTGCTTTCGGATAGACCCACACTCAGACATGAATAACTTTTGAACCAGAAAATATTTCCTCAATCCAACCATTGATATTTGGCATAACTAGGTTTCAAACAACATATAAAAATTTGAGAGAAATCCAATGGTTCAAATCGAAGATATTGACCCCGCATTAGAGTACATTTTTCTGAAATTGTTATTCCCTAAGCTGATTGCCATGAGAAATATATGAAGCATAACAGTAGAACCATAATCTTGAAAAAAAAATACAGGAGACCAAAGGAGACATAAAACTTCCCATTCCTTCCCAAGTTCAAATCCTTTTTTACATAAAAGATTGGCTTTTTAATAACCAAAGTCTGACTGGCCTTGCTGTCTAGTAGTAATAAAAATGTTTTCTTTTCCATCTAAGAATAGGAATCTGAAAGATGTTTTACCATCAATACCATGCAGCAATCATGGATATTATTGTAACTGCTAAGAATAGGAATCTGAAAGATGTTTTACCATCAATACCATGCAGCAATCATGGATATTCTTGTAACTACTAAGAATAGGAATCTGAAAGACATTTTACCATCAATACCATGCAACAATCATGGGTATTCTTGTAACTGTCTATTATCTGTCACCAGTATTTGATGGAATTCTCTTTAATTATTTAGCACAACTATGAATTAAAACAACTATTCTAATTTTAAAATCCACACACCTAGTCCTAGGCGGCTATATCTGGAGAGCTCATCGAATTGCTACTCCAGGTATGCCACCACATGTAGGAAATTATTGAAAATATTTAAATTTAAAACACACACAAAACGTAAAATATTACTTATCATATTTTTCACTCTGCTACTGCAGCAGATTAGACATTGTATAGATCTATGATTGGAAAGTTGCAGTATGTAGTTCATATAAGGCCAAATATTTCTCTTGCAGTTAGTATTGTAGCAAGATTTTTAAAAAAACCAAGATAAAATCACATGATGGGAATCAAAAGAATCATGAGATATTTGAAAGGCACTGAAGATTATGGATTATGGTACAAATTTGGAGGTAATATAGATTTGAAAGTGTTTACTGATGCAGATTGGGTAGGGAACATTGATGATAGAAAGAGTACAAGTGGAAGAGTGTTCTTTCTTGGAAAGAGGTTGGTTTCTTGGACAAGTAAAAAGCAAAATTGTACATCCCAATCCACAACAGAAGTAGAGTATTGTGTTGTAGTAGTAAACTATTCTAATATTGTTTGGTTCAAACAACTATTAGAAGGCATGAAAAAGGAAATTAAAGAACCCGTTGTTATGTTTTGTGACAATACAAGTGTAATCAACATATCTAAAAATCTAGTGATGCATTAAAAAACCAAGCACATTGCAATAAAGTCTCACTTTGTTAGAGAATTGGTGCAAGATAAGGAGATTAGATTGGAATATGTCCATACAAAAGAAGAAATTGTTGACATATTCACCAAGCCTTTACTTAAGGATGCATTCTTGTATCTAAGAGGTAAGTTAGGGGTCATTCCCCTATCTAAAGCTCACTAAAATGAAGTTTTAGTGATGCATCAATAGGTATCAAGTTGAAGATATTTTAGTTGATGTATAATTATCATGAGAAAATTGCATATGAATCAATACTCAAGGTACATTACTACTCATTTGGTTTGTATTTTCTTTGGCATGTGTTGTAAAAAAGGGACAATATACTATCATATCTTTTTGAAATTTGAATTTGTTTGTGAAGAGTTTGATGTTTGTAAAGAAGCTATGTAATTCTTTCACAGAGGGAGATTACTATATTTGAGATGTTTTTGGAATGAAATGTAAGAGGGAGAAACATTCTATCAAAAAAAGATTTGTTCTCAAATTTCATTCTTCTATGACATGTTGTGTTGCCATCAGTGCCAAAGAGGGAGATTGTTGGATACAATTGTTCAATTGTGTGTTGTCTTTGATATTACAAAAATGTCATATCACTTATTAGATAGAGTCTACTGAGCTCAGATGGTTAGCAAAGTGAATTACAAAGTCTACCAAGTGTTTTTGGAAGTTGCACTATGAAGACAGTCTCTATGAAGCTCACTTGAGCACTGAAGGCTTCTATGATAGAAATTAGTTTCTACTAAGTGAGCAAGGTCAGTGAAGGGAAATTAGTTTTGACCGAGCTAGCAAGGTTAGCAATGAAAAATTAGTTCTTATCGTGCTCACCTAGTCTCCAAAGGATTTTGTAGAGTTTGCAGTGTTTACCAAGCTTCACTCAGTTAACATTGGAAATCATTTCTGGTGTAGTGTTTACCAAGCAAGGTCAGCTAATGAAGGATTTCATTGTTTTGGAAAATAAATTTTAATTGTTTCATGTAATGTTTGTAGCTAACTAATGTATTGTTTATTAGTAAGTGTTACTTTTAAATGAACCAACTTGACAATTTGTAATGTATAAATAAGAGGTCAAGTTATTAATTCAAATGGATGGATGAATGAGCGACTATGCAAGTGAGTTGATTGTGTGAAGAGGAAGGTGTGAGAAAATTTTGAAGAAGGATCTGATATCCTTGATGAGTAGCAGAGTTGTATCCAATCAGTGAGGATCTATTAAAGCAGAACAAAGATCTGTAACAACAAAGTTTAGTTGCATCTCATTCAGGTCACTTTATTATTACTTTGTCATCATTGTAGTAGTGATTTGTAAATATCTTAACAAAGTTGTTTAACAACCATTTTGTAAATCCTCTAACAAGGTGGACAGTTCTACTAAATTGTTCTAAAGTCCTCTAGCAAGGCCACTATTAAAGCCTCTAACAGGGTCATGCCCAATAGTGTGTTTGGTGACCTTTAACATGGTTGGCTCCTAATAGGGCTCACTTTAGAAGATTGAAAATTAGTAGCTAGTTACTTGGTGGTTTTTTCCATATTGGGTTTCCACATTAAATTTAGTGTCACTTGTATTTATGTTATTTCCTTTTGCATGCATGTTAATAATTGTGAATGCTTAAAGATCGGTAATAAGTTAATACATAGTTCATCTACCGAGTTACAACATTTTTCTGTATGGCTATCGAGTGATACTAGTAACTAATTATTAAGACATCTAAGGGATTTTTGGATTTTTTTTTGTGGTAACTAATTCACCCCTCCTCTCAATTACTCCATCTATGTTTCCAACATCCTCCACTTTGTTCTTCTCTACTTTACCAAGATTGTAAAAATCTATGTGTAAATCCTGATAAATCTACACTATTCTTAACATTTCCACATAAATTTTCTAAATCTAAAAGAGGATTGTGACTCACCACCTTAAATTGGCTAATTTGATCTACCTCAATTTTCTCTTCATTAGACTCAACTTTTACTATCTACTTCCTCCTTGGCCTTTTCTGTAATTGACCTTTGTGCTTTGCTTGTTTGGTCTTTTCTTTAGCCTTTTGTGTAGTTGCATGTGTACTAGCTATTGTATTAGGTGCACTAGGGTTGGCTTGGCTTGGTTTATAGTTTTCTTATCCCTTGCCACTAGTTGTGCCTTTTCCTTCCTCTTCTTTGTATCAGTGGGTGTAGGTGGTTAGTCGACTTCTTCTTCCCTAGCACCTTTAGATACTTTAGTCTCCTCCTCTTCTAGCTAATCTTCACCCATTCCTTGAGTTAATGCAAGAGGTTCTTGTGCTTGAATGTCTTCTTCCTCTTCATCCTCTTCATTCTCTTCTTCCTCCTACTTGACACCCTCTCAAAACTTAGCTTTCACTTTCTTCACTATCTTCTCCTTTTTCTTCATGGAAGAGGTAGTCTCAAGTTCAATTGTGATTTTGAATTTAGCTATTTTATAATTTCCAAATGTCTTTGCACTTTTATCTACCTCTTCTGTAAGTAATGCAATAATAGTTGTAGAGTCTTTATCCACATTGATTTCATAACCTAAGGGTCTCAACTATCTCACCCTTGGTGTATCAGCTTGTACAAAAGTGTAGTTGACATCCAATAGAAAACATACATCATTATAATGTTGTTCTACAAGTGATACTAGTATTCTCAACCTTTTCTTCATTGACTATTTGAAATCCTCAAAGTAGCTAGTCATCATAGATTCAAAGTTCTCTCCTAACTACTCAATGTATTCACTAATCTGAACTACTGCTAACTTGTTGGTTTTCCAATATACTATTCCAAATGTTGAAAAGGTATTTTTCACATAAAAAAATATGCATATCAATATAGAACCAAATTTTCATTATGCATTCTCTATCTTTCTGATGGCTCCAAGGTTCTCAACTAGTTGCTATAGTTGGAGTTCTACTAGATCATATGTATGATATTTCTTGACAATTTTGTATCCCACATCCATAGCTATGCAAGGGACACTATTTAATCTACTAGATCAGTAAAACTTGTGTGAAATCACCTTGACAACAAAATCAATCAATGGATTAGTAATTGTATTAATTGTCATGCCTCTGTTATTCCAAACAACTCCAGTGTTCTTCTCAATCACTTCTTTAGCATCACTTCTTAATGTCTTAGGCTGATCTAGGGTTGGGTAACTAGTAACCCTATGGATTATCCTCTTAGTAATTTTTATAGGTCCATTATCCATCCACAATGAAATATCATGTATTTGGCTAAGAACTATCCCGATCCACTAAGTTTTAAACATAAATCTAGTGCTTGTGCCAATCCATTTTTCTCTATGATTTTGAATTATTTCTTCAATACACCATTATCATAGAGTCTATTGTATGCCTCCCTGATCTCCATATCCCTAATGCTACCATTTTAAAAATTATAACATTTCATTACATCTTGCACCATTAACACATTTAGTGGAGTCATCAACAATGCACCAGAAGGGTCTTGCTTATATGTAATGTTAGGAATAGCTTTGAAAATGGGTGGCTTAACTTCATTACTCACTAATTGAACATTCAAAATTTCCTTACCCTCTACATTATTCAAACGAGATGCCATCATGTGAAACTAGGGTTTATGAAAATGTAAGCTGCATAGCTCAGCTCTTGATAAATACCTTATGAAATCTGATGAACTGGTGATGAATTATTGCTCAAACCTTCTTCAATCACTTTGGATGGTTTTCTAGATTTCCTTGTACTCTACTTACTCTTTCTCAATTTTGAAATGATGAAAAATGAGTCAAAAATTGATCAAATACCCTTTGAAACCCTACAATTAATGTTGAGTTCTTACATAGTTGTAAGCTCAGCATAAACTAGTTGCAGGCTCATTCAAAATCTATTATCATTTCAATCACTTAGCAACCACTATAAGCTTAGCATCTTCTAGTATTCCACTCAGCACATATAGGAAATTTTTCATACTCAATAGAGACATGAAAAATTTAAAGATTTATCTTGGATTTCTAACAATATCTTGCATCTTTGTTCATGCTAATGTAATCTTTTCAATACTAAAACCTCTTAGAACTGATTTATGATATAACTTTTAAATATCAGTCCCACATACCTCTTTATTGCCTAGTTTGATGAGGTGTGACCACCTAACTAATTGGGTGAAGTGATCCCTTCTCCATTTGATGTGTTGCAATCATCCTTTTTCTTCCATGTTATATTCATTTCATCTCTAATGTGTTCAAAATCTACCTTATCTTTATCTTTATCAAACTCATAACTTGGTCCCTTTGACCTTGTTGGACAATATCTATTGATGTCACCAATCTTCAAGTAGCTAAAACATGTGGTTTGACTCAACCATTTTTGATAGTTACCTCTAAAGTTTGTCCTAATACAATTTTTAGGAACATGTCAATATTCTTGATAGTAATGAAAACTACATCTTGTATTATAATCCCAATTATAAGATTTCCCATTATTCCTTACCTTTTTTTTCCTATTTGATGACCAAATGGGTTTGGATCTGCACTCAAAAACTCTATGTCCATATTTTTGATAGTTGTAGCAATATCCTTAAAATATTTTTGTATTCATGGTCTTAGTTCTCCATTCATGTTCTTTATGACTTTTTTTTTTGCACTTATGATAGTAACCCATGTGCTTAGGCTCAATATTATAATTTGTAGTCTTGCTCCTACACACATTAACAATATGTCCTTTCTTACCACAATTATGAAAAGTAGGTTTGGATTTCTTACTTTTGTTGTTCCTTTCTTTAGCACTTTTGGATGACTCTTCCTTTTTAGTGCTTGTATATCCCAGTCTAGATGTATCAATATTAGATTTAGGGGTATCTAATGACTACATTTGGCTTGTTGAAGGTCTCAACAAATTCCTTTTCCTTTTTTAGATCATTTTGCAATTGCTCATTTTGTAATTTTAGTGTGGTTATCTCAATGTCCTTGACATTTAGTTCATAACTGGCATTCATCATTTGACATAGAGTATCCAATTGCAT
Source organism: Cupressus sempervirens (assembly GCA_028749045.1). Taxonomy (NCBI): domain Eukaryota; kingdom Viridiplantae; phylum Streptophyta; class Pinopsida; order Cupressales; family Cupressaceae; genus Cupressus; species Cupressus sempervirens. The sequence goes on from CM053789.1 coordinate 905,958,037, forward strand.
GTTGGAAATCCTTGTTAGCTTTGTTGACTTCTCTTCTAGTCTATTGCTTAAAATTCTTTTGTCTTCTTCAATCATCGCTTTTTCTTCCATAGCTTTCTTCTTCTATTTAGTCACCTCACATAGCAGTATAGCTTGTGATTCTTGTTCTAACTTGAGATTTTTGATTTCCTCGTCTTGGGCTCTATTCTTTTCCATTAGATTTGTAATTGCTACATCAAATTCATTGGACTCTCCACTTACAAATATCTTAGTAGTATACATCTCTTTGTATTGTGTTTTATTCTCTGCAATAGTAATTTATTTCCTTCTCTTCAAAGATTTATTTAGTTCTTCCCTTGCTTCATCCAATTGATGCAGAATGAGTTGTATTTCAATTCCCTGGTTATTAATATCTTTCCCAACTTTTAGACTTCTATTTCAAGATCTTTTCTCAAAGCTACAAAGCTTTTCTTTTAGAGGACAAGGCTCTAATACCAATTGTTGGAATCACAATAGGAAAGATAAACTTCACTTGGACCCACAAAAATTTCACCACACATTCATCTCATAAATTCAATGAGTAAACTGAAATAACATGTAAAGCATGTACATCTAAATCATGTAAACATATAAGCATTCACACACATATAACACCAGATATGATTACCCATAAACCCTTCAATGAGAAGGTAAAACTAAGGTGGGGATGACACCCACAAATCTTTGCTACTTCAGCAATAAAATGTATCCAATGAAGGTTGAAAATTTTTGACCATGAAACATGATCTACTCTATGAAAGTTTCACCCTATTAAAGTGAAATGTCCCTTTTCTGAATTTACATGATATTTCCAACCTTTAATCAGATCTTTAAGATCAAACAACTGATATCACAAAGATCCTCCAAATTTCTCAAGAAACCCCCAAATCGGGTATGCCAGAAATTGTGCCAAAAGCTTCACAGCTTCACCAATTATTAATAAATCTGAAAATGGAAATTTTTACAGAAATTTCAGCAGCATAACAGCCTACAAATTGACATTTCCATATCCATATAGCCTTTACACAACAGCTCAAAAATGTAGGACCAAAACTATGCTCATCGGGCTCCCGAAATAGCACAAAATATGCCCGGAAACACCACAAGAACACTAATAATCTATCTCAAAAGTTTAATCACGTCCCAATATATATATTCAGATCTATTTTAACAGCTTAAAGTATAAAATACAGCAGCAACCAAAACTGATATGAAATACTCAACCGAAAACACCAAACTCTCACAAAAATACACCCGGAAACTCACAAATTTGCACTGTTCAGCACAAAGGCAAACTCTGTATGAGCATGCACATGGAATGGCTTCAAACTCCCGTCCTTAGCCTTCCTGGAAACCTGCAAACTCCCGTTCTTGGGTCTCCCTGGAAACCTGCAAACTCCCGTTCTTGGGTCTCCTTCTCCACAGGTTTGGCAGCCTCTGAAGAATAACAAGGAATGAGCAAAATCAAGTTCTGGAATCCCCCCAAAATGCCTCCAAACCTCTTTAAAAAGGGAATAACTGTAACTCACGTCCAAGAGAGGTTAATGAAACATATTTTAATAATAATTATCATTTATTAGTCCAACGGTTTCCAAAGATTAACTCTCTTTTTCCGAAACATCACTTTCTTGGGCCTGCCTGTCTTAGCAAAGATTATTATTTTTTAATTATTTGAAAAGGGGACATGACAAGTCCTCCCCTCCCAAACATTGCTTGTCCTCAAGAAATGGTTGAACAATAAACCAATCAATCCTCCTGGATCCCAAATGTAGTCATGAACTATACTACTACCAATTAACACAGACTCCTGCAAGATCCTCTGCAATATGACCAAGAGGAATCCATAATCAAACTGGCAATTATAGCTCAACCAAACTCCAAAATCACCATTACCACAATCAAAAACCCATGAGGCATAAACTCTTAGAACATCAGAACCCAAGTAAAGTGGACAAATCAAACTACCAACATAGTAAATACCATCAACGCATCCCACTGGCCTATATGGAATGTACAATCCAACTCTGCAACAATGGTGAACCCTCTCGAATGAAACTATACCAAGTATGGAGAATCCACACACTGTACAACTCCTACAGTCAACACAACTCTGCAAATCATCGGCCACTATCTCATAACCATAACTCCCATACACTGCTGATGGTGAAAAGACATTACAAGATAACGAGTAAGAAATGGAATCCAAACCAAATTTGTCTGCCATCAACTCCTCAGCACAGGGATCAAATGCTAACTGATGTACATACCCTGCTAAAGAATCACTCCAAAAATCTTGCTCTAAGTCATGTATTATCAACCTGTCAATTGCAGGACCTATCACCATGTCATGCCCATCACAAATCTCATCCCGAGGCATCAAACTATCCCATAACTGATGATAAGCACTAGGAACCAAAGTACATCTCTGTACCACCATCTCATCAACATGGTCATCAAAGGTAGATAGATGAGCATACCTCACAGTGTAATGCCGATAGAATGCACCAATCTCAGTTAGTGGCTTAGACTGCAATCCAGATGTAACTAACTATAATCGATCATTAACCAAGTTGGAACTGACTACTACCTCTGAAGACATTGTGAAGGGAGTAGTATTACTAGTAGGAACCATGCCAACTATTAGCTGACCAACATCACACATGGTCTTTGATACAACATCTCTAGTCTTCGTGCCATTAGTACTAGAGGTCACCACCATGTCAGGCACACCACAAAAATCTACTACAGCACCCAACTCAATTGAACCTGACTCTAGTGGGAATGAACCTGATATGCCAATGTTAGTATCAAGGATGGATGCATCCCCATCTCCACTGTCTCTAACAATCTCGGCCATGGACATCCTCGGATCACCAAACACCATAGCTTGTGACTGTATAGAATCAGGTAAAGACTGTAGTCGCTCTAACTCCATGGTCACCTTAGCCAAATGAAACTGTGACTCCTTGAGAGCCAATTGTGTACTCTCAAGAATCTCAGAAGTCACCTCAAGCTGCTCAGTAAGATCACTCACGTCATCTTCCTTGGCCAACAATGCATCACATGCTGTACTGCCCCACTCCATAAGATAATCTCTGTCGGCTACCAACTGCATATAATTCTGTCTCAAAATCCGAATAGCCTCCCATAAAGAGTGGATCTCTGTCAAGGAAAGATAACTTCCTCCCTGCTCATCACTAGTAGGAGAACCCCATCCATAAACTGCTAACAACTGACGAGCAGCATCAAAATGTTGGCAAGTGATAGAAATGTCTTGGTCACTAACTCTCAACTGATTAGACAAATGATGGCACTGGCTTGACTGTCTCCTACAAACCTCCTCTGATGCACTGTCTGAAGGAGTGTCCTCAAAGTTACTAGTCTCTAGAGTATTACCATCCATATCCTGTGAATCAAATCTAAAGCTCATATCAACATACGGAGTATCAAAAACATTAGCATTGCTGTCCAACTCCTCTATACCCAAGGAAACTAAGTCTTCAAAACTGCCCATTGCATCCTTCTGGATGTCATCAATGCCAATGTGATCCTGGGACTCATCTATACACACTGCCAAATATGAAATATCATCAACACATTCCAGCAAGTATGGCCGACTGGATATATGAACAAAGCCCAACATTGGTGTATAAAAACTAATACCAACATCAGACAAGATACTGGCACAAGAAAAGACAACACCATGTAATCTGCTAATCAAATCCATGATAGCACCCAAACAAACACTGCTACCAAAAAGTGTTAAAGATCTCCAGCCAACTGAATCCCAAATGCCAATATAACAATCTCGAGTCCATATCCGTAAACTAGAATTGGCTGGTAACTCAAGCAAAATCCTGACTTGAGTAATATGACCAATACCAACTAACTCCACATACCTGTCATGATGAGATAATGTAGTGACAATACTGTCTTCACACACCTTCAGCTGGCGGGATAAATCATGTGAAGTACTACTAGCCTCAACCTCATGTGACGAAGCATCTAACTGTGCCTGGTACTCTCTCTCAAAAAAGTCATGAATGCTCAATGTCTGCTCATCTACACCAGGTATCTCACCATCATGCACAACAACATCCTCATAATCATCATCCTTGAGGTCAAATCTATCTATCACTCTTTGACTAAAATCATCAAATGTAGTTACCTGATCATGACCTTGAGTAGTCATTCCATGATACCACCAATCATAGGCTGCATCTTCCAAGTGTAGACTTGCAATTTGAACAACATCACTCTCCTTCATGGGGTTAAGTGTGAAGAAGGTCTGTAATTTTTATAGCCATGCTCTAGCTGAAATTTTATTTGTTCCATCAAAAGTAGGTGCTATAAACTTGCTTATTTTATTTTTGAGCTCTCTTCCACTTATGTCATGCTCCCTTCTGTACTCTTTCTTGGGCATCAAAGTGTTCATCATATCCACATATTCTCTAAAAGGAACCGAACTACGAAAGTCATCATCTAAGCCATTATAAGTAGCTCTTAATGTAATCAAGTTACCTGTAACCTCTTCCATAGGATTAATGGCTGGATTTGGTACTGGTGGCTCATCTGCAGGCAAGAAAATAGTTTTGGTTGATTTAGATGTTGTGGATTTCAGATTTCTTGGCTCCTCTGAAGTGCTCCCTTTCTCATTAATAGATGCAACTCCTTGTAGTTTTTCTGTCAATATTTGCAAAGCCTCTCTAGTTTTTGCCAAACTATCCACTGTTTGCTTCTGAGTATTTTGGATGTATTGGAAGAATTTCTTTGCCATCTTATCTGGATCAGCCATACTTTTCCCTTCCTTGGATTTTGTACTTTTACTTTCAACTGGAGGTTTGATCAAAATTTCTTTATTCTTTTCTCGCTGCAAATATCTTTTTTCTCTTTCACTTAGTTGCATGCAACCATAAATTTTGACATGCAACTGATTAGAAGCAACATGCAACCACAAAATTCACCAAGAACTAACATGCATATGATTAGAAGTATAATGCAACCATAAATTTTGACATGCAAGATTTGGGTAGTTATCAAAACTGACATGCAAGATCTGGGTAGTTGTCAAAACTAACATGCAAGATCTGGGTAGTTGTCAAAACTGACCTGCAACTTCTACAAACCCTCAGGCTGGCAAGATCATGGCTCTGATACCACTGAAATGTCCCTTTTCTGAATTTACATGATATTTCCAACCTTTAATCAGATCTTTAAGATCAAACAACTGATATCACAAAGATCCTCCAAATTTCTCAAGAAACCCCCAAATCGGGTATGCCAGAAATTGTGCCAAAAGCTTCACAGCTTCACCAATTATTAATAAATCTGAAAATGGAAATTTTTACAGAAATTTCAGCAGCATAAAAGCCTACAAATTGACATTTCCATATCCATATAGCCTTTACACAACAGCTCAAAAATGTAGGACCAAAACTATGCTCATCGGGCTCCCGAAATAGCACAAAATATGCCCGGAAACACCACAAGAACACTAATAATCTATCTCAGAAGTTTAATCACGTCCCAATATATATATTCAGATCTATTTTAACAGCTTAAAGTATAAAATACAGCAGCAACCAAAACTGATATGAAATACTCAACCGGAAACACCAAACTCTCACAAAAATACACCCGGAAACTCACAAATCTGCACTGTTCAGCACAAAGGCAAACTCTGTATGAGCATGCACATGGAATGGCTTCAAACTCCCGTCCTTAGCCTTCCTGGAAACCTACAAACTCCCGTTCTTGGGTCTCCCTGGAAACCTGCAAACTCCCGTTCTTGGGTCTCCTTCTCCACAGGTTTGGCAGCCTCTGAAGAATAACAAGGAATGAGCAAAATCAAGTTCTGGAATCCCCCCAAAATGCCTCCAAACCTCTTTAAAAAGGGAATAACTGTAACTCACATCCAAGAGAGGTTAATGAAACATATTTTAATAATAATTATCATTTATTAGTCCAACGGTTTCCAAAGATTAACTCTCTTTTTCCGAAACATCACTTTCTTGGGCCTGCCTGTCTTAGCAAAGATTATTATTTTTTAATTATTTGAAAAGGGGACATGACATAAAGGCTTACAAAGATTTTTATGTCTCACCTTGTTAGAGGATTTCAACACCTTATTAAAAGTGTGACTGGTTAAAGGATTTTAACATACAATTAAGTAAGTACCCTGTTAAAGAATTTCATACAACTTGTTAGAACTTCTCTATGAAGAGATTTTGATTCAAATCACCTATTAGAATGTCTTAGCTTTGATCCTATAGTTAGAAATTAATTTCTTGATAATAGATCACCTCTAAACTGATTTCCTCTTGATCCTCCCTGATTAGATGTCTCTTTGCTATATCCTTTTCCTTTCCTCTATTTTACTCTAACTAATTCTACAATGTAATCCCACTTCATTACTCCTTAGCCACTATGAATGCACTATTTTCACATGTAAAATTCTCTCTTAGCTCCTTCAATACCTTATTTACTCATTAGAGAGTTTAGGGTTTATCCTCCTTAAGAGGACTTAGGTGACTTAGGGTTAGGTATAAATCTATGACAAAGATTCATCTATTTTGCTGCTTAATCCTTCACATTTTCTAATTGGCTACATGTAATTACATAGGGAATCCAACTCAAGATTCATCCTTATCTCCAAAATATTGAAATTCAATCTTAGGTTGGCTCAAAATTAGTTTACATAGTTGTTCGTGCCATTATAAAAAAATATGTCAAAAGAGTTTCACTTAGCATTGGAACTATCTGATGCTTAGCATATACTGTTCTCTATGTTGTTACTGAGCATTTGTGTTACTCAACATGCACTGCTTACTCAACTCCTATGTCACTTAGCATACACTATCTACTCAGCACCTATGTGACTTAGCACATGAGTGACTTGACACTCACTATGACTTAGCATGATCTATAATATACATGTTGTGCTCATCATGTACTACTTGTTCAACATGAACTAAGTAAATAACTTAAGTATGTTGACACTCACTTGTCAAAACCAATCTGAGATCAACAATGAGTTGACCAAAAATCTTCAATTTTATGTTTTTTTATAGTTCTTGTATGATTTATCAAGTTTTGGGTGGCATTTGAAGTCATTTGTTTGGAAATATTGAAAAGTTGCAAAAATTATCAAAAAGTTGTCATTTAACTTTTCTTGCAACTTTTCTTGCAAATTTGGAAGGTCAACAATCATAGTTGTATTTGATTGAACAAGTAGAGGTGAATATGTAAGGTCAAGAGGCTTGGCCTATAATTTAATGTTCATTGCAAGGTAGATAGATTAAATATTTTTACTTGTTATCCTCACAAGTATTTCATTAGGCATGTGTGCAAAATAAAATAGCATTAAAATTTTTATAAATGTTAATAGATTTTTTATATGTTCATGAAATTGAATGATTTCAAATGAACCCACTAAAAATAAAATCCTTTTGCTTATTATGTTCTCAAATATTTTATTAAGCATGTGTGCAAAATAGAATAACATTAAAATTTTCTATAAATGTTAATAGATTTTTTATGTGCTCATGAAATTGAATGATTTCAAATAAACCCACTAACAATCAAACTTTATTGAATGTGAAGACTTGTAACTACACAAATCTTTTGCATGATCCCTTTACATTCAAAGTGGGAGCTTTAAGAAAATCAAGTATGTGTGATTCTTTTTTCTAGATAATAATTTGATGAAAGGTGGAGAAATTAGAAGAAGCCTAAATGTAGTTGGATTGAAAGCCATAAAATGGTGAATTTTTTTCTTTTATATGGATCACCTTGACATCCATAGACACAAGATATCTATTGAAAGATGGAGAATTCGCTTGGAAGATGAAGGTAGTTAGGTATTTCTAGATTCAATTGATACATTGCATCTAAATTCATCTCCAATTATGTACCAAGAGAAATTGTTCTTAGAGATATGACCTAGGTATTAGAGGTTACTAATGATGCTAAATGGACCAAACTAAAAGATAGTCTTACACTCTCATTATTACATAATTGGTGGGAAAATTAGTATTGGATGTTCCTCAACATTGGGTGATTATGTTGTTGTTATGAGAAATCAACAATTGATCTTTACAACTGGATGTACTATAACAAGACTCAATAGAAGTAAAAAGATTAGGAAAGAGGAAGCATCTAGATCAATGCTTCTAGATCAATTGCTGAAACAAACAAACAATTACTTCTATAAATAGCAACTAGAAGAATTCCCTAGTTATGTCTATCATTCAATACAAGATCCCTTCAAAACCTCACCTCCAATAGCTCTCGTAGTGTGTGATGAAATAACAAATAAACACCTTTTTGCCAAATCTCAAGTTGGGGGTTTGTGTGGACAGCAAGAAAATCAAATTACCATGAAATAGCTCTTGAGAAAATCAAATAGCCATCAAATACCTCATGTGTCCATGTAGAGCTTTGCCAAAAAGAATTTTGCAAAATAAGTGATAATGAATCATGATTTGCATTTTATGATTATGAATCCAAGTTGGTCAAAAAATTTCCCAACTTGGGCATAAAAACCAAAAAAAGGTATTGAACAACTCTTTGCCCAAGTTTTTGAAAATTTATGTCAAAATTTGACCTATAATGTGTCTAAGGGATGATTTAATATGTTCTTTTTGTTATTTTCAGCATTGGGAGCCTAGGAAAAGATGGGGAAGAAGAAATAGTGGAAAAAATTGATGTTCTTAACATTCTATTTACTAGTACCAAAAATGGATAGGGAATCAAGACTTGGAAGGTTGCTCAAATTTAAAACATCAAATATTATATTTATTTCATGATTCAAATCTTAAGCTTCACACACTAAAGCTTTATTCCTAAACTAAAATTGTTAAATAGTCAAAATTGACTTATCCTTTTTAAGCATAATTTTTCACTATCATAATCCTTAGCAATATTGCATTTATCTATATTTCTTGAAAACATCTCTTATTTATACAAGTGTAAGAATATCTTAGTGTATTTAAACCATTACATTTATTCAACTTCTCTCCTACCAATTGGTGAGTGTAGTCATTCATTGAGTGATAGAAAATTGTAGAGTTTAGAATTTTTTTATATCCAACATTTCATTCCTCATCATTATCCTAATGGAATCTGTATATTCAATGGTAACACCATGCTTCAAATCAACATTATGTCTAGACTCTAGAGTCTAGACCTTCATGATGCTTAGATTTCCAATATTTAGCATGGGAAGTGATCTACACTAAGTTTTAGTGGGAGGATTTTATCCTATCTTGCCTAGGTTCACCATGCTCCAAAGACTAAAGAGGTTGGAAATTTTTTTATTCTCTTCAAAAATTCTAGAATTTATGTTAAATATCACACTAATAATTAGATACCTTATAAACTATAAAACATGATATTATTATATAATATAGGCATTTGAAATCTACCAAAAGCATATACACAATACAATGATACATTGACAAAGAGCCATGCACACCTAAAGATCATAATTTATGATGCATAAGCCTAGATCTATGTCAAGTTTCAATGGAAGGATTTAATCATGCAATACCTAAGTTCACCATGTTCCAAAGAATGAAGAGGAGGGCATTCTTCTTATTCTTTTAAGTGATTATGAAATATATGTTAGATATCATAGTTACAAGTAGATACCTACTACACTCAAAAACATGATAATATCATACATTATAGGCATTTTGAATCTACCAAAAGCATATACTCAATACACAAACAAATGAGCCCTACATACCTAAAGAGCACAAGTTACAATGCATAAGCCTACACAAAAGTTTAGCAAGTACAAATACATGATTGGTTACATGGACAAAACATAGACGATATGGAGACTCCCTTGGTTGTAGAAGTTGTACCAAATATTCCAATCCACAAAAATCTCTAATTTAAATCTCATACTCACCATGGGGAAAAATAATTTCTTTAACCCTAAATATTTTTGCATAGATTTTTTCTATACAAAACTTATGTACTTTTGCAAAATGAAAATGCTACATATCATTCCAAACTATAAACATTCATAAGCTTTGACAAAAAGGAATTTACCTTAGGGTCTTGTTATGCCGAGAGGTGTTCCTATATAGTCCAAGCATAGACCAAAAAATAAACTCCCGCCACTAAACAAACTTGCTAAAAAAAATCACTAAATAACAAAATGATGAATATGATTTTATTTATTTTTCATTATGAACATGATTTGGTCTAAATTTTGACCAACTTACACATAAAAATCCTAAATTAATAAAAAATTAAACCAATTGGGTTTAAATTTTTTTTAAAAGATCATAGCCCAATATGGCCTTTGGTCTAAAAATTTGGTCAAAAAACAAGGGGAAATGTACTACTGTAACTTGCTCCCAATTATGTCCATACTCCTTGGTAAGATACCTTAAGAGATTTCCTTAGACCATGTTGATGAAGTCCATCTACCCATCTATTTGGGGATGATAGGTAGAACTATGAGCTAGGTTTTTTCCCAACCTCTTCCATAGGGTCTTGCAAAAGTGCCCCAAAAATTTGATATCTCTATCAGCCACTATGCTCCTTGGTAACCCATGTATTCTGACCACCTCCTTGAAGAATAGATTGGCTATATTGCTTGCATCATGTGTTGTCTTGCATGGGATGAAATGGCTCATCTTTTTGAACCTATCTACCACTAGATACACACTATCTAACCATGTCCTAGTCCTTGGAAATCCCACTATGAAATTCATGTTGATGTATTCCCAATTCCTATTAGGAATGGATAGGGGTTGGTAAAGTCCTACATTAGATGAATTACACTTTTCCTTCTAACATATACCACGCTATTCTACATACCTCCTTACATCCCTTTGCATCTTCATCCAGAACTATAATATTTTCACTAGGTCTAGGGTCTTGCTAAGGCCAAAGTGCCCACTCATGCTCCCATTGTGATTCTCTTGTATGAGATTCTCCCTCATAGATCCCATTGGGATGCATAACTGCTAACCCTTAAATAATAGCCCATTTTGCAAAGTATATTAAAAAAACTCACTATGGAAATGATTTTCAAATTTAGTACATATCTTATAGGCCTCTGAAAAATTAGTGTCTTCCTCATAGAAGTCCTTGAATCCATCTAGTCTTATGCTCTACAACTTGACCTCTTGAACTATCAGAAACCTCTTGCTCAAAGAATCGTCCACCTTGTTATTGGTGCCCTTCTTATGTTTACTAGTGAAAGTGTAGGACTACAAGAACTCCATCCATTTGATGTGCCTCAAACTTAGTTTCTCCTATGAGTTGATAAAGCTTAGGGCTTGGTTGTTTGTGAAAACAAGAAACTCCTTAGGCAATAGGTAATGTCTCCACTTCTTTTGGGCTTGCACAAGGGCAAAGAGCTCCAAGTCATATGTTGAATACCTTGTCTTAGCTTCTTTAAGGTTATCACTAAAAAAAGAAAATGGCCTACCCTCTTGGCTCAAAACTACCCCAAATACTATATTACTAGCATTACACTGCACTACAAATGACTTCTCAAAACTAGAAAAAACCAATATTGGTTTAGTCTCCACTTCCTTCTTCAACCTTTCAAAATTTTCATATGTTGCCTTGGCCCATGTGAACTTGGTCTTCATGCCTCCTTTGATGGTGTCATTCATTGGTGCAAAAATATCACTAAACCTCCTCACACACTTCCTATAGAACTATATTAGGCCATGAAAACTACTAACCTAAGTAGCAGATCTAGAAGTAGTCCAACTTAAGATTTCCTTGACCTCTCTTTTGTCCATTTTTAGAGCTGCTTAGGATAAAACAAAACCAAAATGCACTATCTCCTCCTTCATAAAATCACTCTTCTCAATGTTTACTATCAAATTTTCATGTTAAAGCTTCCTCAACACCATTTCTAGGTGCTTCATATGATCCATCTTTGTCTTATTGAAGATGAGGATGTCATCTAAATACACAACAACAAACACTCCTCTATAGTCTTTCAAGACCTCATTCATGACTCTCATGACGGTACTTGGTGCATTGGTAAGGCCAAATGGAATTAACGACCACTCATAGAGACCCTCATTATTCTTAAATGTAGACTTCCATTCATCACTGATGGGGACACAACCCAACAACCAGAATAGACACAATAGAAAGGGGAAATTATATTAATTGAGAAAATAAGCTGGTACAAACAGTGCAGAGAAAATAAACTCAAAACATGCCCTACGGGCTTACAATAGCATAAATCTGGAGAATATTTCTCCTTTTAGCACCTCCTCTCAAGCTCCAATCCGAACTACCTTTTACAATGCCATAAATCTCCTTAAATAGACCCCGGAGGGTTAAGGACTAGGAATACATTCTAGAAAGTGCTAGTAGGCATCCACCGACAAAATAGAAGGTTCTGGAAGCTGCGTTAGAAGTCGGTGCAATTCTAGAAGAATCCAGAAACGGTAGCCGAACTTTCGGGAGGCATAACTTTTGAACCGTAACTCCGATTGATGAACCGTTTACATTTTCGGAAAGCTCTCAAAGCGCTCTATAGCCCTATGAACCAACTTTGCTTGTCCCCCATTTTTTGACCCTTTTCAAGGTATTTTAATGCCCCAAACCTGACTTTGAAGCATTGTTAGGGGGTCTCCAAAACCCGAAAAACTACAATAACTTTCAAACCGTCGGGCCCTTTGACCTGATTCTTTTTCTAGAATGCTCTAAATCTCAATTACATTCATCTGGCCAATTCACACCTTCTAGGTCACCAAAATGATTGTCAAATTGCATGCTCCTATTTTTTTAAGATTTTCAAATGCACTGATAGTTGAACTATGAGAGTTGGAACCTTTATTTGAGCCAAATGGGTATCCAAAAATGTAAAGACATAAAAGAGAAACTAAGTCTAAGTACATTTTTTTGGGTGACACAAGATTGCCCTTATACCTCTGGATGCTCCTGCATCAGACACCCAGGGTAGATTGAAAAGTGACCCTGTCACTTTATGGATGGTAGAGGAAATCCCAAATGGGAAACCTCAGATGCTAAAATCCAAGTTGAGTCCTCGATTGGCCGTCCTTTCCATTTGACCAAATACTCTTCATACTGTCTGTTTCTGGTACTCCTACCCACACGATGATCTAGAATGTCTTCTATCTCCTCCTTCTTAGAAGCAGGAATTGGACACGGCTCTAAAACTAGCTCCTCATCTACACCATCATCATGATAATCTGTCAAATCTGCAATGTTTAAAATGGGAGAAATGTGAATACCATCTGGCAGTTCCACCTCATATGCATTTCCTGAGTTATGTTTCTTCAAAATTTTGCAGGGGCCAAATTTCTTCATTTTTAGCTTGTTGTAGGTACCAACTGGAAATCTTTCTTTTCGTAAGTGCACCATGACAAGATCCCCTACTTGGAATTCCTTATGTCTTCTCCTTGCATCAGCCCTAGCTTTATACTCTTGATTCATCTTGATAATGTGTGCTTGAACCTCCTCATGTAGACGCTTGATGTGTTCAGCAAATTCCTCAGCTTCAACACTTGTTCTCTCCCCTTGTTCTATCTTCCTCAATTCTGGTGCAGTCCTTGGGCTATTCCCATATACAATTTGAAATGGTGATTTTCCAGTGCTCCTATTTACAGAGTTATTATAAGCAAACTCTGCCTGTGGCAGAATCAAATCCCATCCCTTGGGCTTATCCCCAACTAAACATCTCAGCAAATTGCCCAAACTTCTATTTACCACTTCTGTTTGGCCATCAGTCTGTGGGTGATGCGTGGAACTGAATTTCAAGTCTGTTCTCAACTTCTTCCACAATGTCTTCCAGAAATACCCCACAAATTTAGTATCTCGGTCAGAAACTATACTCCTTGGAAGACCATGTAGTCTTACCACCTCTTTGAAAAACAAGTCTGCAATATGGACAGCATCATGAGTTTTGTGACATGGAATGAAATGTGCCATTTTGAAGAAACTATCAACCACCACGAATACTGAGTCATTACCCTTTTGTGTCCTTGGCAATCCAAGAACAAAATCCATACTTATGTCCTCAAATGGCCTTGATGGAACAGGCAATGGCTGATATAGGCCAGTATTTTGACTAAACCCCTTGGCAACTTGACAAACTTGGCAACTCTGTACAAACTTCTTCACATCCTATGTAATTTGAGGCCAAAAATAATGTTCTCTAAGAAGGGCAATGGTCTTATCCCGACCAAAATGTCCTGCCATCCCTCCACTGTGTTTCTCCTTAATCAGATTTTCCCTCATGGAACTCCTTGGAATGCATAATTGACTACCTTTGAACAACATGCCATCTTGAATCAAATAGTCTAACCACTTGGTTCTATCTACAGCAACATGTTCTTTACAAGCTTTCCATGCTTCAGCAAAATCAGGATCCTCGGGGTACAAATTCTTGAGTTCATCAAACCCAACTACTTCAACCTGCATTGTTGTAAGCAATAGTTGTCTCCTACTTAATGCATCTGCAACCCTGTTAGATTTTCCACTTCTATGCTTCAACACAAATGTATAACTCTGCAAGAATTCTACCCACTTCATATGCCTCTGATTCAATTTACCTTGGCTATTTAGGTACTGTAATGCTTGATGATTAGTATACAAAACAAATTCCTTTGGCAATAAATAATGCCTCCATTTCTTTAAGGCTTGAACTATTGCATAGAACTCTTGATCATAAATAGAATACTTCTTCTTTGCATCATTCAATTTTTCACTAAAATATGCAATAGGCTTACCTTCTTGGCTTAATACAGCCCCAATAGCGCTACCACTAGCATCACAGTCCACCTGGAATACTTTTCTGAAATCTGGAAGTGCCAACACAGGCTGTTCAGTCACCTTCTTCTTCAGCAATTCAAAACTTCTCGCAGCTGCTGCAGTCCATTTGAACTCTTTTCTATCCCCTCTTATTGTATTAGTTAGGGGTGCACATATGCCACTGAAATTCTTAATAAACTTCCTGTAAAAACTAACCAGACCATGAAATGATCTTACCTCAGTAGAAGACCTTGGAGTAGGCCATTCCAAGATGGCTTTTACCTTCTCTGGATCCATTTTGAGACCTTTAGGTGATATAACAAATCCCAAATAGACTAACTCCCTCTTTGCAAAGACACACTTCTTTAGATTAATTAACAATTTTTCTTCCCTTAGCCTTTCAAGGACACTACGAATATGTAGTAAATGTTCTTCCAAAGTCTTGCTGAAAATTAAAATATCATCCAAATAGACAATAACAAATTTTCCCAAGAACTTCTTAAGTACCTCATTCATGAGCCGCATGAAGGTGCTTGGGGCGTTCGTCAATCCAAAGGGCATGACTAACCACTCAAAAAGACCCTCCTTGGTCTTGAAGGCTATTTTCCACTCATCTCCTTCTCGAATCTGTATCTGATGATAGCCACTCTTCAAATCTATCTTTGTGAAGTACTGAGCTCCACTCAAGCAGTCCATAAGATCATCCATCCTTGGTAAAGGAAACCAGTACTTGATGGTTATCCTATTTATAGCTCGAGAATCTGTACACATCCTCCACTCTCCATCCTTGTTTGGTGCAAGTACTGTAGGTACTGCACATGGACTCAGGCTCTCTCGAATCAAGCCCTTCCTCAACAGCTCCTAAACCTGTCTATTTAGCTCCTCTGTTTCAGTAGGAGTCATCCTGTGAGCAGCCTTGTTAGGCAAACTAGCTCCTGGAATCAGATCTATCTGATGACTGATTTGCCTTACTGGTGGCAATCCATTTGGAACATTATCAGAGATAATATCTCCAAATTCCCCTAGTAAATCTGAAACTTCAAATGGTATTTCACTACTACCTTCTTTATCTTTCCTAGGAATCAAAGCATAGCACATACGCTGATGTTTCATGCCATCTAAAAACTTCCTTCCATCAACAAGACAAATCCTAGCACTGCTACATACCTTTTCACCTTCCTTTTTCATGGGCTTCAATTTGTGGCGAACTCCATCCTTTGTCAGAGAGTATGTGTTTGCATGTCCATCATGTATTGTATATCTATTAAACTGCCATGGTCTACCCAACAATAGATGGCAAACATCCATCGAAATAACATCACAGAGAACTTCATCATGGTAACTCCCAATTTTGAATTTTACTAAACATTGTTCACTTACCAGGACCTTATGATCATCTTTTACCCAAGAAATCCGATAGGGTTGGGGATGTTTCTCCCTCTTGAGCTTCAGCTTAGAGACCATCTCTTCTGATACCAGGTTATTAGTGCTACCACCATCAATGATCACATCAAAACATTTATCCTCACACTTGCATCTGGTACAGAACAAACTCCTCCGTTGCCCTAGTTCATTTTCACCACTTAGTAGGACTCTTTCATTTACTAAGGTCTCTCTTCTTTCTGCATCCTCTGAATGTGATGATTGTGCATCTTCATCCACATGAGCAACCCTAGCTTGGCCCTCAGCTCTCCTATCTGTCCTTCCTTGTCGTTGAGAGCATTCAAAGGCACGATGACCTTCTTCATTGCAATGGAAACAGGTACCACGGAAGCCTCCTCTTCCTTGCCCACGTCCTCTACCTCTTCCTCTTTGATTTCCAAAGTCTTGATCACGAGAGCGGTTGAAACCCTCATTCCTCTGGTTCCTGCTAGTACCCTCATCTTCATTTTTCTTTTGAGTTTCATTGCAGCCTCTAGATGATCTACCGCTTCCCCTTCCTCCTTGACCGCGCCCTCTTTGTCTTCCTTCAAACCTTTTACTCAGCTTCTCTTCAACTCGTAGGGCAAACTGGTATGCTTCTTCAACGCTGGTCATTCTTACCAGACTTAATTCCTCCTGGATGCTAGGTCGTAACCCACTGATATAACGAGCAACCTTCTCCTTATTTTCTTCTGCATGCCCCACTCTAATAAGGAGTCGGTAAAACTCCTCTATATATTCTTTGACTGATCTTCCTGCTTGCTTTAACCCATGCATCTTCTTAAATAGATCAAGCTCGTAGTCCACAAGAATGAACTGCTTCTTCAATTTTTCCACCATGCGATCCCATCTTGTGATCTTCTCCTTTCCTCTTCTAAGTCTTTCCAGTTGAACCTCTTGCCACCAGATTTTGGCATGGCCTTTTAGTTTGGCCTTTGCAAACTTAACCCTATCTGGGTCCCTTATATCTTCATACTCAAAGTATTCATCCAGTTCATTGATCCAATCGATCAACTCATCTGGTTTCAAATTTCCCAAAAATATACCCACTTCAATTGTAGGTCTTTTCCCAAACCTAGAAATGGCCCTAAAAAGCTTTTCCTCTACAGGATTCAGAACTTCCCCGTTAACTTCCATTACTTCCTCTTCATTATCATCCTCACTATTGTCGTCTGCGGCAATATTTGCTCCTCTACGAAGCTCCTCTTGCAATGCTAGTACCTGTCTTTGGAGGGCTCTAACCTCCTCAGGATCAATAGCTCTAGCCCTTCCACCATGCTCTCTTCATGGAGGCATCTTCTAACTCAAACCCACAACCACACAGTCCTGGTGCAAACTGCCTCACAGTCGGCGCTCTGTCTACACACTCAGGAAAACCCGCTCTGATACCACTTGATGGGGACACAACCCAACAACCAGAATAGACACAATAGAAAGGGGAAATTATATTAACTGAGAAAATAAGCTGGTACAAACAGTGCAGAGAAAATAAACTCAAAACATGCCCTGCGGGCTTACAATAGCATAAATCTGGAGAATATTTCTCCTTTTAGCACCTCCTCTCAAGCTCCAATCCGAACTGCCTTTTACAATGCCATAAATCTCCTTAAATAGACCCCGGAGGGTTAAGGACTAGGAGTACATTCTAGAAAGTGCTAGTAGGCATCCACCGACAAAATAGAAGGTTCCGGAAGCTGCGTTAGAAGTCGGTGCAATTCTAGAAGAATCCAGAAACGGTAGCCGAACTTCTGGGAGGCATAACTTTTGAACCGTAACTCCGATTGACGAACCGTTTACATTTTCGGAAAGCTCTTGAAGCGCTCGATAGCCCTATGGACCAGATTTGCTCGTCCCCCATTTTTTGACCCTTTTCGAGGTCATTTAATGCCCCAAACCTGACTTTGAAGCATTCTTAGGGGGTCTCCAAAACCCGAAAAACTACAATAACTTTCAAACCGTGGGGCCCTTTGACCTGATTCTTTTTCTGGAATGCTCTAAATCTCAATTACATTCATCTGGCCAATTCGCACCTTCTAGGTCACCAAAATGATGGTCAAATTGCATGCTCCTATTTTTTCAGGATTTTCAAATGCACTGATAGTTGAACTATGAGAGTTGGAACCTTTATTTGAGCCAAATGGGTATCCAAAAATGTAAAGACATAAAAGAGAAACTAAGTCTAAGTACATTTTTTTGGGTGACACAGGATTGCCCTTATACCTCTGGATGCTCCTGCATCAGACACCCAGGGTAGATTGAAAAGTGACCCTGTCACTTTATGGATGGTAGAGGAAATCCCAAATGGGAAACCTCAGATGTTGAAATCCAAGTTGAGTCCTCGATTGGCTGTCCTTTCCATTTGACCAAATATTCTTCATACTGTCTTTTTCTGGTACTCCTACCCACACGATGATCTAGAATGTCTTCTATCTCCTCCTTCTTAGAAGCAGGAATTAGACATGGCTCTAAAACCAGCTCCTCATCTGCACCATCATCATGATACTCTGTCAAATCTGCAATGTTGAAAATGGGAGAAATGTGAATACCATCTGGCAGCTCCACCTCATATGCATTTCCTGAGTTATCTTTCTTCAAAATTTTGTAGGGGCCAAATTTCTTCATTTTTAGCTTGTTGTAGGCACCAACTGGAAATTTTTCTTTTCGTAAGTGCACCATGACAAGATCCCCTACTTGGAATTCCTTATGTCTTCTCCTTGCATCAGCCCTAGCTTTATACTCTTGATTCATCTTGTTAATGTGTGCTTGAACCTCCTCATGTAGACGCTTAATGTGTTCAGATAATTCCTAAGCTTCAACACTTGTTCTCTCCCCTTGTTCTATCTTCCTCAATTCTGGTGCAGTCCTTGGGCTATTCCCATATACAATTTGAAATGGTGATTTTCCAGTACTCCTATTTACAGAATTATTATAAGCAAACTCTGCCTGTGGCAGAATCAAATCCCATCCCTTGGGCTTATCCCCAACTAAACATCTTAGCAAATTGCCCAAACTTATATTTACCACTTCTGTTTGGCCATCAGTCTATGGGTGATGCGTGGAACTGAATTTCAAGTCTGTTCTCAACTTCTTCCACAATGTCTTCCAGAAATACCCCACAAATTTAGTATCTCGGTCAGAAACTATACTCCTTGGAAGACCATGTAGTCTTACCACCTCTTTGAAAAACAAGTCTGCAATATGGACAGCATCATGAGTTTTGTGACATGGAATGAAATGTGCCATTTTGGAGAACCTATCAACCACCACGAATACTGAGTCATTACCCTTTTGTGTCCTTGGCAATCCAAGAACAAAATCCATCATTATGTCCTCCCATGGCCTTGATGGAACAGGCAATGGCTGATATAGGCCAGTATTTTGACTAAAACCCTTGGCAACTTGACAAACTTGGCAACTCTGTACAAACTTCTTCACATCCTGTGTAATTTGAGGCCAAAAATAATGTTCTCTAAGAATGGCAATGGTCTTATCCCGACCAAAATGTCCTGCCATCCCTCCACTGTGTTTCTCCTTAATCAGATTTTCCCTCATGGAACTCCTTGGAATGCACAATTGACTACCTTTGAACAACATGCCATCCTGAATCAAATAGTCTAACCACTTGGTTCTATCTACAGCAACAGGTTCTTTACAAGCTTTCCATGCTTCAGCAAAATCAGGATCCTCGGGGTACAAATTCTTGAGTTCATCAAACCCAACTACTTCAACCTGCATTGTTGTAAGCAATAGCTGTCTCCTACTTAATGCATCTGCAACCCTATTAGATTTTCCACTTCTATGCTTCAACACAAATGTATAACTCTGCAAGAATTCTACCCACTTCATATGCCTCTGATTCAATTTACCTTGGCTATTTAGGTACTGTAATGCCTGATGATCAGTATACAAAACAAATTCCTTTGGCAATAAATAATGCCTCCATTTCTTTAAGGCTTGAACTATTGCATAGAACTCTTGATCATAAATAGAATACTTCTTCTTTGCATCATTCAATTTTTCACTAAAATATGCAATAGGCTTACCTTCTTGGCTTAATACAGCCCCAATAGCGCTACCACTAGCATCACAGTCCACCTGGAATTATTTTCTAAAATCTAGAAGTGCCAACACAGGCTGTTCAATCACCTTCTTCTTCAGCAATTCAAAACTTCTCGCAGCTGTTGCAGTCCATTTGAACTCTTTTCTATCCCCTCTTATTGTATCAGTTAGGGGTGCACATATGCCACTGAAATTCTTAATAAACTTCCTGTAAAAACTAACCAGACCATGAAATGATCTTACCTCAGTAGCAGACCTTGGAGTAGGCCATTCCAAGATGGCTTTTACCTTCTCTGGATCCATTTTGAGACCTTCAGGTGATATAACAAATCCCAAATAGACTAACTCCCTTTTTGCAAAGACACACTTCTTTAGATTAATTAACAATTTTTCTTCCCTTAGCCTTTCAAGGACACTACGAATATGCAGTAAATGTTCTTCCAAAGTCTTGCTGAAAATTAAAATATCATCCAGATAGACAATAACAAATTTTCCCAAGAACTTCTTAAGTACCTCATTCATGAGCCGCATGAAGGTGCTTGGTGCGTTCGTCAATCCAAAGGGCATGACTAACCACTCATAAAGACCCTCCTTGGTCTTGAAGGCTATTTTCCACTCATCTCCTTCTCGAATCCGTATCTGATGATAGCCACTCTTCAGATCTATCTTTGTGAAGTACTGAGCTCCACTCAAGCAGTCCATAAGATCATCCATCCTTGGTAAAGGAAACCGGTACTTGATGGTTATCCTATTTATAGCTCGAGAATCTGTACACATCCTCCACTCTCCATCCTTGTTTGGTACAAGTACTGCAGGTACTGCACATGGACTCAGGCTCTCTCGAATCAAGCCCTTCCTCAACATCTCCTGAACCTGTCTATTTAGCTCCTCTATTTCAGTAGGAGTCATCCTGTGAGCAGCCTTATTAGGCAAACTAGCTCCTGGAATCAGATCTATCTGATGAGTGATTTGCCTTACTGGTGGCAATGCATCTGGAACATTATCAGAGATAATATCTCCAAATTCCCCTAGTAAATCTGAAACTTCAAATGGTATTTCACTACTACCTTCTTTATCTTTCCTAGGAATCAAAGCATAGCACATACGCTGATGTTTCATGCCACCTAAAAACTTCCTTCCATCAACAAGACAAATCCTAGCACTGCTACATACCTTTTCACCTTCCTTTTTCATGGGCTTCAATTTGTGGCGAACTCCATCCTTTGTCAGAGAGTATGTGTTTGCATGTCCATCATGTATTGCATGTCTATCAAACTGCCATGGTCTACCCAACAATAGATGGCAAACATCCATCGAAATAACATCACAGAGAACTTCATCATGGTAACTCCCAATTTTGAATTTTACTAAACATTGTTCACTTACCAGGACCTTATGATCATCTTTTAGCCAAGAAATTCGATAGGGCTGGGGATGTTTCTCCCTCTTGAGCTTCAGCTTAGAGACCATCTCTTCTGATACCAGGTTATCAGTGCTACCACCATAAATGATCACATCACAACATTTAGCCTCACACTTGCATCTGGTACAGAAAAAACTCCTCCGTTGCCCTGGTTCATTTTCACCACTTAGTAGGACTCTTTCATTTACTAAGGTCTCTCCTCTTTCTGCATCCTCTAAATGTGATGATTGTGCATCTTCATCCACATGAGCAACCCTAGCTTGGTCCTGAGCTCTCCTATTTGTCCTTTCTTATTGTTGAGGGCATTCAAAGGCACGATGACCTTCTTCATTGCAATGGAAATAGGTACCACGGAAGCCTCCTCTTCCTTGCCCACGTCCTCTACCTCTTCCTCTTTGATTTCCAAAGTCTTGATCACGGGAGCGGTTGAAACCCTCATTCCTCTGGTTCTTGCTAGTACCCTCATCTTCATTTTTCTTTTGAGTTTCATTGCAGCCTCCAGATGATCTACCGCTTCCCCTTCCTCCTTGACCTCGCCCTCTTTTTCTTCCTTCAAACCTTTTACTCAGCTTCTCTTCAACTCGTAGGGCAAACTGGTATGCTTCTTCAACGCTGGTCATTCTTACCAGACTTAATTCCTCCTAGATGCTAGGTCGTAACCCACTGATATAACGAGCAACCTTCTCCTTATTTTCTTTTGCATGCCCCGCTCTAATAAGGAGTCGGTAAAACTCCTCTGTATATTCTTGGACTGATCTTCCTGCTTGCTTTAACCCATGCATCTTCTTAAATAGATCAAGCTCATAGTCCATAGGAATGAACTGCTTCTTCAATTTGTCCACCATGCGATGCCATCTTGTGATCTTCTCCTTTCCTCTTCTAAGTATTTCCAGTTGAACCTCTTGCCACCAGATTTTGGCATGGCCTTTTAGTTTGGCCTTTGCAAACTTAACCCTATCTGGGTCCCTTATATCTTCATACTCAAAGTATTCGTCCAGTTCATTGATCCAATCGATCAACTCATCTGGTTTCAAATTTCCCGAAAATATACCCACTTCAATTGTAGGTCTTTTCCCAAACCTAGAAATGGCCCTAAAAAGCCTTTCCTCTACAGGATTCAGAACTTCCCCGTCAACTTCCATTACTTCCTCTTCATTGTCATCCTCACTATTGTCGTCTGCGGCAATATTTGCTCCTCTACGAAGCTCCTCTTGCAATGCTAGTACCTGTCTCTGGAGGGCTCTAACCTCCTCAGGATCAATAGCTCTGGCCCTTCCACCATGCTCTCTTTGTGGAGGCATCTTCTAACTCAAACCCACAACCACACAGTCCTGGTGCAAACTGCCTCACAGTCGGCGCTCTGTCTACACACTCAGGAAAACCCGCTCTGATACCACTTGATGGGGACACAACCCAACAACTAGAATAGACACAATAGAAAGGGGAAATTATATTAACTGAGAAAATAAGATGGTACAAACAGTGTAGAGAAAATAAACTCAAAACATGCCCTGCGGGCTTACAATAGCATAAATCTGGAGAATATTTCTCCTTTTAGCACCTCCTCTCAAGCTCCAATCTGAACTGCCTTTTACAATGCCATAAATCTCCTTAAATAGACCCCGAAGGGTTAAGGACTAGGAGTACATTCTAGAAAGTGCTAGTAGGCATCCACCGACAAAATAGAAGGTTCTGAAACCTACGTTAGAAGTCGGTGCAATTCTAGAAGAATCCAGAAACGGTAGCTGAACTTCCGGGAGGCATAACTTTTGAACCGTAACTCCGATTGACGAACCGTTTACATTTTTGGAAAGCTCTCGGAGCGCTCTACAGCCCTATGGACCAGCTTTGCTCGTTCCCCATTTTTTGACCCTTTTCGAGGTCATTTAGTGCCCCAAACCTGACTTTGAAGCATTCTTAGGGGGTCTCCAAAACCCGAAAAACTACAATAACTTTCAAACCCTTGGGCCCTTTGACCTAATTCTTTTTCTGGAATGCTCTAAATCTCAATTACATTCATCTGGCCAATTCGCACCTTCTAGGGCACCAAAATGATGGTCAAATTGCATGCTCCTATTTTTTCAGGATTTTCAAATGCACTGATAGTTGAACTATGAGAGTTGGAACCTTTATTTGGGCCAAATGGGTATCCAAAAATGTAAAGACATAAAAGAGAAACTAAGTCTAAGTACATTTTTTTGGGTGACACAGGATTGCCCTTATACCTCTGGATGCTCCTGCATCAGACACCCAGGGTAGATTGAAAAGTGACCCTGTCACTTTATGGATGGTAGAGGAAATCCCAAATGGGAAACCTCAGATGCTGAAATCCAAGTTGAGTCCTCGATTGGCCGTCCTTTCCATTTGACCAAATACTCTTCATACTGTCTATTTCTGGTACTCCTACCCACACGATGATCTAGAATGTCTTCTATCTCCTCCTTCTTAGAAGCAGGAATTGGACACGGCTCTAAAACTAGCTCCTCATGTGCACCATCATCATGATACTCTATCAAATCTGCAATGTTGAAAATGGGAGAAATGTGAATACCATCTGGCAGCTCCACCTCATATGCATTTCCTGAGTTATGTTTCTTCAAAATTTTGCAGGGGCCAAATTTCTTCATTTTTAGCTTGTTGTAGGTACCAACTGGAAATCTTTCTTTTCGTAAGTGCACCATGACAAGATCCCCTACTTGGAATTCCTTATGTCTTCTCCTTGCATCAACCCTAGCTTTATACTCTTGATTCATCTTGATAATGTGTGCTTGAACCTCCTCATGTAGACGCTTGATGTGTTCAGCAAATTCCTCAGCTTCAGCACTTGTTCTCTCCCCTTGTTCTATCTTCCTCAATTCTGGTGCAATCCTTGGGCTATTCTCATATACAATTTGAAATGGTGATTTTCCAGTACTCCTATTTACAGAGTTATTATAAGCAAACTCTGCCTGTGGCAGAATCAAATCCCATCCCTTGGGCTTATCCCTAACTAAACATCTCAGCAAATTGCCCAAACTTCTATTTACCACTTTTGTTTGGCCATCAGTCTGTGGGTGATGCGTGGAACTAAATTTCAAGTCTGTTCTCAACTTCTTCCACAATGTCTTCCAGAAATACCCCACAAATTTAGTATCTCGGTCAGAAACTATACTCCTTGGAAGACCATGTAGTCTTACCACCTCTTTGAAAAACAAGTCTGCAATATGGACAGCATCATGAGTTTTGTGACATGGAATGAAATGTGCCATTTTGGAGAACCTATCAACCACCACGAATACTGAGTCATTACCCTTTTGTGTCCTTGGCAATCCAAGAACAAAATCCATACTTATGTCCTCCCATGGCCTTGATGGAATAGGCAATGGCTGATATAGGCCAGTATTTTGACTAAACCCCTTGGCAACTTGACAAACTTGGCAACTCTGTACAAACTTCTTCACATCCTGTGTAATTTGAGGCCAAAAATAATGTTCTCTAAGAATGGAAATGGTCTTATCCCAACCAAAATGTCCTGCCATCCCTCCACTGTGTTTCTCCTTAATCAGATTTTCCCTCATGGAACTCCTTGGAATGCACAATTGACTACCTTTGAACAACATGCCATCCTGAATCAAATAGTCTAACCACTTGGTTCTATCTACAGCAACAGGTTCTTTAAAAGCTTTCCATGCTTCAGCAAAATCAGGATCCTCGGGGTACAAATTCTTGAGTTCATCAAACCCAACTACTTCAACCTGCATTGTTGTAAGCAATAGCTGTCTCCTACTTAATGCATCTGCAACCCTGTTAAATTTTCCACTTCTATGCTTCAACACAAATGTATAACTCTGCAAGAATTCTACCCACTTCATATGCCTCTGATTCAATTTACCTTGGCTATTTAGGTACTGTAATGCCTGATGATCAGTATACAAAACAAATTCCTTTGGCAATAAATAATGCCTCCATTTCTTTAAGGCTTGAACTATTGCATAGAACTCTTGATCATAAATAGAATACTTCTTCTTTGCATCATTCAATTTTTCACTAAAATATGCAATAGGCTTACCTTCTTGGCTTAATACAGCCCCAATAGCACTACCACTAGCATCACAGTCCACTTAGAATACTTTTCTAAAATCTGGAAGTGCCAACAAAGGCTGTTCAGTCACCTTCTTCTTCAGCAATTCAAAACTTCTCGCAGCTGTTGCAGTCCATTTGAACTCTTTTCTATCCCCTCTTATTGTATCAGTTAGGGGTGCACATATGCCACTGAAATTCTTAATAAACTTCCTGTAAAAACTAACCAGACCATGAAATGATCTTACCTCAGTAGCAGACCTTGGAGTAGGCCATTCCAAGATGGCTTTTACCTTCTCTGGATCCATTTTGAGACCTTCAGGTGATATAACAAATCCCAAATAGACTAACTCCCTTTTTGCAAAGACACACTTCTTTAGATTAATTAACAATTTTTCTTCCCTTAGCCTTTCAAGGACACTACGAATATGCAGCAAATGTTCTTCCAAAGTCTTGCTGAAAATTAAAATATCATCCAAATAGACAATAACAAATTTTCCCAAGAACTTCTTAAGTACCTCATTCATGAGCCGCATGAAGGTGCTTGGGGCGTTCGTCAATCCAAAGGGCATGACTAACCACTCATAAAGACCCTCCTTGGTCTTGAAGGCTGTTTTCCACTCATCTCCTTCTTGAATCTGTATCTGATGATAGCCACTCTTCAGATCTACCTTTGTGAAGTACTGAGCTCCACTCAAGCAGTCCATAAGATCATCCATCCTTGGTAAAGGAAACCGGTACTTGATGGTTATCCTATTTATAGCTCAAGAATCTGTACACATCCTCCACTCTCCATCCTTCTTTGGTGCAAGTACTACAGGTACTACACATGCACTCAGGCTCTCTCGAATCAAGTCATTCCTCAACAGCTCCTGAACCTGTCTATTTAGCTCCTCTATTTCAGTAGGAGTCATGCTGTGAGCAGCCTTGTTAGGCAAACTAGCTCCTGGAATCAGATCTATCTGATGACTAATTTTCCTTACTGGTGGAAATCCATCTGGAACATTATCAGAGATAATATCTCCAAAGTCCCATAGTAAATATGAAACTTCAAATGGTATTTCACTACTACCTTCTTTATCTTTCCTAGGAATCAAAGCATAGCACATACGCTGATGTTTCATGCCATCTAAAAACTTCCTTCCATCAACAAGACAAATCCTAGCACTGCTACATACCTTTTCATCTTCCTTTTTCATGGGCTTCAATTTGTGGCGAACTCCATCCTTTGTCAGAGAGTATGTGTTTGCATGTCCATCATGTATTGCATGTCTATCAAACTGCCATGGTCTACCCAACAATAGATGGCAAACATCCATCGAAATAACATCACAGAGAACTTCATCATGGTAACTCCCAATTTTGAATTTTACTAAACATTGTTCACTTACCAGGACCTTATGATCATCTTTTACCCAAGAAATCCGATAGGGCTGGGGATGTTTCTCCCTCTTGAGCTTCAGCTTAGAGACCATCTCTTCTGATACCAGGTTATCAGTGCTACTACCATCAATGATCACATCACAACATTTATCCTCACACTTGCATCTGGTACGAAACAAACTCCTCCGTTGCCCTAGTTCATTTTCACCACTTAGTAGGACTCTTTCATTTACTAAGGTCTCTCCTCTTTCTGCATCCTCTGAATGTGATGATTGTGCATCTTCATCCACATGAGCAACCCTAGCTTGGCCCTCAGCTCTCCTATCTGTCCTTCCTTGTCATTGAGGGCATTCAAAGGCACGATGACCTTCTTCATTGCAATGGAAATAGGTACCATGGAAGCCTCCTCTTCCTTGCCCACGTCCTCTACCTCTTCCTCTTTGATTTCCAAAGTCTTGATCACGGGAGCGGTTGAAACCCTCATTCCTCTGGTTCCTGCTAGTACCCACATCTTCATTTTTCTTTTGAGTTTCATTGTGGCCTCCAGATGATCTACCGCTTCCCCTTCCTCCTTGACCGCGCCCTCTTTGCCCTTCTTCAAACCTTTTACTTAGCTTCTCTTCAACTCGTAGGGCAAACTGGTATGCTTCTTGAATGCTGGTCATTCTTACCAGACTTAATTCCTCTTGGATGCTAGGTCGTAACCCACTGATATAACGAGCAACCTTCTCCTTATTTTCTTCTACATGCCCTGCTCTAATCAGGAGTCGGTAAAACTCCTCTGTATATTCTTGGACTGATCTTCCTGCTTGCTTTAACCCATGCATCTTCTTAAATAGATCAAGCTCGTAGTCCATAGGAATGAACTGCTTCTTCAATTTTTCCACCATGCGATCCCATCTTGTGATCTTCTCCTTTCCTCTTCTAAGTCTTTCCAGTTGAACCTCTTGCCTCCAGATTTTGGCATGGCCTTTTAGTTTGGCCTTTGCAAACTTAACCCTATCTGGGTCCCTTATATCTTCATACTCAAAGTATTCGTCCAGTTCATTGATCCAATCGATCAACTCATCTGGTTTCAAATTTCCCAAAAATATACCCACTTCAATTGTAGGTCTTTTCCCAAACCTAGAAATGGCCCTAAAAAGCCTTTCCTCTACAGGATTCAGAACTTCCCCATCAACTTCCATTACTTCCTCTTCATTGTCATCCTCACTATTGTCATCTGCGGCAATATTTGCTCCTCTATGAAGCTCCTCTTGCAATGCTAGTACCTGTCTCTGGAGGGCTCTAACCTCCTCAGGATCAATAGCTCTGGCCCTTCCACCACATTCTCTTCGTGGAGGCATCTTCTAACTCAAACCCACAACCACACAGTCCTGGTGCAAATTGCCTCACAGTCGGCGCTCTGTCTACACACTCAGGAAAACCCGCTCTGATACCACTTGATGGGGACACAACCCAACAACCAGAATAGACACAATAGAAAGGGGAAATTATATTAACTGAGAAAATAAGCTGGTACAAACAGTGCAGAGAAAATAAACTCAAAACATGCCCTGTGGGCTTACAATAGCATAAATCTGGAGAATATTTCTCCTTTTAGCACCTCCTCTCAAGCTCCAATCTGAACTGCCTTTTACAATGCCATAAATCTCCTTAAATAGACCCCGAAGGGTTAAGGACTAGGAGTACATTCTAGAAAGTTCTAGTAGGCATCCACCAACAAAATAGAAGGTTCCGGAAGCTGCGTTAGAAGTCGGTGCAATTCTAGAAGAATCCAGAAACGGTAGCCGAACTTCCGGGAGGCATAACTTTTGAACCGTAACTCTGATTGATGAACCGTTTACATTTTCGGAAAGCTCTCGAAGCACTCTATAGCCCTATGAACCAGCTTCGCTCGTCCCCCATTTTTTGACCCTTTTTGAGGTCATTTAATGCCCCAAACCTGACTTTGAAGCATTCTTAGCGGGTCTCCAAAACCCAAAAAACTGCAATAAATTTCAAATCGTGGGGCCCTTTGACCTGATTCCTTTTTTGGAATGCTCTAAATCTCAATTACATTCATCTGGCCAATTCGCACCTTCTAGGTCACCAAAATGATGGTCAAATTGCATGCTCCTATTTTTTTAGGATTTTCAAATGCACTGATAGTTGAACTATGAGAGTTGAAACCTTTATTTGGGCCAAATGGGTATCCAAAAATGTAAAGACATAAAAGAGAAACTAAGTCTAAGTACATTTTTTTGGGTGACACAGGATTGCCCTTATACCTCTGGATGCTCCTGCATCAGACACCTAGGGTAGATTGAAAAGTGACCTTGTCACTTTATGGATGGTAGAGGAAATCCCAAATGGGAAACCTCAGATGCTAAAATCCAAGTTGAGTCCTCGATTGGCCGTCCTTTCCATTTGACCAAATACTCTTCATACTGTCTATTTTTGGTACTCCTACCCACACGATGATCTAGAATTTCTTCTATCTCCTCCTTCTTAGAAGCAGGAATTGGACACGGCTCTAAAACCAGCTCCTCATCTGCACCATCATCATGATACTCTGTCAAATCTGCAATGTTGAAAATGGGAGAAATGTGAATACCATCTGGCAGCTCCACCTCATATGCATTTCCTGAGTTATGTTTCTTCAAACTTTTGCAGGGGCCAAATTTCTTCATTTTTAGCTTGTTGTAGGTACCAACTGGAAATCTTTCTTTTCGTAAGTGCACCATGACAAGATCCCCTACTTGGAATTCCTTATGTCTTCTCCTTGCATCAGCCCTAGCTTTATACTCTTGATTCATCTTGATAATGTGTGCTTGAACCTACTCATGTAGATGCTTGATGTGTTCAGCAAATTCCTCAGCTTCAGCACTTGTTCTCTGCCCTTGTTCTATCTTCCTCAATTCTGGTGCAATCCTTGGGCTATTCCCATATACAATTTGAAATGGTGATTTTCCAGTACTCCTATTTACAGAGTTATTATAAGCAAACTCTGCCTGTGACAGAATCAAATCCCATCCCTTGGACTTATCCCCAACTAAACATCTCAGCAAATTGCCCAAACTTCTATTTACCACTTCTGTTTGGCCATCAGTCTGTGGGTGATGCGTGGAACTGAATTTCAAGTCTGTTCTCAACTTCTTCCACAATGTCTTCCAGAAATACCCCACAAATTTAGTATCTCGGTCAGAAACTATACTCCTTGGAAGACCATGTAGTCTTACCACCTCTTTGAAAAACAAGTCTGCAATATGGACAACATCATGAGTTTTGTGACATGGAATGAAATGTGCCATTTTGGAGAACCTATCAACCACCACGAATACTGAGTCATTACCCTTTTGTGTCCTTGGCAATCCAAGAACAAAATCCATACTTATGTCCTCCCATGGCCTTGATGGAACAGGCAATGGCTAATATAGGCCAGTATTTTGACTAAACCCCTTGGCAACTTGACAAACTTGGCAACTCTGTACAAACTTCTTCACATCCTGTGTAATTTGAGGCCAAAAATAATGTTCTCTAAGAATGGCAATGGTCTTATCCCGACCAAAATGTCCTGCCATCTCTCCACTGTGTTTCTCCTTAATCAAATTTTCCCTCATGGAACTCCTTGGAATGCACAATTGACTACCTTTGAACAACATGCCATCCTGAATCAAATAGTCTAACCACTTGGTTCTATCTACAGCAACAGGTTCTTTAAAAGCTTTCCATGCTGCAGCAAAATTAGGATCCTTGGGGTACAAATTCTTGAGTTCATCAAACCCAACTACTTCAACCTGCATTGTTGTAAGCAATAGCTGTCTCCTACTTAATGCATCTGCAACCCTGTTAAATTTTCCACTTCTATGCTTCAACACAAATGTATAATTCTACAAGAATTCTACCCACTTCATATGCCTCTGATTCAATTTACCTTGGCTATTTAGGTACTGTAATGCCTGATGATCAGTATACAAAACAAATTCCTTTGGCAATAAATAATGCCTCCATTTCTTTAAGGCTTGAACTATTGCATAGAACTCTTGATCATAAATAGAATACTTCTTCTTTGCATCATTCAATTTTTCACTAAAATATGCAATAGGCTTACCTTCTTGGCTTAATACAGCCCCAATAGCACTACCACTAGCATCACAGTCCACCTGGAATACTTTTCTAAAATTTGGAAGTGCCAACACAGGCTGTTCAGTCACCTTCTTCTTCAGTAATTCAAAACTTCTCGCAGCTGCTGCAGTCCATTTGAACTCTTTTCTATCCCCTCTTATTGTATCAGTTAGGGGTGCACATATGCCACTGAAATTCTTAATAAACTTCCTGTAAAAACTAACCAGACCATGAAATGATCTTACCTCAATAGCAGACCTTGGAGTAGGCCATTCCAAGATGGCTTTTACCTTCTCTGGATCCATTTTGAGACCTTCAGGTGATATAACAAATCCCAAATAGACTAACTCCCTTTTTGCAAAGACACACTTCTTTAGATTAATTAACAATTTTTCTTCCCTTAGCCTTTCAAGGACACTACAAATATGCAGTAAATGTTCTTCCAAAGTCTTGCTGAAAATTAAAATATCATCCAAATAGACAATAACAAATTTTCCCAAGAACTTCTTAAGTACCTCATTCATGAGCCGCATGAAGGTGCTTGGGGCGTTCGTCAATCCAAAGGGCATGACTAACCACTCATAAAGACCCTCCTTGGTCTTGAAGGCTGTTTTCCACTCATCTCCTTCTCGAATCCGTATCTGATGATAGCCACTCTTCAGATCTATCTTTGTGAAGTACTGAGCTCCACTCAAGTAGTCCATAAGATCATCCATCCTTGGTAAAGGAAACTGGTACTTGATGGTTATCCTATTTATAGCTCGAGAATCTGTACACATCCTCCACTCTCCATCCTTCTTTGGTGCAAGTACTGCAGGTACTACACATGGACTCAGGCTCTCTCGAATCAAGCCCTTCCTCAACAGCTCCTGAACTTGTCTATTTAGCTCCTCTATTTCAGTAGGAGTCATCCTGTGAGCAGCCTTGTTAGGCAAACTAGCTCCTGGAATCAGATCTATCTGATGACTGATTTTCCTTACTGGTGGAAATCCATCTGGAACATTATCAGAGATAATATCTCCAAATTCCCCTAGTAAATCTGAAACTTCAAATGGTATTTCACTACTACCTTCTTTATCTTTCCTAGGAATCAAAGCATAGCACATACGCTGATGTTTCATGCCATCTAAAAACTTCCTTCCATCAACAAGACAAATCCTAGCACTACTACATACCTTTTCATCTTCCTTTTTCATGGGCTTCAATTTGTGGCGAACTCCATCCTTTGTCAGAGAGTATGTGTTTGCATGTCCATCATGTATTGCATGTCTATCAAACTGCCATGGTCTACCCAACAATAGATGGCAAACATCCATCGAAATAACATCACAGAGAACTTCATCATGGTAACTCCCAATTTTGAATTTTACTAAACATTGTTCACTTACCAGGACCTTATGATCATCTTTTACCCAAGGAATTCGATAGGGCTGGGGATGTTTCTCCCTCTTGAGCTTCAGCTTAGAGACCATCTCTTCTGATACCAGGTTATCAGTGCTACCACCATCAATGATCACATCACAACATTTATCCTCACACTTGCATCTGGTACGAAACAAACTCCTCCATTGCCCTAGTTCATTTTCACCACTTAGTAGGACTCTTTCATTTACTAAGGTCTCTCCTCTTTCTACATCCTCTAAATGTGATGATTGTGCATCTTCATCCACATGAGCAACCCTAGCTTGGCCCTCAGCTCTCCTATCTGTCCTTCCTTGTCGTTGAGGGCATTCAAAGGCACGATGACCTTCTTCATTGCAATGGAAATAGGTACCATGGAAGCCTCCTCTTCCTTGCCCATGTCCTCTACCTCTTCCTCTTTGATTTCCAAAGTCTTGATCACGGGAGAGGTTGAAACCCTCATTCCTCTGGTTCCTGCTAGTACCCTCATCTTCATTTTTCTTTTGAGTTTCATTGTGGCCTCCAGATGATCTACCGCTTCCCCTTCCTCCTTGATCGCGCCCTCTTTGTCCTTCTTCAAACCTTTTACTCAGCTTCTCTTCAA
The DNA here is from genome assembly GCA_028749045.1 of Cupressus sempervirens. Classification (NCBI taxonomy): domain Eukaryota; kingdom Viridiplantae; phylum Streptophyta; class Pinopsida; order Cupressales; family Cupressaceae; genus Cupressus; species Cupressus sempervirens. The sequence goes on from CM053789.1 coordinate 905,991,279, forward strand.
CTCGTAGGGCAAACTGGTATGCTTCTTCAACGCTGGTCATTCTTACCAGACTTAATTCCTCCTGGATGCTAGGTCGTAACCCACTGATATAACGAGCAACCTTCTCCTTATTTGCTTCTGCATGCCCCGCTCTAATCAGGAGTTGGCAAAACTCCTCTGTATATTCTTGGACTGATCTTCCTGCTTGCTTTAACCCATGCATCTTCTTAAATAGATCAAGCTCGTAGTCCACAGGAATGAACTTCTTCTTCAATTTGTCCACCATGCAATCCCATCTTGTGATCTTCTCCTTTCCTCTTCTAAGTCTTTCCAGTTGAACCTCTTGCCACCAAATTTTGGCATGGCCTTTTAGTTTGGCCTTTGCAAACTTAACCCTATCTGGGTCCCTTATATCTTCATACTTAAAGTATTCGTCCAGTTCATTGATCCAATCGATCAACTCATCTGGTTTCAAATTTCCCGAAAATATACCCACTTCAATTGTAGGTCTTTTCCCAAACCTAGAAATGGCCCTAAAAAGCCTTTCCTCTACAGGATTCAGAACTTCCCCGTCAACTTCCATTACTTCCTCTTCATTGTCATCCTCACTATTGTCATCTGCGGCAATATTTGCTCCTCTACGAAGCTCCTCTTGCAATGCTAGTACCTGTCTCTAGAGGGCTCTAACCTCCTCAGGATCAATAGCTCTGGCCCTTCCACCACACTCTCTTCATGGAGGCATCTTCTAACTCAAACCCACAACCACACAGTCCTGGTGCAAACTGCCTCACAGGCGGCGCTCTGTCTACACACTCAGGAAAACCCGCTCTGATACCACTTGATGGGGACACAACCCAACAACCAGAATAGACACAATAGAAAGGGGAAATTATATTAACTGAGAAAATAAGCTGGTACAAACAGTGCAGAGAAAATAAACTCAAAACATGCCCTGTGGGCTTACAATAGCATAAATCTGGAGAATATTTCTCCTTTTAGCACCTCCTCTCAAGCTCCAATCCGAACTGCCTTTTACAATGCCATAAATCTCCTTAAATAGACCCCGGAGGGTTAAGGACTAGGAGTACATTCTAGAAAGTGCTAGTAGGCATCCACCGACAAAATAGAAGGTTCCGGAAGTTGCGTTAGAAGTCGGTGCAATTCTAGAAGAATCCAGAAACGGTAGCCGAACTTACGGGAGGCATAACTTTTGAACCGTAACTCTGATTGACGAACCGTTTACATTTTCGGAAAGCTCTCGAAGTGCTCTATAGCCCTATGGACCAGCTTTGCTCTTCCCCCATTTTTTGACCCTTTTCGAGGTCATTTAATGACCCAAACCTGACTTTGAAGCATTCTTAGGGGGTCTCCAAAACCTGAAAAACTGCAATAACTTTCAAACCGTGGGGCCCTTTGACCTGATTCTTTTTCTGGAATGCTCTAAATCTCAATTACATTCATCTGGCCAATTCGCACCTTCTAGGTCACCAAAATGATGGTCAAATTGCATGCTCCTATTTTTTTGGGATTTTCAAATGCACTGATAGTTGAACTATGAGAGTTGGAACCTTTATTTGAGCCAAATGGGTATCCAAAAATGTAAAGACATAAAAGAGAAACTAAGTCTAAGTACATTTTTTTGGGTGACACAGGATTGCCCTTATACCTCTAGATGCTCCTGCATCAATCACCCTCCTCATCCAAATCTAATATTAGTCACTCTTAAGATCAATTTTGGAAAAGTACCTAGCCCACCTAGATAGTCCATTAGATCCTCTATCATAGGAATAGAAAATCTATACCTAATTTTTATCTTATTGATCACTCTAGAATTAGTACACATTCTCCACTTACCTCCCTTTTTATGTGCTAGGAAAATTGGTACTACACATGGATTGATTCTCTTCCTAATCAACCCCTAATCATGCAACTCTTGGACTTGTCTTGCAATCTCTTTATTTTTCTTTGGAGTAATCTTGTATGCAACTTTGTTTAGTAGTGGTGCTCCTAGTATGAAGTCAATTTGATGAATTATGGATCTCTTTGGAGGTAGGGTTGGTGATGATCCATCACAAATTATGTCCTTGAACTGATCTAGTAGTTCTTCCACTTCTGTAGGAATAGGTGCTTGTGAAGATGACTTCTTCTCCTTGGGCTTCACCATGATATCCTACTCCTTCACATTCCTTCAAGTCCTTAAGAATCTTTTTCCCACTCATCAAAAATCTCTTAGCAATAGCTTTCTCTACCTTATCTTCTTCCACTATTGATAGAATCCTATAGGTGACTCCATCCTTCTTGAAAGACTATGTTTTTTCCTTTCCATGATGTAGTGCCTCCATTTCATACTACCAAGGCCTTCCTAATAGAATATGAAAAGCATCCATGGGAAGCACATCACATAGGATCTTATCCTAATACTTACCAATGGTGATGTCTACCCATACTAATTTATTCACTAGTATAGTCTGCCCCTTGTTCAACCAAGTCACCCTATAAGGACATACATGGGGAATCTTTGTTAAGCCAAGCTTTTCTACTTCCTCCTCTAATAAGATATTATCACTAGACCTTGAGTCTATGGTCACTTTTCATACCTTACCTAGTATCTTACATGTATCTCTAAATAGTTCTCTTCTCTGCTTGGGTTCCTCCTTTACTGGCTCCTTAACCAAGACTCTCCTCAACATGAAATTTTCACCCTTCTCTAAGTCAAGGTCCACTTCTCCTATTTTTTGATTATCTTCCTCTTAGATATAGATGATCTTCTTCTCTCCATAAGATGATGATGCCTTGTCTGGAAATTTGTAGGTAGGATACCCCAAATTACCATAGTTGTAACACTTCATCTTTTTGAAGTGTGAGCTACTCTTGCTACTCCCATATCTTCCTCTACCTCTATTATTGGATCATATTCCTATGTTAGAGCCTCCCCTTTGACTAGAATCAATAGCCTTCTCATTCTATTTGGAATCTTGATAGCTCCTCTGTTCATTGGTCCTCCTACTAGAACTACCTCTTGAGCCACTGATGAAGGGTGCTCCCCTTAATACCATAAACACATAACATAAATAAAAAAACAACAAAAAATGGGATGATAAAATATGGACTTTTTATTTGTGCCACAAATGAAAAATTGTAGTATACATAAGTACAATATACTAACCCACATGGGTGCCTTCATTACAATAATTTGCAAGACAAGCTATGAACTATTACCTAAAGCTATTCTAGATAATGTTTGGGCCTTTCTTAAATAGGCAATTTTATGCCACCCTGGAAGGTTCTAGACATTAAAACTTAATACCTAGGGCTAAAAAACCCTAATAATACATCTAGAGTCATCCAAATACATCTTTGACTTTGATTTTAGGAATTTTGAGTAGCCCAGCTTTGAAATTCCATAACTCTTGAATCGTTGCTATGATTGGCTATTATAACCACTTTTCAAAAATGCCAACTCTAATCTATAGGCTTGGAACAATGAGATTTTTATGGTAGGTTTATAACTCTAAAATGAAACTTCTTGTAGAAAATGAGAACATTTTGAGCTCATATAAAAAAAATTCTAAAAATAGCAACCTCCCAGAAATAGCAACCTCTTGCTTACTAGTCCTTATTAAAATGGAAAAGACTAAAAAATAAAATTTTAAAAATTGGATGATGAAATATCACTCTTACACCCAAGATGCTCCTACATTAGATACCTAGGGTAATTTGAGAAGTGACTCTATCATGTCTCAGGTGTTTAGAGGAAAATCAAGATAGTTAACCTCCTCCCTTGCTAACAATGATCAATCCTCTATTGGACTTCCTTTCCATTTGACCAAGTATTATTCATAATTTTTTTTCCTTCTACATTTTCCAATATGACTGTCCAAGAAGTTTGGACCACAAAAGATAGTGAAAAGGCATGATTCTGAAAATGCTTATGAAGTGGAGTTGCCTATTGAATTGAATATTTTACTAGGATTTAATATTTTAGATTTGGCATAGTATTATGAAAGAGGTGATGGAGATGAAGTTACATAAGCATAGATTATTCTAGTAGTTAGTTCAGCTATAAAGAAGATTGAGGAGATACTGGATAGTCATATTGGAAAAAGTAGAAGGAATAAGAATTATGAAGAATTCCTGGTCAAATTTTCACCCTTCTCTAAGTTAAGGTCCACTTCTCCTATTTTTTGATTGTCTTCCTCTTGGATATAGGTGATCTTCTTCTCTCCATAAGATGGTGATGCCTTGGCTGGACATTAGTGGGAAGATACCCAAAATTTCCATAGTTGTAACACTTCATCTTGTTGAAGTGTGAGCCACTACTGCTACTCCAATATCTTCCTCTACCTCTATTATCAGATCATCTTGCTATGCTAGAGCCTCCCCTTTGACTAGACTCACTAGCCTTCTCATTCTATTTGGAATCTTGATAGCTCCTCTATTCATTGGTCCTCCCACTAGAACCACCTCTTGAGCCACTAATGAAGGATGCTCCCCTTAATACCATAAACACATAACAAAAATTAAGAAACAATAAAAAATGCAACAACAAAATATGGACTTCTTATTTGTGTCACAAATGTAGAATTGTAGTATACAAAAGTACAATATACTAACCCACATGGGTGCCTTCATTACAATAATCTACAAGAAAAACTATGAACTATTACCCAAAGCTATTCTAGATAATGTTTGGGCCTTTCATAAGTAGGCAATTTTATGCCATCCTAAAAGGTTCTAGAAATTGAAACTTAATACCTAGGGCTAACAAACCCTAACAATACATCTAGAGCCATCCGTATAAGTCTTTGACTTTTACTTTAGGAATTTTGAGTAGCCCAGCTTTGAAATTCCATAACTCTTGAACTGTTGCTCTAATTGGCCATTATAACCACTTTTCAAAAATGCTAGCTACTAATCTATAGGTTTGGAACAATGAGATTTTTATGGTAGGTTTATAACTCTAAAATGAAACTTCTTGTAGAAAATGAGAACATTCTAAGCTCATATGAAAAACTTACTAAAAATGGCAAGCTACTAGTCCTTACTAAAATAGAAAAGACTAAAAAATAAAATAAAATAATTGAGTGAAAAAAGATCACTCTTACACCCAAGATGCTCCTACATTAGAAACCTAGGGTAATTTGAGAAGTGGCTCTATCATGTCTCAAGTGTTTAGAGGAAATTCATGATGGTTAACCTCCTCCCTTGCTAGTAATGATGAATCCTCTATTGGCCTCCCTTTCTATTTGACTAGGTATTCTTCATAGTTTTTTTGCCTTCTACTTTTTCCAATATGACTGTCCAATATCTCCTCAATCTCCTTTATAGTTTAACTAACTATTAGAATACTCTACACTTATGTAACTTCATCTCCATCACCTCTTTCATAATACTATGTCAAATTTGAAATATTAAATACTAGTAAAATATTCGATTCAATAGGCAACTCCAAGCATTTCTAGAATCATGCCTTTTCACTATCTTGTGTGGTCTAAACTTCTTCATCTTTAGCTTATTATATGTGCTCACTGGAAAATACTCCTTTCTCAAGAGAACCATGACTTCATATCCAATCTGATATTCCTTATCCCTCCTTTTCACATCTACCTTAGCCATGTACTACACATTCATCTTTATGATGTGCTTCCTCAACTCCTCATGGATGTTCTTCAAATGTTTAGCAAATTCTTTTTCTTCAGCACTACTTATCTCTCCTTTATTCAATTGCCTCTATTCAAAAGCATTTCTTGGACTACTCCCATATACAATCTGGAACGGTGATTTACCAATACTCCTATTGAAAAAATTATTATATGCAAATTTTTCTTGTAGTAAAATCATATCACATCCTTTTGGCTTATCTCCAACCAAGCATCTCAACAAGTTTACCAATCTATAATTCATAACGTTTGTCTATCCATCAGTTTGTAGATGACATGATGAAGTAAACTTCAACTTTGTCTTTTATTTCTTCTATAATGTATGCCAAAAATATCAAACAAATTTGGTATCTTGGTCTAAAACTATACTCTTTGGTAGACCATGTAGTCTCACCACTTCTCTAAAACACAACTCTACTACATGAACAACATCACTAGTCTTCTTACAAGGAATAAAATGTGTCATATTTTAAAACATATCAACCACCACAAAATAGAATCATGCCCTCACTGAGTGCTTGGTAATCCAAGGAAAAAATCCATGATAACATCCTCCCATAGATTCTCTAGTATAGGTAATGGCTAATACAATCTTGTATTTTATTTCACTCCTTTCACCATCTGACATACTCTGCAACTCTATACAAACTTCTTCACATCTTGTTGTAACTATGCCTAGTGATAATTATCAAAAACCAAACCAATGGTCTTATCTCTGCTTAAATGTCTAGTCCATCCTCCATTATTCTTTTCCTTCACAAGATTCTCTTGCATTAAACTTCTAGAAATGCACAATTAGCTTCCTTTGAACAACATACTATCCTAGATCATGAAATCCAATCACCTTGTCCTCTCAAGTGTAACATGTTATGTAAAAGCCTTCCACACTTCACCAAAATCAAAATCATCAATATACAAAGTACTAAGTTCCTTGAACCCAACCACCTCTATCTACATTTCTATCAGCAAAATTTGTCTTCTACTAATAGAATCTACAACTTTTTGGGCTTTCCCACTCCTGTGTTTCAAAAAAAATGTATAGCTCTTCAAAAACTCAACCCACTTCAAATGTCTTTCATTTAATTTTCCTTTACTATTCAAATATTGCAAACCTCTATGATTAGTATACAAAACTAACTCCTTAGGAAGAAGATAGTGTCTCCCCTTCTTCAATGCTTGAACTATAGCATAAAATTCCTAATCATAAACAAAATATTTAAATAAGCAACAAGTCTACCTTCTTGGCTCATAACAACTCCTATTGTAGTATCACTAGCATCACCATCTACTTGAAACACGTTATTAAACACATAAAGTGCTAAATAGGTTGCTCAGTAACTTTTTGTTTCAGAAAATTGAAACTCTTATCTACTCCTATAGTCCACTTAAATTCTTTCCTATCCCCCCTCATTGTTTCAGTTAAGGGTCAACAAATACTGCTAAAACCTCTTATAAACTTTCTATAAAAACTAGCTAGACCATGAAAATGTCTTACCTCAATCACACTCCTTGGAGTAGGCCATTCAAGGATAGCCTCCACTTTCTCTAGGTCCATTTTAAGCCCTTCTACTGAGACTAAAAATCCCAAGTACACCAACTCTTTCTTTACAAAATTGCACTTCTTCTAGTTTATTAGCAACTTTTCTTCCCTCAACTTATCAAACACCTTTAAAATATGAATCAAATTCTCCTCTAATGTCTTACTAAAGATCAAAATATCATCTAGGTAAACAATAAAAAACTTACCTAGAAACTCCTTATGTACCTCATTCATGGGCCTCATGAAAGTTCTTGTTGTATTGGTTAGTACAAAAGACATAACTAACCACTCATACACTCCTTTTATCTTGAAAGAAATCTTCCAATCATCACCATCTCTGATATGAATTTGATGGTACCTTCTCTTTATATTTATCTTTGTGAAATACTTAGCTTCACTCAAATAGTCCATAATATCATCCATCCATGGCAATGGAAATCTATACTTGATTGTTTTCTTGTTGATAGTGAGAGAATCTATGCACATCCTCCATTCTCCATTCTTCTTTGGTGCTAGTATAACTGGTACAACACATGGACTCAGACTCTCTCAAATCAACCCCTTCTACAACAACTCATGAACTTTTTTTTTCAACTCCACACTTTCTTCTAGTGTTATTCTATGCACTACCTCATTTGGAAAACTGGCTCTTGGAACCAAATCCATTTGGTGATTGATCTTCTTTATTAGGGGCAATCCACTAGGTACATTATTAGATATAATGTTAGAAAAATCTTCCAACATATCTCTAACTTCTATAGGTACATCCTCTACTTCTTCTTTATTATCTTTTGGAATTATAGGAAAACACATATTCTCATGCTTTATACCTTTGAGAAACTCTTTTCCATCAACAAAATATATTTTGATAGCACTACATACATTTTTTTCTTTATCCTTCAATGACTTAAACTAATTCTTTAGTCCATCCTTGTTCAAAGTATAGGTATTTTCTCACCCATTGTGTACAACATGCCTATCAAACTACCACAACCTACCCAAAAACATATGACATATGTCCATAGGTATGATATTACAAAGTACCTCATCCTAGTAGCTTCCAATCTTGAACTTCACTGAGCACTTCTCATTGACCATGACATTGTTTTCATCTTGTAGCCAACAAATATAGTATGAATTTAGGTGTTTCTATCTCTTTATCTTCAACTTGGCAACCATCATTTCTAACACCAAATTGTCAGTGCTTACACCATCAATGATAAAATCACAACACTTATCTTCACATCTACACCTTCTGTGAAACAAGATTATTCTTTGATCAGGTTCATTCTCTCCACTTAGTAGGACTCTTCTATTAACTAGGACTTCTCATGTTTCAAAATATTCAAAATGTAAGGATATGACATTTTTATCAACATGTGCAACTTTGGCCTTGCCTTTTATTCTTTGATCTGTCCTTCCTTGGTGTTGGTAAATAGATTGTTCTTTCAATTTAACTCTAAAATTCCCAAATTTTGTGAATAATATCAAATTAAAATAGTTGAGAAGTTGTTATTAAATGACTAACTTCCCTCTAAATTATTGGGTACAACTCCCTATCGTATTTGTGATGTGCAATGAATTATGTTTTCTTCTAATTCTGAGATGGGGTGTTTCTTAGCCTGAGAATATAAAAGGTAAACCAAACTAGGCCTAAATAGGAACTAAATTAGGCAAGAGTTGGAATTTTAAGATTAGTTAAGTCTATGGATTCACACATCTTATGAACTTACAAAGCTTAATGATTCAACAATGTATGCTATCTAAAACTTAATTGATATGAGAAAGAAACTAACTCTAGAGATGAAAAAAACTAATTTGAAAAAAGCATGGAAAGGGATTTCTCTTGAACTTATGGTACCAATACTATTATCTTCATTTTAATATTTGAAAATAGGAGAATAAATCTCCATTCATTCCTTGATTCAATTTAGATGAAAGAGAAAACATAAAACTAACATAGAAAGAATGGAATAGAAAATAATTGACACAAAATACCATTCAATTGTCATTGTAACATCAAGTGTTTCACACCAAAAATTAGTTAACCTTTTATTAATATTTCGATTTAGTACATATAGGATTCCAAGATGACCATTACCAAAATGGACTCAAATCAGTTCATCTTCCCAAAATTGATAAATTCCAAGGAGACAATTTGTCTATTACAATCATTACATCAAAATATGAAAGGGTGGCCTATGAATCACTTTGCCTTCTTTCCCTTTTCTGACCTTTCTTTATAGGCCTTGGTGGTGATAATGATTGAAATAAATCCTTAATGTCTATCAACATGGACATTAATGTATCTCAAGAGCTACTTGGAATGCTCTCTGGCCAAATATTTGAAAAAATTTTAACCACTCAAATATCTCCTCCATAGCCACATGTATACACTCACCAAGTTTTTGGAACTCAGAAACTCTATTCTAGTGATTGGAAGATATCTCCATCAAGCCATCTATATAGATGGAGAAGTTCTTTTGCATGACAACCACTCTGATGATCCTCTTTCCCTGTCCACTACTCTAGGAATTTTTATATAGACCTTTTAAGAGTCCATATTCTATGATTTGATCCTTTTTCACTTTGGCTTCTATTTCTTTAAGTCTTTCCTCTACTTCTAGGATCATTTTAGACTTGAATTGCATGCTTTAAAGCCACTCAAATAAAGGCTTATCTCCCCTAGGAAGAATCTTTACTTCCACATCCTTCCTACCCTTCATATGGATAACCATCTTCAATAAATAAATAAAATCCTTACTCTTAACTTTCTCTATTTCTAGGGTGGCCTGATTGGCTGAAATATTGTCCTTCTCTATTTCAATCCTAAGTATTGCATTGTCAATCTGCTCTATAATGAAAAGTTCCTATAACTTGATTTTTCCACTCCACTCTCTACCAATCTGCCTAAAATATTTGTCTTCCTATAGTTGGGAGATGAGTGCTTGAGCATTAGTGGTAGTAGGATCACTAGTAATTGATATTCTAGAGATGTTTGCCAAGGGGATGACTAACTACCTGATAAATCCATTGAGTTCATCAATATCTACCTTCATTTTGACTTTTGATAATTTAAGGCTTTTAGGTTTTCCCTCTATCACATATTTTTTGATTTCTATAAGCCAACCTTGGTGTCATGTCTAACTTCCCTGAGATCCATAGAATGTAGGGAAAAAAAATTTGTAGACATATCTTCAATTCTTCCTTGTTTAGTGGGTTTGGAAATTTTCATCATCAGATGCTTTATGTCAGGATCTTGTCTAAGAAATGACAAGGTCTTCTAGTTTTCAACTTTTCTTAGTGCTGATCCAGAGTGGACAGCCAGAGATAAAGTCTCTTTATTAGGAACTTCTTCCTCTTTCCTCTTCCTTTTTCTATCTAAGGTGTCCTCCAAACATGACTTTGTGCCAATCACCTTGGATGTAGTCCCAAGTGTGTCTATACTAAACATCTTCTCTTGAATAGGGTTAGTGTTTTTGTGGTTGAAGAGAAAGGATTATTTGGAGCCTTTGAGATGAGCTTTAAAGACCTAGGTCTTTCTCTACTTCTATAGTCTTCTCTGTTGCTTCATTGGACTTAGCAGACTCATTCTCACTATTTCCACCACCTCTAAGATATACTACTTGTACTTGAGGACTACTTGGAAGGAGCAGTGCTACACTCATAGATGGGATTAAACTACTATGGGGTGAGAGAGAAAGTGTGACTGCACCATCTTTTAATTCCTTTGCCTTCTTCTTCTTAGTTTTTGTTGGAGTTTTGATTATAGGAAAAGAGTTGTCCTAACAAGTTTTCGCTAGGGGAATGATTTTTTTGGGAGCTTGATCACCTCCATCTAATGGTGGTACTTTCCCTTGGGTAATAGATAAGGTTGTACCTAGTATACCATCTTGGGAAGAGGAAGCCACTACAACTTTTAGGGAAGCTTGACCAAATGTGCCTTTGCTTTGACTCCTTCTAGCTATGGTTTAATCAACCCATTTTCTAGTCCTCTTGTAGATTCAAACCATCATTATATCTGGCTCTTCCCCAGTGTCTTCATAAGGTTTTGAGCTTATTGGAGTGCCTCTAAGCTTGTTCAAGGAATTGTTTCTATACATGTTATGGCCATCATCCTCTACTCCTTCTACATCCATGTTGACTTTGTACATTTTTACTTGATTAACTATTAATCTGGTGAAGTCTTGATAATGGATCTTAAACTCATTCTTTCAATCAGCCCAGTAATCCTCAATGATGGTCATATGCTTAATTACACTTCTAATTTGAAAAACATTCATTGCATACCCATTTTGGTCAAATATGGTCTTGGGGCTTCATACGTGTCCAACTTATACTTCATCTTGAACACCTTCAACATGTTCTTAGCATTAGAGTGGGTGTCATAGTTGAAAGCCCCCACCTTCATTGGGAATTGATGCCCTTTCTTCTTCAAGCTCCCACTCAACATGTTCACTTGAATGGCCTATCACACAATCTTGATCAACACAAGCATGTCACTATGATATCTTGGTAGCTTCAAGGGAAAACCATCAAAAGTGGCAAGATGTAAATAATAAAAGGATGAGAATTAGATGAAATAACTCCCAAACTGGCTAATCATTTCCATGGCTTTAGGATTGAATCTTCTTTTTGGACATCCCTATATTTCCATCCAAATCCCCATAGTGAATGCATCATTAACTATCACATACTCTGCATAGCTATTCTTCAACTATAAGCATGGATAAAACTCATAAGATTTCACATCATCAAGAAAATTCTCCACTCTTGGGAGGCTTGGCCATAGTTTTAATGAGGCCAACATATAGATGAGGAAAGAGGATATATAGAATCTATTACAAAATTTTGTTGCACAGAGATCATTTGACAAAAAATTTCTTACCTCATGGGCCCAATCAATATATTGGTTGTTAGAGAAAATGACTTATAAAAAAATGAAATACTACTCAATGAAATTCAAAGCTTCTACCTCACCTTTCAATCTATGTAGGAGGACCAGAATATTATTAATCTCTAGTTTGAGGTTGGTCCCAAACAAGGTCTTAGGAAGCTTACTCTTAGCACTCCATGGTTTTTGGAACCATGTCTACATGCTTTCTTTCCTCTAGTTCATGTTGGAATATTCAAATATGGAAAGAGTACTTATGAGAGGGGGGGGGGGGGGGGGGGGGTTGAATCAAAAGTATCACACTTTAGCCAATAAAACTTTTAGGTGGAAGTAAATTGCATACATGTAAATACATCAAGTAAACATGAAACTAAACACATGCATCAAAAACACATAACACTGGAATTTGGAAACCCAAAAACCCTCTAGGAATAAGAAGGTAAAACTAGGGTGCGGATGATACCCACAAAAATTACTGCAGCAATATTGTTCAACCACTTCTGATGGTCTACCCTATTAAAGGCCTACCCTATTAAAGGCTTTACACTATGTCAATAGTGACCTAGTTAAAGGATTTCAAACACTTAACATGAAGTGTCACCCTATTAAAGGATTTAATCACCTTTTGATAAGGATCTATAGATAGCTGTTAAGCCAACCTATCTACATAGGGTTTTTTTTCTAATACAATGGTAAGAGAATATTAGGTATTATAAACTTGATTGTTTGAAATCCTTGATTACTGAATGTAGGAACTTGTTTTGGCTCTTTCTCTGATTTCAATCCTCTGAGATCTGATTTTTGTTTGTCTACCTTGCTTTGCTCTGATCAACTGATTAATGAATTTTTGCTCTTACTTTCTAAGTCTCCTCTCATTTTTTTCAATGAACCTTTCATCTTCCTTAAAAAGACTTTGAAGACTTAGGGTTAGATATGGATCTATGATCCACATTGAATCTCAATTTCTTGCTCAATACTTGTCTTTTGCTGATTGGTTGCATGCCTTTCCAAGTTTTTCAATTGGCTACATGCAAATTGCATAGGAAATGTAAAAGATTCATTCTTATCTCTATATCTTTCAAGATTTATCTTATGTCGGCTACAAAAACAATTTATATCATAGTTTGTGCAATCACAAACTCTTATGCTGATATCCTGAGTTACTCAGCTCCTGAAGCATTGCTGATGCTCGACACATGCTATTTCCTAGATAGCTTGGCACCTAAACAAAATTGTATCACTTGGCACCTACTATTACTTGACACTTGTTAACACTCGACACCTACTATTACTTGGCACTTGTTAAAACTCGACACCTACTATTATAGCTCGGCACTTCATATTACTCAGCACCTACTCTTTGTTCGGCATTGTTTAGTGGAAAAATGGTTAAGTGTATTGACACTCAGTTGTCAAAATTATTCTTTAAACTAATAGTTCATCTACTTTGTAGAAATCTCAAAAATGGCTCCTTCAAAGGTCAAGTTTGAGAATTCTTCCCATTTTGGTACTTGAAGGAAATTCACCGTAATTTTTCTATTAATTGAAATCAATACTATGTCATCAGGTGGCATAATCTACCTTGTATCTTAGTTGTAATGATGTATACATTTGTAGATTAACTCTAAGGTCTAAACTATAATAAAAAAATTAGATATCTCAACCAATGCACATCTTCAGAGTTTCTCAATGATGGGGTGAATCTTCTCAAACTTCACTCTCCTTTGAAAGTCCTCCATGTTGTAGAAATGAAGAGAGGTTTTTGTGAAGTTCTACAATTAAGATTTGATCCCAGTCAATCCATTGAAATCTAAAAACCTAGTTTCCATGACTTTGACAGCAAGATTTGAAATGAGAAAGTGAAACAAATGTTGAATACAATAATTACTGGCTTTTTCAAAAGTTATGCACATTAGCAGAATAACAGTTCAAAGAAAGAGTGGTAGTTAAACTATTTATATTTTCATATATATGGGAGTTTTTATTTATCTATGGATCTTAAAAATTCACACCACATGAATTAATTAGAGGAGATACCCATTAAATAGTAGATGCAAGGGTTTAATAGGCATCTAGAGGTCTTTTCACTATTTCATTCAGTTTAATAGTAACTTTATATATCTCCATAACTTACTTTCCCATTTTTCTTTAAGTGTTGGGAACTTACCATTAGAATACTCTATAGGAGAATGTCCACTAAGTCAGATCCTGATCATTAGGTTGATTTTCTTTGGAGTTCAAGAAACTATCTTCATAGGTTGAAAACCTATCAAGGAGAAGATAGTTTCTATTTCTACACCAAGGTTTCCTTTCTTAGTTGAACTTTAGAAAAATTACCCTCTTGGAATTAGAAATGTCTAAATAAGGTATGAAGAGCTTGTCAAAGAATACTTATTGCCCCTTTTCATTCTAAGCCATCTTTTTGGAAAACCAACTTCATGGGTAGAAAACCAGTCAAGGAGAAGACAGTTTCCAAATTTCCACAAATGCTGATTTTTCAAATAGTGATAGGCCATAAATGGGTATAACTTATAGTTGATCATTGAATGAGTAACATGAATCTCCATTAGATTAATCACTAACCTACCCATAAGATCACTTGAAAAAATGAAAAATCACCCTGCTAGGAATGAGGAGAGGGAGAAAAGGGAAAATCTAATGGAGACTTGTCTAACCTAAGAGGGCTTAGAGCTAAACTCAAACAAAACTAAGAATTTTCTCCTCTCATTAAAACACAAGTATTCATTTTTTGTAATTAGTTAAAGAATGAAAAGTGGTGAAACAACTGGCTCTATCTAGGGACTTGGGAAATCTATGTCCAAGCAACGAATCCAAAATCTCTAGTTTTGTCAAATTAAAAAGGTGGCTACACAAGAAAACTAAAGTGAGAAGAATGAGGGAAACCTAGCTAGGGAAATAAAAATATGAAATAAACATAACTATAGAAAAATGTAGGGGTTACCTATTTTCAATTTGAAATTTGATAGAGCTTCAAATCCTAAACATTATATGTCAGGGGTAGTACTTCACCATCTGGATATGCCAACTTAAATTAGTTGTTTTTGAAGGTGTGATGAATTTTGAATTGGCCTTCCCATAGTGTATCAAATTTCTTGTGCATGTCCCTTGGTGCTCTTTTCTTATCCCACAACAATACACTATCTCCTACCATGAATTTCTATGGCCTTTCCCTTTTATTGAATAGGTTATTCACACACATTTGATGTTGTGTAATGTGACCTACAATTTGTTCTCTTTATTCTTTGAGTTTGCTCAAGTACATGATTCTCTTCTCTAGCCCATATTTTTAGATTTCATCTTTGATTACTATCCTCAGTCTATTTGTAGCCAATTCTAGTGGTAAAGGGAAACTAGCTTCTATTCCATAGACCAATTCAGATGCCAATCTCCCTCTATGGGGTCACTCTATCTACCCAAAGCACCTCATGAATCTTCTTGTGCCAAGTTTTTTGATTGTTTAATACTAATATTTTAACAATATTCATCAAATTATTATTACTAGAATCAACTTGACCATTCCCTTGCAGAAAATAGTTAGATGAGTGACTAACTATGTTTCCATACTCAAAAAAAACCTCAGTAATTTCAACTAAAGAGAAGTATGTTGCATTATCCATTACTAGTTTTATGGGTACACCAAATCTAACCAGTACATTCTCCTTGATGAATTTGCAAACTATCTCAAAAGTAGTTTTCTTGGTTGCTTTTGTCTCCACCCATTTGGTGAAGTAGTCAGTTGTACTTATAACATACATGTGAAAAGCATTAGATGTTGGACTGATAGGGCCAATGAAATTGAGACCCCATTTCTAGAAAGGACCTTCAATAATGATAGGTTTGAGAGGCAGAGTGGCTAATTGGGTTCTACTTGTGAACATTTTATACTTTTTGCATTTTGACACTTTATATTAGGCATCTTTAGACATGTCAGGCTAATAGTAATACTATCACAGTATTTTGAAAGTTGTGACTAAGGTTGAGAAATTTATGTCACATGCTTCATCATGGAATGTTTTCAATAGTCCTTCCTATTGTCATTTATCTACACACCTAGGAAAAGTACCATCTATAGCTCTCTTGAATAATTTATTGTCCCAAATCATGTAGTTGGCAACTTTTAGCTTGATATCTCTTCATTGTTTTACTATCATCCCTTTGAGACATTCTCCATATGTCAGTAGATAAGTGATATTCTTGAACCAAGGGTCTTGTAGGCCCATCACCAAGACTAATGACTTCTCTTCTAGCTCTTAGGGCAATACCACTTACTAGCTTAGTAGGCTTGATTTCAATGTTATATTCCTATGTTTTTGCTACCCATGTTCCTCTGGTATTATACCCTACATCTTGTTTAGTCAACATGCTCTTTACTACTACTTCAGGTACATGAACTACAAAATGCAAATGCAAGATATAAAATCTAAATTTTTTTAGTGCTTTGACCATGGCAAAGGCATTATTTTTGATTTGAGTGTATTTCAACTCATGAATTTTCAAAGGTATATGCATGAAGGCAATAGGGGCTTATATTCCTATTTTGTTATCCTACATAAGGATGGATGATAATTTTTTTTCAAAGGTGTAATAGTAGATAATGAAATCCAACTTATAGTCTAGATGGCATAATACTGGAGCATTAACAATAGCAATTTTAATATTCTAGAGGGTTTTTTTTCCTACTTCATCCCATTTAAAGCTTGAATTTCCCTTCATCATATCCATAATACACTTAATGGTTTTTGCAAAGTCAAGTACAAACCTTCTAAGGAAATTCACTTGTTCGAAGAATGATTTAACTCCTATTTTTCTTACTGGTAGGATTAACCTTCGAATGCCTTCAATTTATTTAGTATTGATTCTAATACCTTCTTGAGAAACTATATGACCAATTAGCTTTCCCTCTATTATGTAGGACATAGATTTCTTTGGTGATATTCTATATTCTCAACACCTTTGTAACACCTTCTCCAAATTTTCTATGTAGTTTTTTGTCTTCTTTGAAAATATGGTGAGATCATCTAGGTATATAACAATAATCTAGTCTTTTAAGTTGGCAAAAGATTTACTCATACACCTCTAAAACATGGCACTAACATTGATGAGGCTAAAAGGAATTCTATGCTATGCAAACATACCCCAATGGGTGGTGAAAGCCATCTTGTGTTGATCTTTCTCTTCCACTTCTAGCTAATTGTATCATGAAAATCTATCAAGCATGTACATTATTTTAGCTCTAGCCATTATTTGTAGTAGGTAATCGATGTTAGGGAGAGAAAAAATATCCCTCAAAGATACCTGGTTCAAATTTTTGAAATCTACATAGATCCTTATTTCTTTGATCTTCTTCATAACTAGTACTATATTTGCTACCTAGGTAGAGTGATGAATGGGATAAATGATTCTTCCCTTCATCATCTTGTCAACTTCCTGAAATATACCATCTACTACTTTTGGATTATAATTCATTTGCTTCTGTCAAAAAGGAATTGCATCAAGTTTTAAGGGAATCTAATGTCTCATTTTCCCACCTCTATAGCTTTTGAAATCATCATAACTCTAGGAAAAAACATCTTGATATTCTATGAAAATTTATTCGGCTACTTCCTTCTCTTTAGATGAGAAAAATTTTCAAATATTGATCATTTTTGGACTTTGCATGTCTCTAATATTCACCCCTTCATATTTACCAATAGTAGGCCACTTTTCTATCCTCTTTTTCTTTATGTAGTTATCATGCGTATTAATTTTTTTTTCCAATGATAGAATGTATGAGGGAATTATATTACCTCGTAGTTGGACTTCATTAGTTTTATCTTCTTGTTGCTTTTGGTTAGCATCTTCTTGATTTGCTTAATTGATTTGGTCTTTGTAGGTAGGTTTTTCATTCTCTAAAAATAGTTGTAGACACTTGTCATCTTCAAACACTTACCAAAATTCTCTATTATCAGGAATTGAGGCTCGGTACACAATTTCCACTTGATACTTCTTATCTTTGAATTATGAGTGATGGAGAAATAAAGAGGTAGAAAGAACTAGTGAATCTACTTTAGCATTCACCTCCCTTGGAACTGATTCAATTCTGAATGCATCAAGCCCCTCTATTTCATCCCACACCCTATTTTGCTAATTTTTTAACTTATGGTTCTTCATAGAGTACTGTCCCTTGATTTATCACATTATGACTTCTTCATCACCTCAAGCTTTTAGGGTATTTATCCCCTTTTCCTTTTTAGCTATTATCCTAAGTAATAGAGATTCATATTATTTCATGTTGTTTGTCTTCCCAAATTTCAACTTGAAAGCCATTGGTTAAGGCTCTCCTTTAGGAGATATCAACACTACCCTAGACACTAATGACGAGAAATTATGCAGGAGCATCCAACGGTGTAAGGGCAATCCTATATCACCCAAAAAAATATGCTTAGTTATAGTTTGTGTTTAATGTGTTTTCATTTCTAAATACCCATTTGGGTCAAATAAAGGTTTCGAGAGTTGGTCGAAGATTTTTTTTCGCTCTGCTAGGGTTTTCTTGCTTCATGTGAACTTGCAATTTTTTAAGCGTATGGCCTTTTGCTTGCACTCCTCGTCTGTCGGCACTTGTCATACCGCATTTACTATGGGAGCTTTAGGTTAGGATATAATGGCTCTAGCCAGCGGTAAACCAGTTGTTCCTGGTGTTCACACTGCTGCTTCGGACTGCCATGGCACCACCACCAAACAAACACCCGCGCAAATTTGTCCCGAATGTTTTCCATGAGGTAAGCCTGATATTGTCCTTCCTTTGCAAGAATTTGATGCCGCATGTGATTGGTTAGAACAACATACCTTGATTGGGTATTTTGTTGGTAGGACCCCACCTGAAGCTATGCTCAGAGAATAGGTTAACAAAAGCTAGACCCTGCATGGCATCTGCCTTGACGCTATGCAAAACCTTACCAAAGATTTTTTTTATTTCACTACACTAACCCGTCGCAAGCTGACGCAATTTTTACCAATGGCCCTTGGTCTATGCGTTCCTCTCTGCTTGTTTTTCAAAAATGGTCCCAAGACTTCTCTATCTCAAACGATAAAAAGCTTAGGGTTCCTATTTGGGTTGAATTCCTAGGTCTACCCTTGCCCTACTGGCCTTTTATTGAGTCTATTGCCCAAGCCCTTGGCAAAGTTGTTACCAAGGAGCTAGAAATTCTTTTTAATGCTCACCCTTAGCGGCGTGTTTGCATTGAAGTTGATCTTTCTAAAGATCTCAAGGAGTCAATGGAAATCCAGATTGGCGCTCAAACCTTTGCACAGAAGGTGCTTTACTTGAACCTACCTAACACCTATTATAGGTGCCAGTCTACAAAACACAAGATCAGGGACTGCCCTTTGGCCATGCCTAGGGTCAAACCCCAGCCTAAAGTGATGCCTGTCAAGCAGGTCGAAGGAAACGAAGAAGAATGGGTTATTGTTGGGTGCAAAGGCAAGCCTGCCTTGAATCCTTTGGCCCCCAAGCTATCCTATTCAGTCATAACTATGATTCCTCCTACTTCCATCAAAGTATCAGCACCTGCTAGCATGGAGACGCCAGCGGCTTCTATTGCGCCAATTTCGATTCCGCAGGTTTCAAACCCTGCTGGCTCGCAGGGGATTAAGGTAGCTGCCAGGACCTCATCCTTGGCTAGGGCTCGTTCTCCTCTTGTAGTCTCTTCCATAGTACCACTAGAAACAAGTCATTCTCACAGTCCTCCTAGACATGCAGAGATATCAAGGGTCAAACAATAGGCTGTAAGTCTAGAGGATTTCCTGTCTGACTTTCACTCGATTTCTACCTTTTTGTAGAATAGTTACTCCTCTCTCGAGGACGAGGATGATATGGAAGAGTCTTCATGAACTTCCTCTCCTAGAATGTTTGAGGTCTTACAAACCTCCCCAGAAAATTCTATGTCTAAGATACCTATCATAGACTTGGGAATTTAGATTTTGTTTGCCTGCAAGAAGTTAAGATTTCTAGTTTCATGCTTTCTGCTGCATGTCACGTCATTTGGTAGGATAGTGTCATGTTTTCTTCTTAGCATGAAGCTGGTCGATGTGGTGTAGTTACTCTCTTGTCACCTCGCCTTCATTCTGCTATTATTTCACATGATTTTGACCCCACACACCATATTATTTGGCTTTTGCTTTCCATCAACAATCATTCTTTTGGAGCCATTAATGTTTATGCCTCTAATGATGCTATGGAAAGGGCAAAAATGTGGGTTTGTCTTGCTGACAACCTATCACCAGCTACTTGGGTCCTGTGTGGGGACTTCAATATGGTTGAAGTGGCCTCTGACAAAGATGGCATTCTACCTTTCCATTGGATAGCTGGGGAAAGACAAGCCTGGTTTCACATGCATCATAAATTGGGCATCTTTAATCCCAATACTAGTTGTCATCATGATAATGGGGCTTGGCACACTTGGTCTAATTTTTGAGCTAGTCCTGATCACATATTGAAATGTCTTGGTCATGTTATGATCTCAGTGTAATCCTTTTTTTATTTTTCTAAAGATCATGATCTACCTGTCATTCCCCTGACAGATGTGACATTGTCAGACCACTATCCCATTTATTTTGGCATTTCTTGGCAAAAAACTGTCCCCAAAGTGGTTAAGTCTCAATTCTTCCTCAACACGTCTGTGCTATTGCATGCTTCCACTATCTCCCACATACAACATGTTTGGAATTTGGAACCACGTCCACATTCCCATTGAGGTTGGATTCAATGGTGGAATCATGCCATTACCAGAACAGCTCATTTTTTGTTCATCTATGGGCATCAGCTGGCAATTTTTAGAAAATGATCTTATGAAGCCAACACCCTAGCCCTCAAAAAAGCCTCTGAAGTGATCACCTTCAACCCTTTTGATGTGGATCTGCAACTTCAGCTTTCCAATCTTTGCCATGAAAAGAAAATTGTTGATAACTATGTTGCCTGAGGAGCTCAAATCAAAGCTCGTCTCCACTGGTTGGAGGTTGGCAACAAAGCCTCAAAGGAGTTCTTCCAGGCTCTACGAGCCTGTCATACCAATATTGAGATTAAAAGGATAAAGCAAGAAACTGAGGTTCTTTCCAATCTACCAGACATCTTGCAAGATTTTTTTCTTCACTATGAGAACGTTTTTGCTTCAGAGGGCCATTCAGTTGCTCAGGAGGAGGCTCTCAGAAAGTGTATTTCTATTACTCCAAATCGCCTCGCGGTTGAGCAACGCACTTTCTGTGAGCAACTTCTTTCCCTCTGAGACCTTAAAGAGGCAACTTACTCCATGGCAGATGAAAAATCCCTTGGGTGTGATGGATTTCCCTATGAATTTTACAAACATCTTTGGGAGCAAATTGGTCCTGATCTGCACAAAGTCTATCTTGAAGCATACCATTCTAAAAGCTTAGAAGCGATCATAAATAAAGGCAATATTAAATTCATACCTAAAGCTGGTGATCCTGAGGACATCTGCAACTGGAGGCCCATCACCCTCCTCAATGTGTCTCATAAGATCATTGCTAAGGCACTCTCTCTCAAAATCTGTCATATGCTTCCTCTAATTGTGTGGCCTGAACAAACCGGCTTCATCAAATCCAGATATATTCTTGACAACATCATTGCTATCTGGGAAGGTATGGAATGGGCCCGTAAGTCCAAGAAGCAGGCTATCTTTTTAAAGATAGATTTTGCTAAATCCTATGATCGCATTGAATGGCCTTTCATTTTGGCTATGCTTCAAGCTTTGGGTTTTGGCCCCAATTTCCTTCAGTCCATGGAGATGCTCTTTGGTGATGCTAATGCTTGCATCACCATCAATAATTCACAATCTGAAGCTTTTGGAATTTTTTGTTCCATCAGACAAGGTTGTCCATTAGCTCCTGTGCTTTATGTCCTTGCTGCCAAAGGCTTTCATTATTTACTTGCTCATTCTGTGTCTTCTAGGCTGGTCGATGGCATTTCCTTGCCTAATTCTTCCTCCCTGTTAGTCAATGGTCATTTTTCTGATCATTCTTTTTTCACTCTTCTTGAAGCTGAAGAAAACATCAAAAATGCGTTAGATTTTCTTTGACACTTTTTGTCAAGCCTCTGGCTCTGCCATTCAATGGCATAAAATGCTCTTTTACTGACTGTCTTTTTTGCCAGCTCCACCTTGGATTAGCCAATTCCAATGGAAATGGGTTACTCATGGAGAAATTTTTCACTTTTTTGGCATTTCCTTTGCTTTCCAGGCTTCCTTTGTGGAACTTTGGAATGTTGTGCTTACAAAGATTACCAAAAAGCTTGATTATTTGATCACTAAGCCGCTTTCTCTTGCTGGTAAATTCTAGATTTGTTCTAAGATTTTGGCTGCCACCCATGTGTTTTATTCTTCTTGTTGGGCTCCCTCCAAAGCTTCATACCTCAAATTAGAATGTTTACTCAGAGATTTCTTTGGGCCTCTGGTTCTGACCATCATGGTTTTCACAGAGTTGCTTGGGATTTTTGTTGTCTCTCGAGGGAATCTGGGGGTCTTGGCCTGCTTTCCACTCGGAAGCAGGGCCTTGCCCTCTATGCTAAATGGATTATCAGAGCTATTTCTGGAGATGAAGCCTAGAAAATTCTTGTCAAACATTGCATTTCTTCAGGCTTCTCGACTAATAGACCGGCCTGGAAGGGAATTGGTTTTCAGACCCTTCTCACTATGTGAGAACCAGTGGTCATACAGGGCTCCTTCATTATAAAGAGCATCTGGAAAGCCTGGGAAGCTATTAAACCTTGGCTTTGTTGGGCTGGTAATAAGTTTTGCAATGGGTTGTCTTTAAATCAATAGAACATTTGGTGGTCTCCCCTATTTGCCTTCCAAGGTATTCCTCTTGCCAAGACTCAAGGTGTCAGTGCTCTGTGTTTCTATAAATGTGGCATTCGCACTACTAAGGATATGTTTTCAAGAGTCATCATGAATTTCAGGTCTTGGGAGGATATGCAAGTTCAATACTGCCTTGTTCGTGCCGATCGTCAGACTTATGAGCTTTTTTTGTCTTCCATCCCTGTGCACTTACTCCATAAAGTGGGGATTCAGTCTGTTCGACCTTGGTGGTATGATTGGAAGTGGTTTCCTGCCACTCCATTTACCAATTATAAGTCCAATATGGGATATAGATGGCTTTCGCCCCACCTTTTGATGGTAGACACACTTAATCAA
Source organism: Cupressus sempervirens (assembly GCA_028749045.1). Lineage (NCBI taxonomy): Eukaryota > Viridiplantae > Streptophyta > Pinopsida > Cupressales > Cupressaceae > Cupressus > Cupressus sempervirens. The sequence goes on from CM053789.1 coordinate 906,014,556, forward strand.
TGGTGGCATTTGCATTCTTTGCTTTCTCAATGGAGAAAATGGTTCGACACCATTTGGAGTGCCATTACAGAACCTAAGATTGCTCACTTTTCTTGGTGCCTTGCTTTCCAAGGTCTTCCCCTAGGGCCTCGATTCAAGCACATTGGGGTTCCTGACCCCAGATATCCCTTCTGTGGCCAACTTGAGTCCTTTTTGCATATTTTTTGATTTTGCAAACATGCTCAGAATTATTGGCATTGGATTCATAACTTTTTCAAGCCTTTCAGGCTCGAACCTTTTTCATGGCACATGATCCTTCTGGGTGATTCCCCTAGATTTCCTCAAAAGTTTTCCCAAATTTCGCATACCTTTAGGATGGAAATTTTGTTTTCTCTATGGAAAGATAGGAATGCAGTTTTATTCACTCATAGTTTTTTGGATGTTAACATTGCAATGTAGACTAAGGCATGCATTTGTAACAATGTCATTATGCAGATACAGGTACAAGCTAATAAAGTTGCAATGGAGGTTTCCCACTTACAAGAATTATTAAACCATTGGGGCAATGCTCCTTGTACCATTGCCAGAGTGCCTCTGAATGCTTCAGTTGATGCTTCCTTATCTCGTGGTCACCATTCTAGATGCCAGTCCTCTGGCCACTATTCACACACGTTACACTCCCAAGGTCCCTGCCATTGCTCTCCCAGCGGTGGTCACGGCAGTTGGAGGCATCGCTCCACTTCCCCACCACGTGGTGGTTCTAGCTGGTCCCCGACTCCCCCCCTGGGTGGGCTTCTGGCTGGTCTCTAGCTCTTCCCCTTGGACAGGCACACTCTGGCAAGTTTTCCTAGCTAGCCTTGGCAATTTCTCCTCCACGACCAGACAAGAAGGATGTGGAGACTGCAACTACCCCAGATCCTATGGATGCTGCTGATGGCTGGACTATTCCTCGTCTGCCTCACAATCCCATTGATGCATGGGGATTTCCTGATAAAGATGATCCTCCTCCCTCTACTGGTACTACCTTGGCAGAATGAGGTTGTTTTTAATATTTTTTTTTTATGAATAGTTTATAGTTGTTGGCTACGGCCATGTTGTTTGCTTCAGCTTTAGGTGACTGAACTCATTTGCGGGATGATCCTATATCCCCCGGCCCTTTTTTGTGAATTTTAATCTTAGTAAATTTTATTAATTGAAAAGGACTATTCATCAAAAATAAAGGTTCCAACTCTCACAGTTCCACTATTAGTTTCTGGGTTAGAGTTTTTAAGCACCTTGGGATATGTTTAAATGTAAAAAATGAGTTATTTTGTAATTGAGCCAAAATTATGATGATTTAGAGGGTGCAAGTTGGAGAGATTATTATACTTGTAATTTAGAATGCTCCAAAAAAAGAATCAAGCAAAAAGGCTTTACAATTAGAAAGTTATTGTAGTTTTAATTTTCTTGGAGACCTCCTAAGAGTGTTTCAAAGTTAGATTCAAGGAACTAAATGGCCTTTTATGGGGTGTAAAAATGGGGAATGAGTGAAGCTTTTCCATAGGGCTATAGAGAACTTTGAGAGATTTCTAAAAATGTAAATAGTTCATCAATTAGAGTCATGGTTCAAAAGTTATGCCTCCCAGAAGTTGGCCTACCATTTCTGGATTCTTCTAATTTTACACTAGATTCTAACATGATTTTTGGAACCTTCTATTTTGGCAGTGGATGCCAACTAGCACATTCTAGAATTTATTCCTAACCCTAAATCATTTGGGGCTTATTTAAGAACACTTCTGGCATTGTAAAGGTAGTTCTGAGTGGAGTTAAAGAGAAGGTACTATGCGGAGAATTTCTTTCTCAAGAATCATACTATTGTAAGCCCATAGGGAAATTTTCATTGATAATATAATTTCCCTTTTTCTGTTTTTCATTCTAGTCTTTGGTTGTGTCTCCATCAAGTGGTATTAGAGTAGGTTTTCCTAAGTGTGTAGATAGAGCACTAACTATTAGGCAGTTTGCACTAGGACCATGAGGTTGTAGGTTTGAGACAAGAAGATGCCTCCATGAAGGGAACATGGTGGAAGGGCTGGAGTTGTTACTTCTAAGGTTAGAGCCCTCTAGAGACAAGTTCAAGCATTACAAGAGGAGATCTGTAGAGGACTGAATGTTATCATAGGTAATGAAAGTGAGGAAGAAAGTGAAGAAGAAGAAAATATTGGATAGGAAGGGGAAGATGATAGAGAAGTCCTAAATCAGGTAGAGGAAAGGCTTTTTAGGGCCATTTCTAAGCTTGGAAAAAAAACCTAAAATTGATGTGGATATGTTTTTGAGAAATATAAACCTAGATGAGTTCATCAACTAGATCAATGAACTAGAGGATTATTTTGAGTATGTGGATATCAAGGACCTAGAGAGGGTTAAGTTTGTGAAGGAAAAAATGAAAGGCCATGCCAAAATCTAGTGGCAAGACATTCAAATAGAAAGAAATAGAAGAGGAAAGGAGAAAACCACAAGATGGGATTGCATGTTGGACAAACTAAAGAAGCAGTTCATTCTTGTTGATTACAAGCTCGATTTGTTCAAGAAAATGAAAGGATTAAAGCAAGCAGGAAAATCTATCCAAGAATATATAGAGGAATTTTATCAACTTCTTATTAGGGTAGGGCATGCAAAATCAAATAAGGAGAAGGTTTCTCATTACCTCAATGGGTTGTAACCTAGCATTTAGGAGGAGTTAAGTCTAGTTAGAATGACTAGCATTGAAAAGGCATACTAGTTTTCCCTAAAAATTGAAGAGAAGCTAAATAAAAGGTTTGAAGGAAGGAAAAGAGGGTGAAGTCAAGGAGTAAGGGGTAGGAGTAGGTCATTTGGAGGTTGAAATGAGACCCAAAAGAAAAATGAAGATGTGGGTACTAGCAGAAACCAAAGAAATGAGGGTTTCAACTACTTCTATGATAAAAAATTTGGAGATTAGAGAGGAAGAGGTAGAGGATGTGTAAAAGTATTAGGAGGAGGAGGCTTCCATGGTACAAGTTTTCATTGCAGTGAAGAAGGTCATCATGCATTTGAATGCCCTCAATGACAAGGAAGGATAGATAGGAGAGCTAATGGTCAAGTAAGGGTTGCTCATGTGGATGAGGATGCATAGTCAACACATTTTGAGGATATAAAAAGAGGAGAGGTTGTCATAAATTAAAGGGTCTTATTAAGTGGTGAGACTGAACTTGGACAAAGGAGGATTTTTTTTGTACTAGGTGCAAGTGCAAGGGTAAGTGTTGTAATGTGATTGTTGATGGTGGTAGCACTGACAACTTGGCATTTGAGGAGATGGTCTCTAAGCTAAAGCTTAAGAGGGAGAAACACCCCCAACCCTATCAAATTGCTTTGGTGAAGGATGATCATAAGGTCTTGGTCAATGAATAATGTTTGGTGAAGTTCAAGATTGGGAGTTACCATGATGAAGTTCTCTGTGACATCATTCTAATGGAGGTCTGACATTTATTATTGTGAAGACCATGGAAATTTGATAGACATGCTATACATTATGTTCATGCAAATACATACTCTTTGACAAAGGATGGAGTTCACCACAAACTGAAGCCCTTGATAAAGAAGGTGAAAAAGTATGTAGTAGTGCTAGGATATGTCTTGTTGATGGAAAAAAAAAATTGGATGGTCTGAATAATCAGCGTATGTGTTATTCTTTGATTCCTAGAAAAGATAAGGAAGGTAGTAGTGAAATTCCACCTGAACTTTTAGGCCTATTCAGTGAGTATGGAGATGTCATCTCTGATAATTTTCTAGAAGGTTTTCCACTAGTAAGGCAAATCAGTCATCAGATAGATTTAATCCCTGGAGCTAGTTTTCCTAACAAGGCTACTCATAGGATGACTCCTATTGAAACTAAGAAGCTAAATAGACAAGCTCAAGAGCTATTAATGAAGGGTTTGATTTGAGAGAGCTTGAGTCCATGTGCAATACCTACAATACTGGCACTAAAGAAGGATGGAGAGTGGAGAATGTGAATAGACTCTTGAGCTATAAATAGAATAACCATCAAGTATAAGTTTCCTTTGCCAAGAATGGATGATCTTATGGACTGCTTGAGTGGAGCTCAGCATTTTGCAAAGATAGATCTCAAGAGTGGCTATCACCATATATGGATATGAGAGGGAGATGAGTGGAAGACTGTATTCAAGATCAAGGAGGGTCTATATGAGTGGTTAGTCATGCCCTTTGGACTTACCAATGCACCAAGCACCTTCATGCGGCTTATGAATGAGGTACTAAATAAATTTTTGGGAAAATTTGTTATTGTCTATTTGGATGATATTTTAATTTTCAGCAAGACTTTGGATGAAAATTTATTGCATATTCATAGAGTCCTTGAAAGGTTGAGAGAAGAGAAAATGTTGATTAATTTGAAGAAATGTAGCTTGTTAAAAAAAGAGTTAGTCTACTTGGGGTTTGTTGTATCATCTAAAGGTCTCAAAATAGATCTAGAGAAGGTAAAATCCATCTTGGAATGGCCCACTTCAAGGTTTGCTACTGAGGTGAGATCATTTCATTGTCTAGTTAGTTTTTATAGGAAGTTCATTAAGGATTTTAGTGGCATATGTGCATCCCTAACTGAAACAATAAGGGGGATAGGAAAGAGTTCAAGTGGACCATAATAGGTACAAGGAGTTTTGAAATATTGAAAGAGAAGGTGATAGAACAACCTATGTTGGCACTTTCTGATTTTAGTAAAGTGTTCTAGGTAGATTGTGATGCTAGTGGTAGTGATATTGGGGCTATATTGAGCCAAGAAGGTAATCCGATTGCATATTTTAGTGAAAAATTGAATCATGTGAAGAAGAAGTATTATGCTTATGATTAGGAGTTCTATGCAATCATTTAGGCCTTAAAGAAATGGAGGCATTATTTATTGCCAAAAGAATTTGTCTTGTATACTGATCACCAGGAATTGCAGTACCTAAATAGCCAAGGTAAATTGAACTAGAGATATTTGAAGTGGGTAGAGTTCATGCATAGCTATACATTTGTGTTGAAACATAGAAGTGGAAGGTCTAATAGGGTTGTAGATGCATTGAGTAGGAGACAATTGTTTCTGGCAGCAATGGAAGTTAAAGTGGTTGGGTTTGATGAACTCGTGAATCTATACCCTAAGGATCTTGATTTTTCTAAAGCATGGAAAGCTTGTGAAGAACCTATTACTATAGACATAACTAGGTGGCTAGATTATTTGATTCAGGATGGTATGTTGTTCAAGGGTAGTCAATTGTGCATTCCAAGGAGTTGCATGAGGGAAAATTTGATCAAGGAGAAACATAGTGGGGGAATGGCAAGACACTTTGGTCGAGATAAGACCATTGCCATTCTTAGAGAACATTATTTTTGGCCTCAAATGTCACAAGATGTGAAGAAGTTTGTACAAATTTGTCATGTATGTCAAGTATCCAAGGGATTTAGTCACAATACTAGACTCTATCAGCCATTTCCTGTTCCTTTGAAGCCATGGGAGGACATAAGTATGGATTTTGTTCTTGGATTGCCAAGGAAACAAAGGGGTAATGATTTAATATTTGTGGTTGTTGATAGGTTCTCCAAGATGGAACATTTCATTCCATGCCACAAGACACATGATGTTGTACATATTGTAGATTTGTTTTTCAGAGAGGTGGTGAGACTACATGGTCTCCCAAATAGTATTGTTTTTGACAGAGATACTAAATTTGTGGGGTATTTCTGGAGGACTTTATGGAAGAAGTTGAGGACAAAATTGAAGTCGAGTTCTACACATCATCTATAGACTGATGGACAAACATAAGTGGTAAATAGAAGCCTGGGCAATTTGCTGAGGTGTTTAGTAGGAGATAAGCCCAAGGGATGGGATTTGATTCTACCATAAGAAAAAATTTCTTACAATAATTCTGTAAATAGGAGTACTGGTAGATCACCATTCCAAATTGTGTATGGTAATAGCCCAAGGACTGTAGCAAAATTAAGGAAGATGGAGTAAGGGGAGAGGACAAGTGCTAAGGCTGAAGAATTTGTTGATCATGTCAAGAGCCTACACAAGGAGGTCCATGCACATATTACCAAGATGAATCAATAATATAAAGCTAGGGCAGATGAAAGGAGGAGACATAAGGAATTCCAAGTAGGGGATCTGGTTATGGTACATTTACAAAAGGAACGATTTCTAGTGGGCACTTACAACAAGCTAAAGATGAAGAAATTTGGCCCCTACAAAATTTTGAAGAAACATGACTCAGGAAATGCATATGAGGTGGAGTTGCTAGATGGGATTCACATTTCTCCTATCTTCAACATTGCAGACTTAATAGAATATCATGATGATGGTGCAAATGAGGGGTTGATGTTGGAACCATGTGCAATTCCTACTTCTAAGAAGGAGAAGATATAAGAGATTCTAGATAGTCACATGGGCAAGAGTACCAAAAATAGGTAGTATGAAGAGTACCTAGTGAAGTGGAAAGGATGACCAATAGAAGACTCAACTTGGATCTCAATAGCAGAGGTTGCCCATTTGGGTTTTCCTCTACCATAAAGTGATAGGGTCACTTTTCAATCTACTCTAGTTGTCTGATGCAGGAGTATCCAGTGGTGTAAGGGCAATCCTATATCACCCAAAAAAAATTCTTAGAGATAGTTTCTATTTAATGTGGTTTCATTTTTGGATACCCATTTCGGTTGAATAAAGGTTCCAACTCTCACAATTCCACTATTAGTTTTCTAATTAGAGTTTTTAAGCACCTTGGGATGTGTAAATGAAAAAAATGAGTTATTTTGTAATTGAGCCAAAATTATGATGAGTTAGAGGGTTTAATTTGGAGGGATTATTATACTTGTAATTTAAAATTCTCTAGAAAAAGAATTAGGTCAAAAGGCTTTACGGTTAGAAAATTATTACAATTTTAATTTTCTTGAAGACCTCCTAAGAGTGCTTCAAAGTTAGATTTGGGGCACTAAATGGACTCGTATAGGGCCAAAAAATGGGAACAAGTGAATCTTTTCCATAGGGCTATAGAGAACTTTGAGAGCTTTCTAGAAATGTAAATAGTTTGTCAATTAGAGTCACAGTTCAAAAGTTATGCCTCCCAGAAGTTGGCCTACCATTTCTAGATTCTTCTAATTTTACACCAACTTCTAACATGATTTTAGGAACCTTTTGTTTTGGAAGTGGATGCCAAATAGCATATTCTAGAATTTAGTCCTAACCCTAAATCATTTGGGGCTTATTTAAGAACACTTCTAGCATTGTACAGGCGGTTTAAGGTGGAGTTAGAGAGAAGGTACTATATAGAGGATTTCTTTCTCCCAAATCATACTATTGTAAGCCCATAGGGCATTTTTCATTGATAATAAGATTTCCCTTTTCCTATGTGTTCATTCTAGTCTTTGTTTGTGTCTCCATCAAGAAAATTCCATCAAACTCCAATGTCCATATAGATGATGATTCTTTCTCTTTATTAAGGATTTGATTTCTCGAATCTTTAGCTTCTTGATCATTTAAAATATCTTTAGTAAATGACATATAGTTACTAAATTCTAATTCTTTGTAAAGAATTTGAGCTTTAGGGTCATCTAAATTTAGAACTATAAATTTAGCTTTTTCTTCTGGTTCCAACTTAACCTTCTTGCTTCCAACGTGTATGACCACTTGAGACCAGTCCAATTATTTTTGCCTCCCAAATCTCTACAAAAACTTCTTAAGAGTAGGACATAGCTAGCTAGGATATCTGCAACCAATATAATTAACAATAGTTTCTCTTCTAAATGAGATCCTAGGGCTACCTAAGCATCTTTAATTTGTCCAAGTATTAGGAATTGTTTAGAATCCATAAAATAATACCTTCCATGAACTTTGGTGAGAGTGAGGCCTAGAGATTTAGCTATGGTAAAAGGCATCACATTGTTTGATGTAGCTGAATTTATTATATAATTACTCAATTTGCACCCATTGATGTATAGTGATACATAGATTGGGTAGGGTTTTTTTCTAGGGAAAGTTTCTCAGACCATGGAATCTTCTTGATCGAAAAGGTTATATGTCAAAGGTTCATCTTCTTCTTTAGTGATAACATTATGATTCAAATCCAAAGCACCTACTTTACAATGATCCACTAATAATTTTAACTCAAAGGGATGAGATTTTAAGTAATTTATGGGAGAGATTTGGATAATAGAATCTTTGTAAAATTGGATGAAATCAAAATGATTCTTTTCCTTACCTAGTTGAGATTTTAAGGCTTCTTGATCAATGTGACTGGTACCTGAAGAAGGGGTGGAATCACCTCCTGGAATATGACTAGAAGATTGCTTCTTGTAGATTTGGCTCCTAGTTAACACTATATATGAAGTCCCATCAATAGTTGACTAGCATTCACCCTATTTCTTAGAGTTTGACTCATACTCTAAAAATAAATTTCCAAAGTTTCAATTTGAGTACAAATATGACTCACAACTTGGGGTTGTAGTATTCAACTTCTTAGTGGCTAACAATTGCATCATACAAGTTGTTTAGGACAATTTTCTCTATTTTGATGCATTATTAAATGGAACACACACATATTCCCTTTCTTAGATCCTAATTTGATTGCCAACCTCTCTTGTGGACATGGAAGCTATGGAAATTTTCCATTGATACTCCTTCCTAGTGAATTTTGGTAATTCTGTATGTAGGAATGATTAAATCTAGGTAGTTGTCTCTTCATAGAAATTATCTCATTTGATAAATTTTGTGTCATCTCATCAAATGAAGTCATATTTCTAGAACTTCCTTTGGTTTGAAGTTCTTGTTTCCATTTTATAGTGGAGATCAAGTCATCTTCAAATTCGACTATTTTCTTTTGTCCATCTACCAAATCTATGGGATGGGGTCTTCTTAGATCATAGTTGATATTTGGTAGCATCACACTTTTGAATAATGTTTTCAAATTGCTAGTAGTGGGTCTATCAACGGTGGGAATTATAATAGTGATCTTATTAAAAGTCACAAAAAATCCCTCATACTCATAGCAGGTTTCCTTGTAATGTAAATTAATTATGTTAATAAGATGTGTTCATCTTTTTTCATTTTCAATCTTGTTTCAAAAGTTATCCTAATTGTATCCTAGTCCATTACTGAGCCATCGCCTAAATGATTAAACCAATATGCTACATTCTCTATAAAAGTTTCTACAAATAGCCTTATAGCTACATCTTTGTGAGCTAACCCCAAGATATGGGTAAAAAGGCTTTGATATGTTCATCAACAGTAACTTTCCTGTCACCTAAAAACTTAGGGAAGTACTTTCTTGAACCAAATAGGAGTGGGTGATATGTTGTAAGTGCTAACAGACTTGTTGCTATAGAACAAGGAGAAGTCATTATTGTCTTAGCAAGGTATTGTAGAAAATTGACAACTGGAGGAGCAACTACTTAATGTAAGGCCAATACTTGGCAAGTAGTATATGAGGAATTTTGATTCCTAGGGGATGAGGGTGACCTACTCTAACTTTTCTTATCACCCTTTCATCAAGGTACTTCTAGGATGGGGAAGCCAAGTTATATATGCCTTTCAAAATAAGGATCTTTCCTACCTCACTCTTTGGTGCTTTTGAGAAACCTTACTTGTTCTAGGATGTTGAATTAATTTTGTCTCCAAGATTTACATTCTACTTGTCTTTCTAGTCTATGGGTTTCTCTCCTCTAAATAGTTCTTTCTAATGCTTCTACCCTATCTTCTTCTTCTAATACCTAGCTAGCATTTATATAGTGCTCTACGTACCTCTGATTCCTCTAAAAAAATGTGTAAAGGGATTAGATTATATCTTTCTGGTCATCCTAGAATCCAAGGTTAGGTTGGAGTACCAGGACTATGTCCTCATAATGCAACACCATTTTTCTTCATGTTATAGGTCTATTAGTCTAGTGACTATTTTTATCCCTAGTAGAGTCACCAAAATCCATGGTAAACAAATTGTTCTTTCAATTTAACTCTTAAATGCCTAAATTTTTGTGAACAGTATCTAATTACAATAGTTGGGAAGTTGTTATTAAATGACTACCTTCCCTCTAAATTCTTAGGTATTCCATTTTATTGCAATGAATTATGTTTGCTTCTAATTCTAAGATAGGGTGTATTCTTAACTTTAGAATAGAAAAGGTAAACCAAGCTAGTCCTAAATAGGAACTAAATTTGGCAAGAGTTAGAATTTTAAAATTATTTAAGTCTATGGTTTTAGACATCTTGTGAACCCACAAAGCTTAATGACTTAGTATTGTATGCTATCTAAAACTAAACTGATATCAGCAAAAGACTAACTCCAGAGATGGAGAATACTAACTTGAAAGAAAGCATGGAAAGGGATTTCTCTTGAACTTATGATAACAATACTATTATTTTCATTTTCTATTTGGAAATAGGGGAGTAAAACTCTTTTCATTCCTTGAATCAATTCAGACAAAAGAGAAAACATAAAACTAACATAGAAAGAATGGAATAGAAAATAATTGACATAAAATACCATTCAATTATCTTTGCAACATTAATTATTTTACACCAAAAATTAGCTGACCTTTTATTAATTTTTCAATTTAGTACATATATGATTCTAAGATGACCATTACAAAAAGGGTCTCAAATAGGTTTATCTTCTCAAAATTGACAAATGGAAAGGAGCCAATTTGTCTATTTCAATCATTACATCAAAATATTAAAGGTAGGGCTATGAATCACTTCACATTCTTTCCCTTTTCCAACTTTTCCTTATAGGCATTAGCAACAACAAGGATTGGAATCAATTCTTCATGTCTATGAACATGGGCATTAGTGTATCTCAAGAGCCACTTATAATGCTATCTAGATAAATCTTTGACAAAATTTAACTACTCTTGTATCTCCTCCATAGCCACATGTACACACTTGCCAAGTCTTTGGAGCTTAGAAACTTTGTTTCGGTGATTGGAAGATATCTTCGTCAAGTGATCTATATAGATGTAGAAGTTTTTTTGCATGAAAACCACTCTGATGATTTGCTTTCCTTGTCCACTAGTCTAGGAATTTTTATGTAGACCTTTTAACAATTCATAGTCTTTGTCCTGATCCTTTTTCACTTTGGATTCTTCTTCTTTAATACCTTCCTATGCCACCGGGATTATTTCAAACTTGAATTACATGCTTTTGAGCCATTGAAATAGAGGCTTATCTCCCCTAGGTAGAATCTTTACTTCCACAGCCTCCTTAGCCTTCATATGGATAATCATCTTTAGTAAAGAAATACAATCTTCACTTTTAACTTTCTCTACTACTAGGGTGGCCTGATTGGCTGAAATATTGTTCTTCTCTATTTTGAGCCTTGGTATTGCATTACTGATTTTCTCTATAATGGAAAGTCCTTCTAACTTGAGTTTCCCACTCCACTCTCTACCAATCTACCTAAAATGTTTGTCTTCTTGTGGTTGGTAGATGAGTGCTTGAACATTAGTGGTAGTATGATCACTAGTAATTGACATTCTAGAGATGCTTGCCAATGAGGTGACTAACTTCTTGATAAAGCCATTGAGTTCATGAATTTTTGCCTTCATTCTAACTTTTGATAATTTAAGGTTTTCATGTTGTCTCTCTATCACATCATTTATTGACTTCCATATGCCAACCTTGGTGTAATGTCTGACTTCCCCAAGATCCATAGAATGCAAGGAAAAATCATCTGCAAACATATCTTCAATTCTTCCCTCTTTAGTGGGTTTTGCAATTTCCATTGTTAGATGCCTTGTGTCAAGATCTTGTCCAAAAACTAACAAGATCTTCTCCTTTTTACTTTTCTCAGTGTTCATCCAAAGTGGATAGCCAGAGATAAAGTTATTAGGAACTCCTTCCTCTTCCATCTTCCTTTTTCTATCTAAGGTGTCCTTCATCCATGACTCTATGTCGATCACCTTGGATATAGTTCCAAGTGTCTCTATACTAAACATCTTTCTCTTGATTGGGCTTAGTGTTTTTGTGGCTAAAGAGAAAGGATTCTTTAAGGCTTGTCAAATGATCTTTAAAGATTCCAAGCCTTTCTTTTCTTCTATAGTCTTCTTTATTACTTAATTTGACATAGGAGACTCACTCTCACTACTTCCACCATCTCCAAGCTCTACTACTTGTACTTGGGGACTACTTGGAAGGAGTAGTTATACACTCATAGATGGGATCAAACTATTATGGGGTGAGAGAGCAAGTTTGATTGCACCATCTTTTAATTCCTCCACCTTCTTCTTCTTAGCTTTTGTTGGAGTTTTGATTATAGATAGAGAGCCATCCTAAAAAGTTTTGGTCAGGGGAATGCTTTTCTTGAGAGGTTGATAACCTCCATCTAATAGTTGTGCTAGCCCTTGGCTAATAGATAAGGTTTCACCTAGGGAAAAGAACGAACTTGTGTCACCATTTGGGATATCCTGGAGGGTTATGACTGAAATGGTTATAGTCAAAAGTGTTAAGGACAAACCCCTGTGGTGCCAAGTGGCATTAATGTGGTAAACTAGTTACAGTCAAAAATAATTTTGGCATTAACAATTTTGGTTGAAATAGTCATTTGAAAATTTATGAAGAAAAGTGTTTCTCTTATATGAGGTCATGTAAGTGGGTATAAAAGGTAACCATGGGTTTCAATTGAAACCCTTTTAGTCAAAAGGGTTTCAGATGAAACCATTTGGGCTGAAACTATCTATGTGTCATCCTATGTGGCATCCACACAAGAAAAAAATAATTTTAAAAAAAACTTATCACTTCTAAGGCTAATTTCTCCATTAAAAATTAAGTTTATTTAAAAACTAAATATAACCTTTTGTAGATCATGGAGTCAAGATTATGCTCATATAAAATTGTATAGTGTTTTGAGTTGTTATAATATGTTATACTTTTAAAATATTATAAGTAGGTATTTTAGATTTGAGAAGGTGTCACTTCAAAAAAGAAAAAAAAAAATAGTAAATCATGTTAAAAAATTAAAAATTTATATGTATCTCTAGAGGGGAGAGTTCTCTTCAAGAATATGTAACTTATTTTCAAAAATATGTAGATTTGATAGGAAAAGTTTAGTAGGTAAAAAAATTATCGATTTATGATAATTTTGACTTTGAAAACTCATAACTTCAAAAATATACATCAAAAATCATTAAAAAAAATTGTCCAGAAGATATACATGTCAAATATAACATATTATGAAATCAAAGAAAAATATGATCATTTGCATATATTTGTTTGGCAGGAATGAAACTCGATATTTTTTGCATTAAAAAAAAAATGGACTTTAAAAATTAAAAAAATGCAAAAATATTCTCAATTTTTTTTAAAAATATATAAACTAAAACTTCATCCAATTTTACACATTTCATTAGTTTACATCATCTTCAAATTCTAAACACAAATGCCACTTTTATATCATTAAAGTTGAATAGTTTAAGTTTTGATATCCTTTTCCTTTATAAAAGGTGACATAGGTTTGTGCTTGTACCCACCTAGTGTACCACCTTAAGAAGAGGAAGCCACTACAACTTTTGGGGAAGCTTGAGCAGATGTTCCTTTGCTTTGACTCCTTCTAGTTGTGGTCTATTTGACCCATTTTCCAATACTCATGTAGATTTGAGTCATCATTATATCTAGCTCTTCCCCAGTGTCTTCATAAGGTTCCAAGCTTATTGGAGTGCCTCTGAGCTTGGTTAGTTAAGTGTTTTTATACATGTTCTAGTCATCATCCTCTACTCCTACATCAATGTTGACTTTGTACATTTTCACCTAATCGTCTATTAATCTAGCAAAGCCTTAATCATAGCTCTTGAACTCATTCTTGGAATCAGCCCAGTAATACTCAATGGTGGTAATATGCTTAATTACACTTTTGATTTGCAAAAAATCCCTTTTATACCCATTTGGGTTGAACATGGGTCTCAGGACTTTGTATATTTAACTTTTACTTCATCTCAAAAACCTTCAACATGTTCTTGGCATCAGAGTGGGTGTCACAGTTGAAAACCCCCACCTTCATGGGGAATTCATACCCTTTCTTCTTCAAGCTCCCACTCAACACATTCACTTGAATGGCCTACCACATGATCATGATAAGTATGAGCATGTCACTACAATATCTTGGTACCTTAAAGGGGAAACCATTGAAAGCTACAAGACACAAATAAGAAAAGGATGAGAATTGGATGAAATAAGTCCTAAACTAGTTGATGGTTGCCATGACTTTAGGACTAAATCTCTTTTCTAGACATCCCTATAGTTCCCTGCAAATCCTCATAGTGAATGCATCATTAACTTTCACATACTTTGCATAACTATTCTGCCACTATAAGCATGGATAAAACTCATAAGATTTCACATCATCAGGAAAATTCTTCACTTACCTCATGGGCCCAATCAATATATTGGGTGTTAGAGGAAATGAATTGTACTAAAAATAAATACTAAATGAAATTCAAAGCTTCTACCTCACCTTTCAACCTGTGTAGGAGGACCAGAATATCAATAATCTCTAGTTTGAGGTTGGTCCCAAATAAGATCTTAGGAACCTTGCTCTTAGAACTTTGTAGTTTTTGGAACCATGTTTGCGTGATTTTTTTCCTCTATATCGTCTACTTTGTGGAAAACTTGGAGATGGCTCCTTCAAAGGTCAAGTTTAAGAATTCTTCCCATTTCAGTACTTGAAGGCAATTTACCACAATTTTCCTACAAATTGAAATCAACACTATGTCCTCAGGTATCTCAATCTTTCTTATCTCTAGGTTGTAATGATCTATACATTCATAGATTAACTCTAGGGCTTGAACTACAATTGAAAACTAGCTGCCTTGACCAACCAACATCCTCAGAGCTTCTTAGTGATGGATTAAATCCACTTAGACTTCACTCTCTTTTAAAAATCCTCCATGTCTGATCTGGGGGATATTTTCATTAAAATTGAAGTATCTCCAAAACTCCAATAATCAATTCCAGTTTAAATTTCTCAAAATTTTGGATCCAATGCAATTCGAATGGACGAAAAAGGAGTTTGTATGCAAAAGTTATAGCTAGTCAAAGTTTGGTCAAACTAGGTATAGAGGTCATCAAAAGGTGGAAAAATAATCATCTCAAAAGTGGTCAACAATGGATTTCAAATTGAAGATCTTGTTGAGAGATTTCTAGCGGCATTTGTTCCGTCAAAGATGGAGTTCGTATGCGAAAGATATGTCTGATTGAAGTTCGAGATGATGAGGTGGGAAAAAAATAATAATAATAATTTTTTTTATAAAAAAATTAAAAACAAAAATTATTAATGATGCCAGGATTTGAACCTGCGACCACCGGCCCCTAAAATTTGGCCAATGGTCATTACACCACCTGCAGCCTTTGCAAATTATTGAAGGAATATTTTATTTATCATTTAAACGGTGCTAATTTGAGTTAAAGGCTAGAGGTCGGTGTGGGGGTTGGAATCACTGACCTCCACTATCACAAAAGGCTTTTCTGCCATCATGCCATGTGAGTGGCTTTAACATAAATTTGTATGGCTTTTTATTTAACTTAATAAAAAATCCGATTCCCCCTTGCCTAAATAAGGGCAATTATTAAATACTAACCCTCAAAAAGGATATGAGGACAAATTTCAAAAATAGGAATGAGTCTTATTTGAAAGATGGACTATTGTAAGGGTCTAAATATGTAAGATCTTGTTTTACCCTATTATTAGGAAAATATTTTGTATAAAAGGGGGGTTTAAGGGCCTTTTGAAGGCATGGAAATTAAGGGAGAAATTATGCAAATGATGAGAGAGAAATTTTGTATCTGGAGACTTAGTGATTTTTTCTTGCACATAGAGGAATTTTTCTACGTGTGCTTGAAGGGAATGATCACAAATCACTTGTATTAATTTATTGGAGTTAATTGGACCAGTCCCGCTATTGGAGTTGGACTTGGAGATGTAGTCCTTCCCAGACAAACTCCGAAATCAAATGTGTTGTCTCTCTATCTCTCTTTCTATCATTTCATTCTATATTTTTTTAATCTCCAACTACATTAATTTTCTTTATTTAAGCTTTAAAATCAACTTTATGTAATTGGTTAACATTCTCTGTAATAGTCCTAGATCCTAGAAATTAGATCAAATTTTGGTATTAGAGCTTTGTTGGACTAGTATTGCAGATTTGAATGTTAACAAGATCCAGGTTGAATCAAGGCAAAGGTGATCTTGAAGAATATAATCCTGAGATCAAAAAATGAAGAACTAATCCACCATTTTGGATGGAATATAAAGGTGGTGGACAAGGTGCCGAAGATCAAAATATCCAAAAGACTCTTCGACATTTGTAGTCAATGGTAGAAGTCTTGTTACAAGAAAGAGAAGAGAAGATGCGAAGGCGTACAACTTGTGATGAAAAAGGGAAAAATAAAGGCATTGATGATGATCCTAATCATGAGCCTCTGTCTCCTCCCTCTTCTCCCTCTTCTCCTTCTCCCCCTTCTTCTCCTTCTACACATTCTAAGTCTTCTAATATTTTTAAGGGTGGACATAAGCCTCAATTAAAGCTGGATGTAAAGTTTGACTTGCCAAAATATTGTGGGGAGTTAAATGTTGAGAAATTAGATGACTAGATTCAGCAAGTAGAAGTCTACTGTAGAGTCCAAAACCTTGTAGATGATTTTGATAGAATTCAGTTAGCCACTCTTCGATTAGGTGGTGTAGCTCTAACTTGGTGGGAGAGTAGGACCCAACATGAAACTTCACAACATGGTAAGTTAAATATGTCTTGGTCATAATTTTTTAGTGCTTTAAAGAACAATTCTACCCCCTAGGCCATATGCAATAGTTAATGATGAGCTAGCAACATTTTAGGCAAGGGAAAGGTCAAACTATCCAGGAATACACCCATGAGTTTTGTAAAAGGGCTATCTCATTAAATGTTCGATTGTATACCCTAGAGACTTTACTCAAGTATATAGGTGGTCTTCATTTTTACCTAAGGCACTCTATTCTTGTCCTAAATCCTTGTAATTTGGATGAAGTATGTGTCTAGGCAACACATTTAGAGTCAAGAGGTAAGGGTACTTTCATTGATAAGTCTAATAAAAAGCCATCTAAGTCTGAGGAAAAGTCTAAATGCAAAGGGAAGGGTAAAAAGATAGCTACAGTAAAGAAAGAGGGTGAGAAACCCACATGCTCACATTACAAGAAAGAAGAGCATGATTATTCTAAGTGTTGGAAGCTGCATCCTAAAAAGAGGTTGAACTGATTTGGTGGAAATAAAGGCAAACAAAAGACTATTGCTATAGTACAATAGGATCTTGGATCTGACTATGGAGATGAAACAAAGATTGTTGCCACCGAGATCTAAGGTAAAGGAAAAGGTATTTCTCTTTCATCAGCTACCAGTTCTTCTAGCATAAATGCAAGTACAAGTGAAGATTCTTCTCCTAAGAATGATAAGAAAAAGAATGAATTGTTTCACATTCAAGTTGTCATCAAGCAAAATAAGGTTGATACATTATTTGATACGGGTTCTCAAGTTAACTTGATATCTGAGAAAATTGTTAAGAAGCTTAATTTGACTACAACACCTCATCTAGAGCCATTTCCTCTTGGATGGGTTTGCAATGATGCGCAATTACAACTAACCAAGCAATGTAAGTTAAGATTTTCTATCACTGCAAACTTTGTAGATGAGGTAGAAGTTGATGTAGTCCCTCTAGATATTTGTGGTCTTGTACTTGGGAGTCCCTATTTATATGATCGACAAGCTATCTTCTATAGGGGGGAAAAGAAGTATCATCTGTTTAAAGATAAAATCGAATACATTGTACGGGCACATAAAATAAAGACTAATTTGGCCCTTGTTAATGCTAGTCAAATGAAAAGGTTAGTCAACTCTAGTAAGAATTTTGTGTTGATGATTGTAAAATCCAAAGAAGATGAAACATCTGAGGCATTTAAAGGATGTGAAAAACATAAAGCTGAAATGGTCAAAGTTGTTTTCACCTATGATGACTAGTTTTAAGAACCGAAGGGATTGCCTCCTAAAAGAGATATATAGTGTGAAATTTAGTTGCAACCAGAAGTGCCACTTCCTAATATCGACATGTACCACTTATCAGTCTTACAAAATGAGGAAATTAAAAAGCAAGTTCAAAAGCTCATCGAGAAAGGAGTTATCCATCCTAGTACTTCTCCTTGTAGTTCTCCTATCTTGTTGGTTCCAAAGAAAGATGGGACTTGGAGAATGTGCATTGACTACAGGGCTTTGAACAAGATAATGGTAAAGAATAGGTACCCTCTTCCTAGAATTGATGATTTATAGTTGAAACATGCAATTTATTTCACTAAGCTAGACTTATGTAGTAGATATCATCAGATAAGAATAGCAGAAAATAATATTTGGAAAATTGTTTTTAAGAAAAAATAGGGACTTTATGAGGGGTTGGTTATGCCATTCAGGCTTTGTAACACACTAGCTACATTCATTAGAGTCATGAATGATGTCTTTCATCCTTTTATTGATGATTTTGTCATTGTCTATCTAATGATATTCTTGTATTTAGTAAGTCTTGGGATGATCATGTAATTCATGTAAAAAAAGTACTCGATGTATTGAGAAAAGGAAAAATCTATGTAAAGATGTCAAAATGTGAATTTACAAAGACATCCTTAGTGTACTTAGGCTATGTTGTAGGAAATGGTCAATTGAAAGTAGACCCTATGAAGGTCGAATGTATTGTAAAATGGCCTAAGCCAAGTACACTTATAGAAGTTAGGAGTTTTTTAGGTGCAGTTCAGTACTAGAGAAAGTTTATTGCAAACTTCTCTTATATTGCATCACCGTTGCACACATTGACCACTACCAAGGCAACTTTTTAGTGGGAGGTCCACAACAGAAGGCTTTCAACACTTTGAAGGAAAAGTTGAGCATCGCACCAGTTCTAGCTTTACTAGATTTACATCAACCATTTGAGATTGAGACAGATGCAAGCGGGTTTTCCATGGGACCTGTACTCATGCAAGGAGGTAAACTAGTCTACTACCACTCTGAAACTTTTTCAGGAGTAGTAAGTGACTATCCTACTTATGATAAGGAACTTTATGCTTTAGTTTAGAGTGTTAAAAAATGGAAGCACTACTTAATGGGAAAGGAAACTGTAATCCACACTGATCACCATCCACTCCAATACTTGCACTCACAATCTAAGTTGTAGCAAAGTAGGCACTTTAGGTGGATGGGTTTTCTATAATAGTTCCATTTGGTAATTAAGCATAAGAAGGGTGACCATAAAAAAGTAGCAAATATTCTCTCTAGACCTCCTATTCAAAATGCTTTGATAATCCTTCAAAGTAGTTCTATGGTTCATGAAAGTTTTTAGGAACAATATGCTAATGATGAGAACTTTAAGGATATCTATGCAGCTTTAATCCAAGGTAAACATGTAGAAGAGAAATATTACTATGTGTAGGATAATTTGTTGTACCACTTGGGAAAATTATGCATCCCTAAAGATGAGCAAGCACATGTAATCCAGGAAGCACACACCTCTTTGATTGCAGGACATTCAGAGTAAGTAAGACATTAGCTCAGTTGCAAAAATATTGTTACTAGCCTCATATGTAGGAAACTATCACCAAGTATATAAAAGGATGTGTAATGTCTATAATCAGCAAGCCAAGTAATAGGAAATTGGGTTTGTACATGCCTTTACCTGTACCATCTTGTCCATGGGAAAGTGTGTCTATGGACTTTGTGGGGGGTTTACCTATGTCTAGGAAGGGTCATGATTATTTGTATGTAGTAGTTGATCGGTTCAAAAAAAGTGTATTTTAATGCCTTGTAAAAAGTAGGTCACTGCTAAACTGACTACTCATTTGTACTTTCAAAATGTATGGGTTCATTTTGGGTTACCTACTTCTATTGTATCGGATCGAGATTCTCAATTCTTAGGGGTATTTTGGTCATCTTTGTGGGGACTCATGGATACAAAACTGAAGAAGATTACAACCTCCCATCTACAGACAGATAGACAGATAGAGGTTGTGAACAAGATAGTTGTGCATCTAATTATTTTTATGTAGTAGTTGATTAGTTCAAAAAAATGTGTATTTTAATGCCTTGTAAAAAGTAGGTCACTTCTGAACTGACTACTCATTTGTACTTTCAAAATGTATGGGTTCATTTTGGTTACCTACTTCTATTGTATCGGATCAAGATTCTCAATTCTTAGGGGAATTTTGGTCATCTTTGTGGGGACTCATGGATACAAAGCTGAAGAAGAGTACAACCTCGCATCTACAGACTAACGGACATACAGAGGTTGTGAAAAAGACAGTTGTGCATCTGATTATTTGTATGTAGTAGTTGATCAGTTCAAAAAAATGTGGTTTTTAATGCCTTGTAAAAAGTAGGTCACTGCTGAACTAACTACTCATTTGTACTTTCAAAATGTATGGGTTCATTTTGTGTTACCTACTTCTATTGTATTGGATTGAGATTCTCTATTTTTAGGGGAATTTTGGTCATCTTTGTGGGGACTCATGGATACAAAGTTGAAGAAGAGTATAGCCTCCCATCCACAGACCGGCAGACAGACAGAGGTTGTGAATAGGAAAATTGTGCATCTACTTAGAGGTTACTACAGCAAGCATCCTAAGTTGTGGGATGAAAGTCTTCACTATGTGCAACATGCTTATAACCATGCCACACACTCTTCTACAAAGAGGTCTCCTTTTGAGACTTGCTTCGGTTACTTGCCTAAGACACCAATGGATTTTTCTTTTGGGAAGGATGATGTTCTAGGTGGACGCCATGATGCAAAAAGGGTTTTAAAGTTCATCTAGAAGGTCCAAGAAATCCATCAAGTAGTAGAAGCACAATTGGAGCAGAGCCAAGAAAAATACAAGGCTTGCCATGATAAGCATCACATCAATCATCAGTTCCAAGTTGGTGATAGATTTTGGTTACATATCAGTAAGGAAAGAATGCAAGGTGAAGGAAGGAAGCTTAAGCCTATCAAATATGGTCCTTTTGAAATCTTGGAAAAGATTGGTACTAATGCCTTCTACCTTAATCTTCCTCCATACATGCAAATTTCCTCAGTTGTCAATGTTGAGAATCTAAAGTTGTGTGAGCCTCCAATGATCTTGGATGAAGACATCAATATTCAGGTTCCATCAGTTGATGATCTTTCACCAGAGTACATGACAAAATTGCCAAAAGATGTCATCCTAGACAAGAATGTCAGAACTTCATGAAGAGGACCAGTTGAATACCTCCAAGTGGGATTGAAGGGGATGCATCCAAGCAAGACAAGATGGATGGAGATTGGTAAAGTGAGGGAGAAATACCCTCACCTACTTTCCAAGTAATCCAAAATTTTAGTGGTCTGAAAGCTTCTTAGTGGGGAGGCTTGATCTAAGGGATATTTTCATCAAAATTAAAGTATCTCCAAAACTCCAATAATCAATGTCAGTTTAAAGTTCTCAAAATTTTGGATCCAACACAATTCGAATAGAAAAAAAAAGAGTTTTTACACAAAAGTTAGAGCCAGTCAAAGTTTGGTCAAACTAGGTATAGAGGTCATCGAAAGGTGGAAAAATAATCATCTCAAAAGTGGTCAGCAATGGATTTCAAATTGAAGATCTTGTCGAGAGCTTTCTAGTGGCATTCATTTCGTCAAAAATGGAGTTCGTATGTGAAAGATATGTCTGATTGAAGTTTGAGATGATAAGGTGGGAAAAAATAATAATAATAAATTTTTTAAAAAAATAATAATTTAAATAATAATTAATGGTGTCGATATTTGAACCCACAACCACTGGCCCCTAAAATTTGGCGAGTGGCCGTTACATTGCTGGCAGCCTTTGAAAATTATTGAAAGAATGTTTTATTTATCATTTAAATGATGCTAATTTGAGTTAAAGGCTAGAGGTCGGTGTGGGGGTTGGAACCATCGACCTCCATTGTCAAAAAAGGCTTTTCTGCCATCATGCCACATGAGTGGCTTTAACATAAATTTGCATCGCTTTTATTTAACTTTAAAAAAAATTCGATTCCCCCTTGCCTAAATAAGGGCAATTATTAAATACTAACCCCCAAAAAGGGTACGAGCACAAATTTCAAAAATAGGAATGAGTCTTATTTTGAAGATGGATTGTTGTAAGGGTCTAAATATGTAAGATCTTGTTCTACCCTATTATTAGGAAAATATTTTGTATAAAAGGGGGGGTTAGGGGCCTTTTGAAGGCATGGAAATTAAGGGAGAAATTATGCAAATGATGAGAGAGAATTTTTGTATCTGGAGACTTACTGATTTTTCCTACACATAGAGAAATTTTTCTATGTGTACTTGAAAGAAATGATCACAAATCACTTGTATTGATTTATTGGAGTTAATCGGATTGGTCCCCCTATTGGAGCTGGACCTAGAGACGTAGTCCTTCCTAGATGAACTCTGAAATCAAATGTGTTGTCTCTCTATCTCTCTTTCTATCATTTCACTCTATATTTTTCTTATCTCCTACTACGTTAATTTTCTTTATTTAAGCTTTAAAATTAACTTTATGTAATTGGTTAACATTCTTTGTAATAGTCCTAGATCCTAGAAATCAAATCAATGTCATAGAAATGAAGAGAGGTGTCTATGAAGTTCTACACTTAATATTTTATCCCAGTCAATCTATCAAAACCCACAAACATGGTTGCCATGAATTTGATAGAGATTTGAATTGAGAAAGTGGAAGGAATGGTCAATACAATAATTACTACCTTTTTCAAAAGTTATGTACATTAATAGAATAGTGGTTTAAAGAAAGAGTGGTAGTTTGTTCAACTATTTTTATTTCCATATATATGGGAGTTTTGAATTATCCATTGATCTTCAAAATTCATGTCACATGAATGAATTGAAGGAGACACCCATTGAATAATAAATGCAAGGGTTTCATAGACATCTAGAGGTCTTTTCACTATTTTGTTTATTTCAATGGTAACTTTCTATATCTACATAACCTACTTTCCCATTTTCCTTTAAGTTTCAAGAACATACCATTAGAATACTCTATAGGAGAATGTCTACTAAGTTAGATCCTAATCATTAGCTTGATTTTCTTTGGAATTCGAGAATTTGTCCTCCTGGGTTGGAAACCTACTAAGGAGAAGATAGTTTTTGTTTCTCCACCAACATTTCCTTTCTTAGTTGAACTTTAGACAATCACCCCTCTTGGAATCATAAATGTTTAAATAAGGTTTGAATACCTTATTAAAGACCACTTATCATTCCTTTTCATTCTAAACTACCTTTTTGGAAAACCAACTTCATGGGTAGAAAACCCACTAAGGAGAAAACAATTTCCAATTTTTTCACAAATGTTAGTTTTTCAAATAGTGACAGGCCATAAATAGGTATGACTTGTAGTTGATCATTGAGTAACATGAATCTCCATCAGATTAAGTACTAACCTACCATAAAATCACTTGAAAAAATGAAAAATCACCTAGCTAGGAATGAGGAGAGAGAGAAAAGGGAAAATCTAATGGAGACTTCTCTAACCTAAGAGGGCTTAGATCTAGACTCAAAAAAAAGCAAGAATTTGTTCAACTCATTAAAACATAAGTATTCACTTTTGCTAATTGGTTAGAGAATGAAAAGTGGTGCAATAATAAGCACTAGGAACATTCAAATGGTCTATGCCATTCTTAATCTTTGTAGTGAAAACATTTCCCATGGAAGCATCCTCTTCTAGATCTTTGTCCTCTACCTCTTCCTCTATGATCTCTATTGTTCTAATCATGGAAATGATTGTAATTTTTTCCCCTCCAATTCTAAATGCTACTTCCAACCTCATCCTTTTTCTTTTGATCATCATTATAGCCATCATAAGATCATCCACCAGGTCATCCACTGCAGCCTCTTCCACTATTCTTGTTGTCAAACTTCTTACTCAAATTTTCCTCAACTCTTAGGGTAAACTAGTATGCCTCCTTAATACTATTCATTCTAACTAGATTCAACTCATCTTGAATACTTGGCCTTAACCCATTAATATAATGGTCCACCTTCTCCTTATCAGCTTTTACATGGCTGATTCTAATGAGAACTCAGTAGAACTCTTCGATATACCCTTTAATAGATTTTCCCACTTGCTTCAACCCTTGTATTTTCTTCAATAGATCAAGCTCATAATCCATAAGAATGAATTGATGCTTTAGTTTAGCTATCATTCGATCCCATCTTTTGATTTTGTCCTTTCCCTTTTTATTTTGCTCCAACTAAACCTCCTACCACCAAATCTTTTCATGTCCATTTAGTTTTTCCTTCTCAAACTTGACCCTATGAGGATCATCAATATCTTCATACTCAAAGTACTCCTCCAGTTCATTGATCCAATCGATCAACTCCTTTGGGTTAAGATTTCTTTAAAAGTGGGAACCTCCTCAAACTTAGGTCTTTTTCTAATCTTGGAGATGGCCCTAAAAAGCCTCTATTCCTTTGGGTTTAGAATTGCCTCTACTTTTTCATTTTCTTCTATTTCATCCTAATATATATTCCTCTGTGCATTTTTTCTTCCAATGCTTTCATTTGTCTTTGGAGGGCTCTATAACACTTAACTGTAATACCTATAGCTCTTCTACCATGCTCTCTGACTTCCCCTGAAACCCTAGTGCAAACTACCTCACAATCAGTGATCTATTTACACACTTAATCCAAACTACATTCCCAATGTGAAATACCTCATAGTCAGTGATCTATCCACACACTTAAGAAACCTAGCTCTAATACCACTTGATGAAGGGGGCTCCCCTTAATACCATAAACACATAATAAAAAAAAGAAACAATAGTGAATGCAAGAACAAAATATAGAGTTCTTATTTATGTTGCAAATGAAAAATTATAGAATTCAAAAGTACAATATGCTAACCCACATGGGTGCCTTTATTACAATAATCTACAAGACAAGCTACAAACTATCACCTAAAGTTGTTCTAGAAAATGTCTGGGCCTTTTTTAAATAGGAAATTTTATGCCACTCAGGAAGATTCTAAACATTGAAACTTAATACCTAGGGCTGATAGACCCTAACAATACATATTGAGTCAGCCAAATACATCTTTGAGATTTATTTTAGGAATTTGGGTATCCCAACTTTGGAAGGCCATAACTCTTGAACTGTTGCCCTAATTAGCTATTTTAACCACTTTTCAAAAATGCTAGCTCCTGATATAGAGGCTCAAAACAATAAGATTTTTATGGTAGGCTTAAAACTCTAAAATGAACCTTCCTATAGAAAATGAGAACATTCTAAGCTTGTATGAAAAAATTATTAAAAATACTAAGCTCCCAGAAATAGCAACCCCCTGTCTACTAGTCCTTATTAAAATAGAAAAAACTATATATATATATATATATATATATTTGGGTGATGCAAGATTACTCTTACACCAAGGATGCTCCTGCATCAACTACCTCTAAAGTATTTACCTCTACCTCTATTTTTGGAACTTGAGTCACCTTTTGTCCTCAATTTATCTTCCACTTTCCTAGCCATCTAAAAGCAACTCCATAATGTGGTGAGACTAAAAAAGCTCAATTCATTCTAAATAGACCACCTAAGACCATTTAGATACCTTTCCATCTTGATTCTCTCGACCTCTTGTAACTATGATCTTAGAGCCAATTTTTAAAACCCCTTAGTATAGGTAGCCACATCAAGATCTTGCTACCTAAGATTCTACCACTGCTTATGGATCTAAATCTCATAATCCTTAGGCAGATAGGTCTTCTTTATCTTTGATACCATAGCCTTCCAATTGGCTATTGGTTTCTTCCCTTCATTCTCTCTTTCCTATTGCACAAACTTCCACTAAGTTAGTTCTTGTCCCCTTAATCTTTATTTTACAAATCTCATCTTTTGAGCCTCTATTGTCCCTTCACATTCAAAGTAATTTTCAACGCTCCAATCCATTCTAAGACCAACTATCCATCCATCTCACCATGGAATAGTGACATATTTTCAAGATTCTTTCCTCCAAATTCCTTGAGGACTTTGAGGAATGGTTCTTGTTCACCAAGTAGAGGATCTGGTTAAAGTATTTCATCCTCCAAACTCACCTTCTCTTTACCCTTGATGAAGTCTTCATCTTCTTTTGCCTGGGCTACATCTTCCATCTCTTTTAACTTATCTTTCATCTCTTCTATGGCCTTATCAAGAAGCCTAGTTTTCTCCTCCATGAGCTTCTTCTTATCTACCTCCTTAGCAAACCCTACATTGGTAACCATCTTTAAAGATCCACTTGATTTATTAGAATACAACATAACACCACAAGCCACAATCTTATGGCTCTAATACCACTTTGATGGGGAGCTTCTTCACTCTAGAGCTTTATTTCTCTACCAAGGCTAATCCTATCCTACCTATGGTTGCTATCCCAAACACCAATCTAGATTACGTCTTCCCAATCTCCTTTTACCAAGAAACTCTCTAGTCAATTCTAATTTTCTTCCTCTAACTCCAAGTCACCAACTATGCAACTTTCAGCTCAATATGCCAAAACTTTCTCAAGTGAAACCAATAGGTAAAAACCAAATTTTGACTACTATTATGAGGTTCTTGACACATTTCATACCATTCTACATCATCCTATTAAGTTTCACACACCCACAAGCCTATCTTGCTATGTTTGGCCTGGTAGCCCTAAGAGCCCCTATTAGCCCTCCTAGAAATAAGGAACCCTCATTAACTCATAGAAACTCTTAATAAGGCCAATTGATTTCTTAAGGAATTTGATTCCTAATGACCTAATCTTTAATATTTTTTACATCCTAGGCTACCATTGTGTCCATATTGTATGACCCTTGTTTGCCCCTATTTTGAGTGTTTTATGGGCAATGGCAACCAAGCTCTTAAAAAATGCTCAAAATTTTTTATAATACCTTTTCCTCTAGTATAAGGATAGATAATACCCTAATATACCACTTACCATCCAAGATTGGCATGTGTGAATCCTCTACTCTCATTTGTATTCAATTACAAGCCTTCATTACACCTTGCCAAGCTTTCTTTTCTTGCCTAGGGATCACTTCTAATAATAGGTTCTTGACTACCACAAGCTCCAAAATCCTTATTTACATAGTAAAAATGGTTTATTTCTTTATTTCCAAGGGCTATGGTATTTTTACCATGGAATTTTAAGCTATAGCCATTTTAGTACTAGTTATTCAAAACTAGACAACAGGAACACAAAACTTAATTAATTTTTAAAACCTAATGAAATGAATGCTTGAGACCAAAAAAAGTATGCAAAAAATCAACACATGATCCCAAGACACTGCTTCATTCAAATAAATAAGCTATTTAATCAAGGTTCCTTGCTCAATCCTCAAAACTCTATTTTCTAATCACAAAAATGCTCTACATCCAGATGTTATCTATACACATGCATGTCCAACCCTTGGAAATGAGTTGGAAGGTGTTTATATTGGTTTTCCCCACTCCCTTTCCCTTTGATTTGAGCCATAACTACCTATGGAATTCATTTCTCCACACTATACAAACATTGCAAACTTTTCAATGGGCAATTTTGACAACTTTTGCAATTTTGCAACATAAGCCTTCAAACTTGACCAATTTATTTTCAAAACTCAAAAAATGAACCTTGGAGAGATAAGGACCCATTTTTAACACTAATTTACCCTCTATTGGTGTAAATAAGTATTTACTATTTACACTTTTCTTAAGTTTACTCAAAGTAATGTATATTCATATTAATTTTCATGTAGACACCTAGGAGTTTGTATATTGATGAGTTGTCATGTAGACAATACAATAGTTTGCACTCCAATTGAGAACATTTTGTCTACTACATCTCTTTATGAGATACACCTTGACATTCTTATCCTCTCATTATTACATGTACATTCATGTACAATGAGGGATAATCCACTCTTGGTAGACATGTGCTTAGTTGTTTCTTATCTCTTTGTATGACTCCTTGTCATCTTGATTGCCTTTATATACAAGGAACTTCTATGATGTATTCATCCAATTATCTAGTTAATCAATTTTCATTTGATCATAATTGGTTTGTCTTGTGCTATCTCTTGAGCTTCTAGATCTTAGAATTTCATTATTACCTTACGCAAATTCTTACATGGTATCAAAGCCAAAAGAGCGTTCATTGCATAACCATTGGAGAGAGAAAAAATTGTAGGTCAAGATTGGAGCTTTCTAGTGTATATTAGATGTTGGTATTACATTTAAAAGGTCAAAAAACCCCTAAATTAACTTCTCTTTCATCAAAATCAGACATCGAGGGTGAAATCTAGAGTCATTTGATTTTTAGAGGTGCAACGATAGCGATTTAGAAAAAATAATTATAGTGGTGATTTTCAAACAGCGATATCTCCCTCATACTTACTCATTTTTTTGAGCATCTTTTTTTTTTTTTTTTGGGGTAAAATTTTATGATCTACACATTGTTGTAGGTTATTTTCAATCCTTGTTCATAAATTTTTCTAAAAATTACAAATCCCAATTTTTGCAACTTCAAAGGCTTCGTTCAGGCTCCTATAAACACATATTTAATTGCTATTTTTTTTAAAAGTGAATGATTTTTTGTCTAATTTCTAGATTTAGTATCAGTTTAGAGTAATTCTAAGTAGACATAGTACATTGAGTATTTGGTCATTTTTTTCCTATTTTGGCACTTGTAATTAGATCCTTTAGAGATCTTGTGTGTTATATTATTGATTTTGATATAGATTCATAATTCTTGTTGTAAACATTAAAATTAGAAGTCCACTTTGGTTCATTTTGACAAATGGAAATTGTATATGCACTAAGGATAAAGTGCCAAAATTATGATTTGGGGGGAGGGGGTTGTCTTTAGTGTCTGCACTTATCTTTCTCTTTTGTTCTTTTATTTTGCATCATGGGTTCTCCTAGGTTTCCACTTTTAACTCTACATAATTATGCTACATGGAAAATTAGAGAATGGAGTAAAATGATGGATAAATATTTATTTGATTATGTTGATGGAACCATGCTTGCACCATTTGATTTGGATAAACTAAATGAATGGAATCATAACAATAAGGTTGCTATTGGTACTCTGAGGAAGTATGTACATGAATATCATATCTTCCATACTGATAATTGTTGTCACAAAAGTTTGCACCCTTGTCCAAATTTTTTACCTAAGGCAACCTTGTGAAACATGGAAATAACCTCCAAGCTATAGGACTTGAACTATGAGGTTGATTCTCTGGAGAAGGCCAACTTCTTTTACTATCAAGGTGCACCTAACTACTCTTGGAGAGGAAAAGGGAGAAGGAATGCATAGAAGCAAATATACCTATTCTAACCTAAGCGGGGCGATGCACCAAAAATAGAGTGTTCAAACCAATCTCTACCCATATATACACTATTGAACCATCATGAAACCAAAAGATATATGCATCCAAACTTGCTTTAATCTAACAATCACATGCAGATTAGAAAAAACCCAAATGAATGACACAAGGAAAGAGAGGATTCACTTATATACAATTCATAGGCGAAAAGAGATATAGTCATGCGAGATTTCAGATATCTACAATACACCAATGAGAGGCAAATAGCTCTTGCACTTCACATCAATGGCTGAAGGAGATAAGAATGTCATACAATTTAGAGGCAAAGAAGATTTACACTGAAATTGCAAAGCAACATCAAAGAAAACAAAGAAGAGTCGACTGCAACAAAATCTACAAAAATTTCCTTTATAGCTTAGGCATAATTAAGATGTTCTCTAACTAAAGTTACTCCACAACCACTACCATTAAGTCTCTTTAGAGATTTGGAGAAAATTTGATTTGGGCATAGATTCAGATACAATGAAATCTAATATTTTGTTGAAATAGGGCCCGGACAGAAATGATGCCATTAAACCATTCTGACCAAGTAGATGGATAAACTAGGGTGGTGGAGTATTCTCTTGCTATTTATTGGGTTCAACATTCATTTGAGAGTAGCTAGAATTGATCATGAGAATCAAATTGTGCAAGAAAATTTGATTTCCTTCATTTCTGGCTCATCAGTCAGCAAAGTCAAAAAGTCAACTAAATCCTTCAACCAAAATGGTCCACACAGGCCAATAATTTCATTTCATTTTGACACCTTATAAAGCCTCCATGTGGTTGACCACATCTTCTCAATTAACTAAGCCACCTTCCCAACTTAACCACGATGTCACATAACTGTTAATGCCTTAACTGGGCCCAGAGGGACACGTGTCCTTCAGGTGCTTCCCCGCATTGTTTAATTACCATGCATCTTCATAATGCAGGAAAGTGTTGATCATTTATCTCCATAAGATCAACAATCATTAAAGATCTTCATTATACTATGCCTGCACTTAATAATTCTAGGCCCATGAACCATTCAGCATACACCTTAGCACAACTTGGCCTCACCTAGCATCACCCTGCGGCTTATGAAATCAATTTCACCCCAAAAAGACACATGACAACAAGGTGCTTGCCCACATTCCTTAACATCCTTGTATCTTCATAATGTAGGGAAGCATCTACCATAGATCTATTTGCATCAGAAAATGGATCTTGCTTTGAGAAGAATGGATGCATGATGTCATTATCAGCTATATGTCACAACGAGGCTTGCCTGCATTACTTAAAACTCATGCACTTTCATATTGTAGGCAAGCGCCAGCCCTTAATCTTTGCTGAATCAAAAATCACAACACTTGAACTTTAAAGTATTAATATCATTAAAATATGAGCCAATGACATTGCAGGAAATTCAAAACATGCACAAGGAACACTGACAACTCTGTAATAGGTTTGACTGCTTCTAACAACTAAGAACTTTCACAATGCACTAAGGTTTGAATGTTAGCAGGGGCTATGTGGCATAAAGGTGCTTGCCCGCATTAGGTAAAGGTAGTGCATTTTGAGAAAGCAGGAAAGTGCCCACTGTAGATCATGAAAGATCTGACGGTGAGGGAATTGTGGGTAAGGAGAAACATTAAAGTGCATAGTCACTTAAAAACAAGGAAATACATTAAGGTTTTATTTCATTAATTTTTGTATTTCCATGGCATTTTAAATACTTAAATATGGAAAGTGATTGTTGGGTGGGCTCAAGTATTTGAATTCAAATTTTTGGTGGGAGGCAAATATGGTTAACATTTCTGGTGACTCAGAGGGGACACAAGTGTATGAATAGTGACCTTATGCATCCATTGGGCCATAGAGCCATAAAAAAAGTGGATCTCGTGCATTATGAAACCCTAACACTACCTCTATGGTAGTAAAACATTGAAAGCTTTGTCTCTGCTTCTCTACAACTCAACAAAACACATGTGCTCATGCACTTCTTGGAAATTCAAAAACCAACAGGAAGAAAACTAAGCTACCTATGTACACGAGACCTCAACCCCTATCAAAAACATGGTTTGAGATAGATCCCATTGATTGGGATAGGAAAAATTTCACTACCAGGCTTGCTTAATTGAAAAGCATTAACCTGCTTGCAACTGACAATCACATAGGGACCACTCGATAGTGCATCAAATTTTGAGTGTCTCCTTGATTTTTCCTTGTTTGCATCCCATTTCAAAACCAAATCACCTTCTCTAAAGATTTTTACCCTAGCCTTCTTGTCAAAGCTACCTTTCACCTGCTACTGATGTGTTTCTAGGGTCTACATGGCTTGACTTCTTTTAATTTCCACCTCCATCAGCTCTACCATTCTCACTGTCATGGCATCATCCTCAATTAGCTCCAGCTGATGAGTTAGTTCTAGGGATGGGAATTCTAATGAAATTGAAAGCCTTGCTTCTCTGCCATATAAAAACATAAATGGTGAATTTCCTATTGGGACAAAAAATTGCATGCCTCATTTTTAGTCCCATTTCAAAATTTGAGTCAATACAAGCCCTATGAATGCCCTTTTGATGAGATTGTACCCGACTGTCAATATCAGGCCTAAAAGGTGTTCAATGTTTCTAATACCTTCCATTCAGCCTGTCCACCTATTCCATTAAGATAAACTATCATTCTGAGCCATTTCATGAAGTCTTGTTTTGAGTGAGTTCCAAATTTGCATTTTCACCTGTGTCAAACAATAACAGGAAGCTATGTTTTTCATTGAATATCTCATGCCCAGAAATTTTTTAGGACTCACCACTTTGGGAGTGTTTAGCATCCATACCCAAGAACCTAGGTTTTAGATTTTGAGTCATTTCAAGTTCATTTGACAAGCCATAACTTTGACCCAGTTGACCAAAATGCTGAGATTCTTTTTGTGTTGCATTGTAGACATCAAGGACTTGTTAAGTTTCAAGTTTTAGCTCATGACAAATCTGTTTGCTCAGTTTTCAAATACGGTTCTGAATGTAATTTATAAAGTTTCATTGGTAATCAAAAATACAAATTGATTCATAGCCCTGTTCATGATGTTGTAACTTAAAATCCATGATCGCCTAGATTGAATGGTTTGTTCCCTTGCATTCTACTCTAAAAATACTACAAGTGTGTCAGTTTTAAAACCTTGATGAATCTATCTTCACACTTTGCTAGGGTTATTCCATTCACAAAAAATGATATTTACTGATGTCCTCTGTCCTGCAAATCCAGGTAGCCAACTTTGTGCCTCGCCAAATGTGTCCCATGATTCATCACAAGTCCAACTCTTAGAATTGTATTCTCCTCATGGAAGAGTACAAATGCCCCAATTTTTAGAACCTCAAGTACCCATTTGTCCATTTTTCCAGGTCATTTCCAAACACACTTTCTAGTTTTCTAACATGTTTATCTGCGGGTGAATTTAATTTGGAAACTTCAGAGGTCAATATCTTTTGACCCTGATGTCATCATGCAATGAAATCTTGTAGGCCTATTAAATATGTCAGAGAGAATAGAGATCTTGAGTTTTAGAGCTTGGTCAGTTGTTTGGGTTAGTTCTTAAGACTAGTCAAGGGACCCTCTGACATCAAATTTGATAGTTTGCAAAAGGTGATAAATTGAATTTTTAATGATCAGTCAGTGATCAATTTTAATTCTAATCAGTTCTAAATGATCAGTATGTCAGTTTGAGATTTCAGTTGCATGAAAACGTAAAAAAAAATTTAGTCAGACTTGCTTTGGGGCTCGACTAAGTTCATCTGATTGCATAGATATGAACCTAAAATCAAAGGAGTTTTAGCTTTTCTCTGTGCACTTGGAGGTGTTTCTAGATAAGATGAGTTGGGCGCAAGAGTATATAATTTGCTAGATAGCCTTTCAATCAAAGGATAAAAAGGAGATACAAAAAAAACCAAGCTATAGTTTTAGATAAAGTCGCCCACCTTTTGAAGCCCCACGTTGGTAGATGGAAGTCCATATTTTTACAAGGGTCCCCATGCTTTCAAAGAACATGGGAGCTTCATGTTACATAACCCATGCAAATCTAAGGAAGGCATCTCGCACAACATCTATAGTAAGAGTATTAATGCTAAGAGAGTAGCCCATGTCAGTTAAACACAAAAATGCTTCACGTAGCCACACAAAAGATGACCCATGCCCTTTATAAAAGCCCATGGCTTAAAAAGAAAAGCCTCAAACCAAGCCGCAAGGAAATTAATGAAGCAGGGGATTCACTTCATATCACACCAGCATAGTAGAGAAAAGAGTCTACACATGTAGATGTTGAAAGAACCAACATCACACGCTAAAAGAGGCAAAGAGCACAGCCAAAGTGGAGAATGAAGAACACATAGATCCAAAGCACCCACAGGATCATGCCAAACAGAGGAGAACCCTGCTAAAGCTACCCATGAATAATGAATGAAGGTGTGAGCAGAGATTTTAAAAGGAACAACCAGCTCAGTCATAGACATCAGAGAAATTGAAACCACAACACAAAGGAGAAAAGACCTTGTGTAATGAAGGAGCCAAGCGCTAGCAGAACAGGGGTAAAACATGATTAATCCCACAGTGGGGAGATGACACCTTCCCAAATGTTTTAAATACAACTTCAAATAGATGAAGTCGTGTCTTAAAGACTCGCAGCTTTTGGAAAGCCAAGTGTTAATTGTGGGACCCGACCCTATTGGAGGCAAGAGGTAAAATTTTTTAAGAAAACACGCGGTCAAAGGGATGACGTCAGAGAATGTAACATGCATCAAAAAAGTTAAAAACTTGGCTAGTCGCTATGGCGCTAGCCGAAAAATTCAAGAAATTCTAGTTAGTGACATAGCGACTAGCTAGAAAAGTTGGAAAACCAGTGAGATATAAAATGAGCCTGTGGGTCCCGCATATGGTGCAAGCAATGAATTAGATCATGAAAAGTGACAGTGATAGAGTGATTGGGTTATGATGTGGAAAGGAAATGTTAGGAGTGCATCAGATTGCGCCACATGGCAAATCTGAGGATTCTCACTAACTCACCAAGCAGAAGATGCACAAGATTTAGCATAGCAAGTTAGTGAGAAGATGACATGTGGCAATGGGTCTTATGTTCGATGATATGGAAGATGCAGTGAGTGGGAAAACTAGGAGATGACATGTGTCATTCATATCAGGTGTCCAATCAGGAAGTGCCATGTGGCAGCTAGTCAAAGTCAGTTGACCACAAAATTAAAGAGGCTAGGAAAAATAAAATGATTTTAAAATTTTCATTTTAAAATTATTTTGTCAAGAGACTGACGTGCAGGATTTTTAAATCTAAAGGACAATTAAGCTAAAGTCTAAACATTAGGTTAATTTAAATTTTTCAAATTTCAAATTTGAAGAGTCATAGACCTGAAGTTTCTAGCAAAGGAGGACTCTTTCAAACTGTGATTCTAGAGGCTCCTGGTATGCAAAGTATGCCTTATCATATACTGCCAAAATCATGAGAAGAAAAACTTTTCGATTCCAAGGTTATTTTTTGCACATGATGTAGTGGGTTCAGGTTATTCAAGGTTTTCTCTCAAGTTCTTATCTTGTAACTAAATTCAAGTATCAGAATTCAGTTGTGATTTTTAACATGGAAATAACTTGAATATCAGTAAAAGGTAGTAAAAAATGCAGTTAGGGTCAGGTTCACTCAGTAAAAACCCAATTTCACCAGTCTTTTCATGGGGCAATCAAATATTTTGGTGACTCAAAGGATTTCATCATTCAGTAGGAGATATTTTGCAAATTTTTCTTACAGATTAATGATGAAATCAAATTAGATTAGATGGGAGAAGGAAAGATGAAGTTTTCAATTGCCAAAAGATTGAATTTCAAGTGGACACTTGTCAAGTAAAGATCAGATCCGAGAATTCTTTCTCTTCTATATCTTTCTATCTTTCATTCTTTGTAAGGGTTCCACTTTTTTGTTATTGAGAAACCATTGTGGGTTGGAAATCTTTAGTCCTTCTGGGAGACCACTTTGTTGGATCCAGATCTGTGATTCCACCTTCATTCTTTAGCATTTTTCTCTTATGTGAACAACAAGTGTAAAGATAATACAGATAGTTTTGAGATGATAGGTTGTTTCATGTTTTGATTTCATGCATCTGAATGTATAGTTTCAAGGAAATAAATACATATGAGCAGTAAGTTCACTAGTTTCATTCTGGTTCTTGTCTCCTATCTCAACAATCTATAAGTCTTATGTGGTTTTGGAACAAAGATCTGAGACCCATTTGCATCCCTTTTAGGTTGTATGTTTGATGTATTTTGTTGTTGGACCAAAGGGCCAAATAAATTCTTGATATGTTTAAATAAGGTTACTGGTTACTTGAGAAGGATATTGTGTGAGAATGAGACCTAAATGAACACTGATGTCCGAATCACAAGGTGATTAGATAGATCTGATGTTTGGGTATACATAATATGTCCCGATGTCACACATGTATGTTTTGAATTCATGGAATTTCCCAATGGATTAGGCACTGATCAGTTATAGGATCACTTGTTATACTTCTGCATATTTGAGGATTTGTTGAAACTCAACATCAATAATCAAATGCTTTTCCCTTTTCATGTTGAAGAGCTATAATAGAATGCCCTCACTCAGCTTATGAGATTCCTAGATCTACATTTGGCTACTGTAGATTGATGTTATTTCATGAGTTATCAGGAGAAATAAGGGTTTTATCTGCTTCATATTAGATTCAGTGTATGCTTTGATAACTGGTACCATATAAAGAATCTATAGGTCCACCCACCTAGGTTTTACAGAGCCTAAAGAAGAAGAATGGTCTAGCCTTATAGTTGGCCTGGTGTCTAAATGGGCATGTTGAAAATGGGAGTTAGCTGCCCCTAGATGTGTTTTGTTCTCATCAGGGTAATTGGAAACTGGTAACATTTTCAAACACCAACAAAATTGCGACTCTTCTGGGGACTGTATTGAATAAGATTTAAGAAAAACCTTGAGAATTTGAAAAGAAGAGATTCAATATAGTAGAAGAAGTGCATAAAAAATTTGCAGTAGTAGGTTATCTAATGTGTTTTCCATGTCTCTTACTCAAATATCATGCACCTTAGTTGAGCTTTATTCATAATCAGCAGTAGGTTGTAAAATTGGATGAAAATTGTGTGCTATGACTATTTTAGGTCTATCTTCAATTAGTTTAGTTTGCAAGTACTATTAAGAAAGTTCAGAGTCAAGAATTCATTTATAAAGTGTAAATTCTTTTCAAGATAATAATGATTTGCAAATTTCTCCTACATTGAAGGTCTGGTTCAGATTTGTCAAGTGACAAATTATGTTTTATTTCTCGCCAAGTGTGAGTGGCGACTCTCAAATCTCTGTACCAGTTTTTTTTTGAAGGACCTTCAGTTGTGTGGGTAGATCAGAAGCTTTTGATAGTCTCTTAGAAAGGAGTTTTAAATTCCTGATAAGTTTTAAGTGTTGTTTGCAATCTGTTGTTATAAGAAATTGAAATGTAAAAAATGAATCACAACAGTGATTATTATTTTCCTCTTGCAAAGAGGTGGAAACTCTACAAAGTTTGATCAGTAGTGTAAAGGATTTTCACTCTTGCACCTGTGCCAAATCAGCAAATCAAAGTTCAGAATCAACACTTGAGGTATTTTGATTTTCATGTTTCTTTTCATGGAAGTCAAGTGTTTAAATAAGTTGCCTCTATTAAGTTATTTTCAGCACTAGAAAGAAGAGGTGGAAATTTTGTTTTATAATGGAGATAGATCTTAGATCTGAGATTAGTTTGCCAAATTTTGAGAGTTTAGAAATTGTGAATAATAACATTGCTATGTTAAATAAACTGGTCTACGAAAGGATTGTCAATCTTATAAGAATTCAGGTAGGAAGTACTCAAGGTTTAAGTGTTGAACAATGTTAGTTAAGGCTTAAATCAGTAATCAGTAAGATGCCTTTTCATTGTAGACCTGAGGAATCTTCCCTGCCAAGTGTTTTCCTTGATGTTCTAGTACTCGATTCAGTCAATTGGCTAGCACCTATAAGATTACAAAGGTTTTTCCAAATTAAAAGATTCATTCAGGAGATGGAAGATGATGATTAAAGATTTCATGTTATGTCTCTTGATGATAATGAGTGTGTTGAAAGTCAGGGTAGTAATGAATACAATGAGTCTGTAGAGAAAGATAATCTATCTTTCGAATGTGAAGAGGTGGATTCAAATGTTAATGAGTCAGATAATGACAATTAGCATGAAAAAGATGGATATATAAGAGAAGATAAATTTTGTTACAGTACATATGAAGTTGAAGAAAGTTGTAATAACAGTAGATCTAGTGATTGCCATGATAAGAAAGAATGTTGTAATAATGTTGATTTTTCATATTGTTACACTAAGGATCCTACTATTGTAAGTTCTTCAAGTTATCCAGATGATAACCATAGCCAAGAGAAGATTTGTGAGGCAATCGTCTTAAGCTCTGATGAAATCTCAGAATTGTTGGCTTGTGAGTTTGAAAAGCACATAAGTATTTCTAAGGATCTTCATATTTTCTCTCATGATACTTTCTCATTCAATCAAATCAATTCCCCAAAGTTTGATGTGGAAAAAGAGGTAAAATCTAAACAATCTTTTTAAACTTTGATGTGTAGATGATAGTACCTCAAATGTCTTTGCACATGACGATTTGTTGGATGTGGAGCATGTTAATGAAGGGAAGGTTAATGTTGTTTCAAATTCTTTTTATGTTGATTTTGCTAAACATTGTTTTGATGTTTCATATGATGAAGAGGAAAACAATGAATATTGTCAACCCGAATATAGATTTTCTTCATGTGTTGATAAGTCTTGTAAAGATAAGTTCAAGGTGTCTTCTGATTTTTAGTTAGATGAAGAAAATGATTGTGATCAGCATAATGTAGATCATCACTTTCAGAATAAATTTTCATGTATGGTGACTAATCAATGTTTTGAGTGTGAAGAGGTTTTAGCAAAGGATAAATCTGATTCAAAGAGTAATATAGTTGCAAGTAGGCAATGATTAGATTTCACATACTCTTCATTTACGGAGGCACAAGGTGAGTTACAATCTACTCCATGTAACTTGTTGAATGAAGTTGAATATGAGCACTTTGTGTTTCTAGTTGAAAGAATCCATGATTTGGTCAATAGTGATCAGTTTCAGTTTGATATCAGTTGTTATGGTCATGCTGATTCATATTTTCATAGTGAGCAAGGTGTAGATAGTATGTATGATTTTTATATGCACTATGAAGATGATAATAGTAGTTTTGTTTTGCCTAATGAGCTGATTGTGAATAATAATGTGTTGGGTAAGACAAGGAAGAATGAGAGATTTAGTTTGCCTCAAGAGAATGTGAATGAAAATCAAGTGTATGATAGAGGTAAAAGGTTCTGAAACTTTTGGTGGCCTAGGGCCATCTCTTGTACATAGTAGTATAGTTTCCTTGCTTTCAATAAAGCTATGCGAGAGAGTTTTTGTAGTCAAGTGTGTGGTCTGCTTCACCTAGAGATCTAGAATCTTTCCATGCCCATAGGGGGCATGCATCCCCAGATAGAGCCACTATTGGGATGAAAAATTGCATGCCTCATTTTTAGTCCCATTTCAAATTCTAAGTCAATAGAAGCCCTATGAATGCCCTTTTGACGAGATTGTACCTAGATGTCAGTATGAGGCCTAAAAGGTGTTCAATGTTTATAATACATTCCATTCAATCCGTCTACTTGTTCCATGAAGATAAGCTGTCATTCTGAGCCATTTCGTGAAGTCTTGTTTTGAGTTAGTTCCAAATTTGAATTTTCACCAAAGTGTCAAATAGCGATAGGGAGTTATGTTTGTCATTGAATATCTCATGCCTAGAAATGTTTTAGGACTCACCGCCTTGGGAGAGTCTAGTATCCATACTTGAGAACCCAGGTCTCAGATTTTGAGTTGTTTCGAGTTCATTTCACTAGGTTTTCAATCCCTCAAAGTTGGTCAGTCACTGTTTTCATGATTTTGCAATTAAATCCAAATTCTAAGAAGCCCTGTTTGACAAGCCATAACTTTGAACCAATTGACCAAAATGTTGAGATTCTTTTTGCATTACATTTTAGACATCAGGGACTTGTTAAGTTTCAAGTTTTAGCTCATGATGAATCCATTTGCTTAGTTTTCAAATGTCATTCTGAATGCAATTTATAAAGTTTCATTGGTAATAAAAAATGTAAATTGATCTGTAGCCCTGTTTGTGATGTTGTATCTTAAAATCCATGATTGCCTAGATTGAATGGTTTTTTCCCGTTCATTCTACTCTGAAAATACTACAAGTGTGTCAGTTTTAAAACCTTGATGAATCTGTCTTCACACTTTACCAAGGTCATTCCATTCACAAAAAATGATATTTACTGATGTCCTCTATCCTGCAAATCCAGCTAGCCAACTTTGTGCCCTCGCCAAATGTGTCCCATGATTCATCATGAGTCAAACTCTTAGAATTGTATTCTCCTCATGGAAAAGTACAAATGCCCCAGTTTTTAGAACCTCAAGTGCCCATTTGTCCAGTTTTTCAGGCCATTTCCAAAAGCATTTTCCAAATTTCTAAAATGTTTATCTGCAGGTGAATTTAAGTTGGCAACTTCAGAGGTCAATATCTTTTGACCCTGATGTTGTCATGCAATGAGATTTGGTAGGCCTGTTGAACATGTCATGGAGAATAGAGATCCAAAGTTTTAGAGCTTGGTCAGTTGTTCGGGTTAGTTTTTAAGACCAGTAAAGGGACCCTCTGACATCAAATTTGACAGTTGGAAAAAGGTGATAAATTGAATTTTTAACGATCAGTCAGTGATCAATTTTAATTCTAATTAGTTCTAAATAATTAGTATGTCAGTTTGAGATTTCAGTTGCATGAAAATGAAAATTGTTTTAGTCAGACTTGCTTTGGGGCCCGACTAAGTTCATCTGATTGCATAGATATGAACATGAAATCAGAGGAGTTTTAGCTTTTCTCCATGCACTTGGAGGTGTTTCTAGATAAGATGAGTTTGGCGCAAGAGTATATAATTTTCTAGACACCCTTTCAATCAAAGGATAAAAAAGAGATACAAAACAAACCAAGCTGCAGTTTTAGATAAAGCCACCCACCTTTTGAAGCCCCATGTTAGGAGATGGAAGTCCATATTTTCACAAGGGTCCCCACACTTTCAAAGAACATGGGAGCTTCATGTTAGATAACCCATGCAAATCTAAGCAAGGCATCTTGCACAACATCTATAGCAAGAGTATTAATGCTAAGAGAGTAGGCCACACTAGTTAAACACAAAAATGCTTCACGCAGCCACACAAAAGATGACCCACACCCTTTATATAAGCCCATGGCTTGAAAAGAAAAGCCTCAGACCAAGTTGCAAGGAAATTAATGAAGCAGGGATTCACTTCATATCACACTAGCATAGTAGAGAAAAGAGTCTACACATGTAGATGCTAAAAGAACCAACAACACATGCTAAAAGAGGCAAAGAGCGCAGCCAAAGTGGAGAATGAAGAACACGCAGATCCAAAGCACCCATAGGATCATGCCAAATAGAGGAGAACCCTGCTGAAGCTACCCACGAATAATGAGGGAAGGTGTGAGTAGAGATTTTAAAAGGAACAACCGGCTCAGTCATAGACATCAGAGAAATTGAAACCACAGCGCAGAGGAGAAAAGACCTTGTGCAATGAAGGAGCTAGGCACTAGTAGAATAGGGGTAGAACATGATTAATCACACATTAGGGACATGACACCTTCCCAAATGTTTTAAATACAACTTCAAATAGATGAAGTCGTGTCTTAAAGACTCGCAGCTTTTGGAAAGCCAAGTGTTTATTGTGGGACCCAACCCTGTTGAAGGTGAGAGGTAAATTTTTTTAAGAAAACATACAGTCAAAGGGATGACATCAGCAAATGTAACATGCATTGGAAAAGTTAAAAACTCTTCAAAACTTTCCTTTCCTTCCTTGGTCCATGCAAAGACCATACTTTTCTTGAGGATATCTATAAGGGGTTTTACCATGGTAGCAAGATTAGGGATAAATCTTCTGACAATATTTATCCTACCAAGGAAACTTTGCAACCTTTTCTTATGTTTAGGAAGAGGGAGAGCAAGTATTTTTTTTGTTCTTTTTGCATCAATGGTTAAACCATCCTCAGATACAATGTGTCCTAATAATTTTCCTTGATTGGTAGCAAAGGCACAC
Source organism: Cupressus sempervirens (assembly GCA_028749045.1). NCBI lineage: Eukaryota > Viridiplantae > Streptophyta > Pinopsida > Cupressales > Cupressaceae > Cupressus > Cupressus sempervirens. The sequence continues at coordinate 906,056,160 of CM053789.1, forward strand.
TTGCTTGGGTTAAGGGTTAACCCAAAGTCTCCACACCTTAAGAACACCTATCTCAAATGATCAAAATTATCTTCTACATTCTTTGAATACACTATGATATCATCAAGGTAAACTAATACAAACTTTTCAATCACGTCTTTGAAGGCTATCTCCATTGGCTTCTGAAATGTAACACCTGTATTGGTTAGTCCAAATGGCATTTTACAATAAGCATATGTACCCCATTTGGTGGTAAATGTAGTCTTGTACCTATTAGACTCTTTGACCAGCACTTGATTGTAGCTAGAAAATCCATCAAGAAATGAGAACCTCTTTGAACCACTAACCTTGGACAAAATCTACTCCATGGAAGGGAGAGGATGGTGATCTTTAATGGAATCTTGGTTAAGGTCCCTAAAGTCCACACACAATCTAATTTCTTCATTCTTCTTCCTAACAGGGACAAGGTTTGCTACCCATGATGAGTGCTTGATGGGGAAAATTATATTGGTCTCAATCAATTTGGATAGCTCTTTTCTCATTAAGGGTTCAATTTTGGGATTCATTGGCCTCTATTTTTGTCTTATTGGTTTGACATTATCAATTAAATCTATGGTATGTTGAAACAACCTTGGGTCAAAACCCTTTAAATCATCATACATCCAGGAAAATACATCATTAAATTCTTGACATAGATGAATAAATCTTTCTTGCTCAATCTCAGAACATAGATTCCCCATGTTTAAGGATTTTCCATTAGCAACTGTGACTAGGGTGTGATTGTCTTCGTCAGCAACTAGGTTCATGACTCTACCTCTTGCTTGGTCATCAGGATTAAAAACACTCTCTAAGGTAATGAGACCCTTAGGAAATTTTTTGGAACTAAGATTAATGATATGATCACCATACTAATCCTCCAGTCTTGACTGGTTTCTATCTAAAAATTCTACTTCATTCTTTAAGAAGCTTACAATTTGTTCATCAGATTCAAACACTTGGTAATGGATTTTGTTGTCAAGGATGGTAGGCCTTACTACCATTTTGATTTGTTGCTTCTTCTTCTCCTCAAGATTCCCTGGCACATCATGAGATGCACCTATTGCTACAAGTCTATCAACATATCTATTTTCTTTTCTAGGGATGCTTCAAATATTAAATGCATTGAAACCCTCAAGAAAATCTCATACCCTATGTTTATAAGACTTGAGCAAAATGTTCTTGGTGATATTCTGATTTCTCATTTGATTAGCCACCAACTCACTATCTCCATATACATTTAACGCTGTAATTCCTCTTTTTTGAGCAAGTAGGAGACCCTGAATCAAGGATTCATACTCGGCCACATTATTAGTGCAACTAAATTGGAGCCTAAAGGAGAAGTAGTACCTTGCTTGTGCAGGAGAAATTAACATCACACTAGCCCCTGATCCATTCTTATTCCTTGATTCATCAAAGTACATACTCCATATCTCACATCTTCTTTAGTCTCCACAAGATTGGGAACTAGAGCATCCTTCTCTAATATACAATATGTACTGAGCCCTATCTCAAGGGTTTCTAACATAGGATCAAATTGATATGCATTAGCCCATTCATCTAAGAGAAAATCAGATATCTCTACTAGGGAAGTAGTATGCTCATTCACTATGTCATTCTCATCCATTTCTAAGATAGTGCAATTCATGTTGATGAGATTAGGGGTGTAGGGTTTAGTATGATGGAGGGCTAGAGGATCTACTATGATTGAAGATTTGGTCCCATATCTTGTTCTAAAAGACATATTTGACCAATCAGAAGATATGTAACCACCTATTTGGGTGGTGAAGTCTCTCGACAGATAGATGTGAAAATGTGGCTTGACTTTAGCAATGGATATATCTTGAGTTATAGTACAACTAAGGCATGCATGTAGGGCCATTTTCACATTCCTAAGGATCCCTAAAATCTTGACAGTAATACCATCCAACTGTAATACATCTCTAATAATGGGCTCATATTTCATTTCTAAAACATCAGCAACACACCTAGGCATCACTGAACTACTAGCCCTTGAATCAATCATGCAATTGTGGACCAGTTTACCCCCTATAATTAGAGAAACATAAAATGGAGGGGGTCTAATATTTTTACTCATTTCTACCTCCTTTGATGGCTATACAAGGCTTGTAGCACTTTCCATGCTAGGTGGCTGACCCTTTGGTTCAATACTTTCCAATTCTTGCTGCAACAACCTCTTTTGCATGGGTATAGTAGCAAAAATGTCCCACATGGAAATATTCACATTTTTCTTCTTCATTTTTTCTACCACACTGAATGGTGTAGTAGGTACTTTGGTAGAAGCCATGGGAACTACATTTGTAGTAGGTTGAGATGGAGCAACCTAAGGATCACATACATCATTTCTGCCATTATTTCACCTTTTCTACTAAAAGGTATTTGATTGATCTTTTATTGCTTGTTCATGAGGTATTGCATTTGAAGTTGAGGCATAACTGGGAGGAGGAGGGGTAGAATCTTCAATAGCTCTTCTTTTTCTCCTAGTGTTGTGAGCAATGGAATCCTGGTTAACATTACAATGTTCCTCCACTTGATGATTCATAAAGGAGAAATCACCTTGTCCTTGCATATATGAGAAATCTTTAAATTAGTCCTCCTTGTATGATTGTCCTATTATAGGCTCTTGGATGGTCAAAGCCAAATAATATTTAGCCTTCTGACACATGCAATGAGCATAGGAGTAGTTATAGGAGGGCAAAAAATCTTGATCTTGGGCCATGTTGTTTTGAGGAACTATGGCCCTACTTTGGTTTAGATTTGAGGTTGAAGCATGACTATTTTGCCTATTCTGATCAAAAGAATTATTCCCATGATTATGATTTGGAGGCCTACCACTGTTCAAAGTTTGATATTGCAATTGATGAGCCTTACTACCTTGATCTTTTTGTCTCTCTAAAGTCACCACCTTGTTGCTCACTTTGTGCATCACAGAGAAGCTATCCTCCAACTTCTTCTCTTGGCCCTACAATATTTTATCTATGTTCTCTAAATTTAGCATCATAGATTGCATCATCTTCTTTATTTCATCTATTCCATTTGAAGACATGGAAGCTTGAGTGACTAGAGCAAGGTATTGTGATGTGGAAGTTGTGGGAAGAGGAGCCATTGCTAGTTGGTGATTTGGAATGTCAGGGAAGAAAGGCATAGGAGGCCTTGGAGCTAGCTTACCTCCTTGTATTAGGATGTTTTCTAACTTTATTTCTATGTCATAATCATTAGGCAAGGTATCTCCTACAATAGTTTGGATTTTAGTGGCAATGTCACTATTAAAAGCTCTAAGGTAATGCAAGAAGGCATTACCAGGGGTAGGCTTTACTGAAGTAGGTATTCTATCCCATGTCTTTTGAAATCTATAGTTGAAATCAGTCATACATTCATGGGGGGCTCTTTTTATAGTATTCAACTATTCTAAAAGTGACAAATGGTCACTTTTGTCCTCAAAGTGTTTGCACAGTCCTACTCCTAATCCATCCCAATCTATTATAGAACCATGAGCCAAACCTCTATACCATTGTATTGCTTTTCCTTTCAAGGATGAGACTAGAAGCCTAACTGCAACATCATCTTTTGTAATACCATGGATATTGCAGATATTTGCAACTTCTTGAATGTGTTCTAAGGGAGAGATAGAAGTTTCACCAGTCACTAATACATTTGGCATCAATTTGCAATGGCTATGTGTCGCAATTACGACAACAATGTGTCGCCACTGCGATAGTAATAGACATCATTATTTTTTAGTCGCAAATTATGACATCTATCCTTTATCATCACAATTATGATGCCTATCTATCACTATGAAACCACTTTATTATGACATCAACCCCATCACAATGCTTGTGGTTGATGTCACAATTGCAACAGACACCCTGGCAATTACGATGGCAGTTGGCATCGCAGCCACAACAACCCCCATCGCAATGCTTGTGGCTAATGTCACAATTGTGATAGAAAAATTGGCAATTGTGATAGTAGTTGGCATCACTTCCATAGCAACCCCGTCGCAATGCTTGTGGTAGGTGTCACAATTGCAATAGACACCCTTACAATTGCGACGATGATTGGCATCGCTGCCATAACAACTCTATCGCAATGCTTGTGGTGGACGTCACAATTGCAATGGACACCCTTGCAATTGCGATAGATACAAGTAAAACAAAAATAAATAATTTTTTTGGCTTCCAGCTACATCAAACCAAATCAAACCTCCTAAACCCTACGTAACTTCATTTGGTCACATCTTATATTTGAGCAGGATGGTGTCTTATTGGTGCTCCTTCAATTATTTAATGATATATTATTATCAGGCCATCCAATCGGCTATAGGACAAAGATGATTCCTAAATAATCAAATTAGCAATACAGTCGATTTGCATTGTATTTGGACACTTGGTTTGAGGTTCATCTCATTGATTCCCATTCATTACAGGATCTTTATCTGATTAGACCTCGATAGAAAACATTGAGATTTTGCGAGCCCCAAGCCCAAATTGTGCAGGCTTGAATCTCCACATATCATAAAGCCTGTATATAGAGTTGGGCATCTCCTAGCTAGAAGCTTCACCTACATCAGCTCTCAAATGGTGTGAGAATGCTCAGCTCTATATACAGGCTTTATGATATGTGGAGATTGAAGCCTGCATGATTTGGGCTTGGGGCTTAGGAAATCTCAATGTTTTCTATCGAGGTCTAATCAGATATAGATCCTATGATGAATGGGAATTGATGAGATGAACCTCAAACCAAGTGCCCAAATGCAATGTAGATCGATCGTATTGCTAATTTGATTGTTTAGGAATCATCTTTTTCCTATAGCCGATTAGATGACATGATAATAATATATCATGAAATAATGGAAGGAGCACCAATACGACACCATCTTGCTCAAATATAAGATGTGACCAAATGAAGTTACATAGGGTTTAAGAGTCTTGATTTGGTTTGATGTTGGAGGTAGTTGAGAATGATGTAGCTGGAAGCTTCACCTCCCTTGTCTCCTCCCTTTGCCTCACTCCTCCTCAAGCCTTAATATGTCACACTTATGTTGCTTAAATCATTGAGTACTAACAATTTTGCTAAAATTGATTCCTTACATTTGAAGATTGTATGCAAAATGTATAATGAAATGCCTTTGTTCAATCTATGAACATTTTCAATAAGGTATATCAGACAAGTGTTTGTGAAAATGTTAATGCTTAAAGCATAGTAACTTTGGTGAAGTTTATCTTGGGTGCTAAGTATTTGGGTTTATGTTTGCCTAATACAATTAAAATATCAAATTTCTATTTTTATGCAAGTGTTTGACATAAATCCTATACAAAGGATTTGTATTTTGTAATTTCTTTAGTGGGTACTCAATTTCAAATCAAACATTGCACCCCAATTGGTTGATGAAATGCCAATGAGAAAAAACTAAAATTGAAGGAAAAAATAGGAAGATGTTCTTACATTAGGTATCCACTAGCAGCTTCTCTCTCTCTAACTCTATTAACCGTGTGCATCTTCTCTGAGTACTTAGTTGTCTAGAGCTAACCTACTAAAAATAGCTCTTTGTTCAAACTATTCCAAACTTGGAAGGACTTAACCTTATTGTAATAGGTGTATGCTACCATAATTGATTTTTATTTCTCCCTTTACTAGTCTACACTTTAGGAGAAATCTCTTCTTTTTCTTTTTTGAACAAATGCACAACATCATGAACTAACTTTCACCATTCAGCAATGTCAGAGGGTATAATTTCTACTCATATCATAACCATGTTTCCCTGCTAGCACCATTCTTTTCTCATGGGTCATCTTGTGCATCATTGAAGCCATATTCACCATTTACTTTGACAACTTGGACAAGCTTGTCTAGCTATGTGTTTTCTGTTGCTTTTGTTTTTTGGCATGGATCATTTGTGCGGTCTTCTTGCACAACACAAATATTTGCATTAAGGCTATGCAATCTTTATTTGATGTTGAGTGTCATGAAACACATGTAGAGGAAATCAATACACTTCTGTGGATGTTGGCCATTTTCTCTTAATTTGAGGAATGTGAACATGTAGCCTTGGTTATCCCTTCCATTCCCATGGCTCAGTTGATAGCTACCTTTTCCTTTCCATCTAGGCGCACAAAATGGTACTTGTGCATGTAGTTGGTAAGGTGCATAATAGGTGGTGCAAAAATGATAGTATGAATGTGGTGTTGGATATTGCAAACTATATTTCATCATTTTCTTTCCTTGGGATTCAAGAAATTCCTCTGCAACTCTACAAGTACATGTGCCATGCTTTGGATTCTCATACCTCATGCCAATATTTTAATAGTAGTGCACTTTAGCTATAGTAATAGGGCACACAAAGAATTTCTATGTTTTCCAAAATTAAGTGTAGAAATTTGTAATAATGAAGGATGTTGGCCAATACTAATCACTCAAGCTCTCACCAACACACAATCCTTTGTCGTATGCCCTTCTAGGTGGAATTGATACAACAAGTGCTATATTTAGTGCCTTGCACATCAACTGTTTGTTCCATTCATGCAAGAATAGTGTTTATCTTCTCATAAAGTCATATTGTGGCCCCATACTCTTAAGGTTTTGTCAACAAATTCAAGGCACAAAAAGTGCTATATTAAGTGCCTTGCACATCAACTATTTGTTCCAATCATGCAAGTATAACATTTATCTTCTCCTCAAGTCATATCATGGCCCCATACTCATAAATTTTTGTCAAAAAATTCAAGGCACAAAGAGCACCTCTATTGTTGCCTTCTAATTAGAGATATTTCTTTCCAAGAATTCCCATTGCATGTGTTTCATTGAGCCTCCACTAAACCATTCCTACTATTAGGCAGGATCAATGATTTGAGTTATTTTTGACACTAGTTCTTTGAGGTATCAGAGCAACGATCTTGCCATCCTATGAAAAATAACCTATTCAACTAATGAAATCTTATATTTTCCTATTGAATTGGAAACATGGGATTTTTGACAAGAAGGTATGCCAAATAACTGGCTAACACCATAGAGAAATCAATAAATGCTTATTCCTTCCTAGAGTCTAATGATGATCATATTTGTTGAATCTTATTATCTTAAAGAATTATCCTATTTAACAATGCTTACTACAATGCAGATTTAGGGTTACGGTGACAATGTCAATATGATTATTAAATTATCTACCATATACAATTTTGTCAAATATAAGTTAATTGATTGCACAAAAAATCAATGTCTTACATATAAATGTGGTTGTTTCTGATGAAGACACCATTATTTGCAAAGTCTAATGTACCTTTTACAATGATCTGGCTGTTATCTCTGATTTATAATTATATGCTTGCAGCAAAGGGCTAGCTATGTATGATGTAGTGATAAATATATGTGCAAAGAGATGCTTCTTATAGGCCTCATAGTCTTAAGGTTAGTACATTATCAAATGTGCAATAGCTATAGATAGCAATTTGTAGAGCGATGAACAACTATTTTCAACATACACATTAATAGACCCTACAATAGACATCATATGAATTTTCCATATATTTTAATCAACTAAATATATTGAGCATCAAATTGGAATAAATAATTTTAGAACATAAAGAAAAAGATTGGATGAAATGATCAAAGGAATATTACAGTCATTTGATAAGTAGGAGATAATTTCCACAGCTAGTCAAATTGTGATATGAATATCAGGATTTAACTGTGTGATTTTGAGTCAAACTCGATGACCCATATCCAATGAGTGCTAAGTTTTCCATTTATTCTCATGAGAGATGGATTCATGTTGAATCACTACTCATGAAATATGGGTCATCGAGTTTGACTCAAAATCACACAGTTAAATCCTGATATTCATATCACAATTACAGTCATTTGCGAATGACTATGGTAAATAGTCATTTTAATTTAATCATGAATTATATATTTATCACCACCCCAAAAACAATTCATTAACCATTTATAAAGACCCTATGACAATACAAGCATCAAAATTAACAAAGCATTTATGATGGGTCTGCAGCAAAGAACCAAAGATAATAGGAAGTTGTATACTAAAGCATGATCTCTGAATATGATACAGAAGAAGAAATATCTAAACCACAACCTACTTTGTAAATTTTAATAATAGTTCAGGATAGGAGGTTGAGTGGTGTTAGGAGGCCTTGTGTTGTACAAAACCATTACAATCCTATAGTATCACTTGTTGAATCCTACAAACTATTTACTTACTATGCCTAATATTTGTGATGGAATAAAACGATTTCCAGCTATAATAGGTCATTCTATTATTATAAAGTATAGTTCAATAAATAATGGTAGACTTATAAAAGATAGAACATTGTTGTGAGACACGTTACTATATTGTTATAAAAGATTGATCAAAGTTGATGACTCAGATTTCAAATATATATTTTTAAATATAGATCACTGTTGTTAGCATGTTCAAAAACATATTGAACACATTCCACATTGAGAATTAATATTGTGATTTTCTAGCAAGGGTTATTGAAAATTTTTTAAGACTCAAAATTATTCAGAAGGGCATTGCTTATTCTAGTGAACAGTCTCTACTCTCAAGAAACAGGTATATTCTTTTGAATTAGGTAGAAAATGGTTGTTGAGCACATGATGTTTTTAACAATCAAATGGTTGGCACTTCCATTTTGTGTAGTTGAGATCAGCAATTCTCATTGCTCGAAATCATTCATAAAATATATGTTTGTAATCACTAATTATTGTAGGAAGAAGACAACACATAGAGAGAGAGACACTAAAATTTCTATAAGTTCAACTAATATTCATCATCGTGACATCAAAATCAAGACAGTGACAATAGTATAAAGGTAATATATATGGCATGACAGCAGTATAAGGTCAACAAAATTAATTGACAGAAGAAAATAGTATATTGGAAATAAAAATTAAATCTATAAACACAAGATAGATAGGCAATGTCATGATCAATTCACCTCCAAAGTAACATCAATAGGATCGCTTATATGGCCTTTACCATATGCAAGACCTGTACATACCCAGTAGTCTTTGGGTTGGTGGAAATATGAGCAAGATATTAAGTTGTTTGCTGAATATAATCAAGGCTAATGGTTCTAGAATCTATTCTATGCAATTTCCAAAAGTGTAACATAAGCTTCAAGTATTTCCATATGTGCTATAGGATTTGCAAGATCTTGACATTATGCACTTTTACACTTCTTTGTTCTAGCATCGAACCTAAAATCAGATATATATATGGGATCTTATGACATGAAACAAATGGTAATTTGATATCATGTTACTCCACACACACCCAAGATTTAAAATTTAAAGATGAAGAGAGTCACAAACTCATATACGAATGTCCATATTTTACATCTTTCCTAATTCATACAAGAGCATTAAAATTTTACATCCTTCCTATCTCCATTATAGTGAATATCATCATGGATTTTTTATGAAATTCTAAATCCCAATAAATTGAAAAAGTTTTGATATTCCTTTGATTAATGCTTTAAGGTTTTATAATATCAACAGATATTTATTCTCTACCACGTAGATAGCTATGATGCCTACAAGATAACGTAGTTTATTTGCCAAGGTTTGAAGTTTAAATCAAGTAGTCCTATCTTCATAATTCTTTTAATCTTCTTTTGTGCCCCTTATCTAACCATAGACATAGAACTAACAACAAAGTGTGAACACTGGACAACATGAGCCCACCCTCAACAACTAGGGTAACAATTAACTAGCCCTCAAAAATCTTTGGCTATGGTAAGAAAATTGTCCTTCATGGTCCAGTTTGTGGTATTAATTCTCCATAGGGTTGCTAATTAAAAGTAAGTCTACAAATCAGAACTGTATCAGGAGTGTTATTCCTATTATTTCTAGAAGAGAAGATTCAAATAGTACATAATCATGTGGAGAGTTTAGTTTAATATAGCAGATTTCAATGACTACTCAAACCTACATACACAAAACAAATACTAGAGATAACACCACAGATTGTATTGAAAATTCCAGCACAGGCCCCTGTATTGGTATGTTGTGTGTGATTCTGTACTAAGTCTTAGATATCTCCCAGACATCAGTGTTATCAGCACTGTTGTATTCTTTTAAAATCGTTGATGCTCCTATAACTAGAAGTATTGAGAGTTGGAGACATATTTGCAGCAATAGGATATTAGTTGTTATTTCATATTCATCCTACAAGGTATGAGGATACTAAGAGTTTGAGAAAGCAATTAAAGAAATTCCAAAGGCACTTGTTGAAAGAAACATCACTTCTGGTAGATATCAAAGACACTTGTACATGTGGATTGCTTCTGATTCTTGAATCCCATCTGGAATTTTGCTATGGCATGTGGTTAGAGGTTTGGTCAAGGCTTTAGTATTGTTGGAATGAGTCAGTTGATGGAAACTATTCATTTAGATCATATGGACAAAAATATGATAATATTAAATGCAACTTGATCATTCTATTCGTAAAATCAACAGTACAACTTCATCTGCTATTGTTTTCTTCCAAACTATGTTTATGATCTCTTTTGTCCAATTAGGATGACACCAAGGTTGGAGTTTCAGTGTGTCTAGGATCCCTCTTAATAGGGAGTAGTTTCCTTTAATAAGAAGAAAGTATTGATCAACTAGGATCTCTACTTTACCAGTTCATCAAGTAGAATCATCAATATGAAACCTATGATACGATATGAAATGTAGTTTAGAAGGATATCCTTCATAATAGAACTTCAAAGATTTGACAACTGCATTCTCTTGAATATATGAACAAACCTGTGTGCTAAGTCTATAGTTCATAAGATCAAAAGTCCCATTAGGAGGTATGAAGGATATAGTTCTATCATTTTCAAAATGAGCAAGATGAATGCACCTAACAGAAGGAATAGAAATTAACATATGCCTTTTCAAGGGAAAAAAAAGACCAAGTACAACATCAAAGGAATTTGCAAGCACTTTAAAATAAGATAAAATTGATATTTTAAGGAATTGAATAAGAAAATGAGCTTGATTGCATACTAATGAAACTTGATGTCATCCAAATCAATTGCTTTACCCTTTGATGCTTTGCCTTGAGTTTCTAGTAGCACCCTATCATTGAGTCCAAGTTTGCATTCTAGCATTCTGCTGAAAAAAAGTGAATCAAAATACAGTTGTCATTAACAGCTAGTTATGTAACATTTCAGCAGTCATGCTAAAAGTACATTATAAATAAATAAAAATTAGAAATAGCCACATTTTGCACAAAACAAGCTAAATTAACCTTGAAACACAATCAATAATTCAATGCCAAATATTAAATCAAAACTTATAAAGGTTTAATACTTATGACATATGTATAAAACAAAGAAATCATTAGTGGTCAAACTACTTCCAACACTCACTAATTATATAAAAAGTCTAAAGATATATACATATCATTATTTTATTCTTTTTTTGTAATTTTTCATACTATTTTATTTCCAAGATCGGCTGTTGGGATCCAGCTTCAGCCTTGATATGACAAGGGCACGGGTGTCCTGACCAAATTATTCCAGATACATCTATTACAGACCTGGGGAAGGCCTACAAACTGTACAAATTGGACCTGGTCTGGGTATGGGACCCAGTGTAGTATAGTCTAAACTTCAACATTTGGTCATTATAATTTGAATTTTAATCTATCACTCTAAACTCTCCAAGAAATTGGACTCTGTTCAATCATCCACCACAGTTCATTATTCTTCTATATTTGTTTTATTCTCACTAAAGCATGTAATCTATTGAAATACAAGTATCTAGCAACAAATTTGGTTGTCTCGTGACCAAAAAATTGTTATTTATTAAATCTTAACAATGAATATGAATATAATATTTGTACTTATAAAAGTTGAACAATTTGTAGATTCTTTGTCTAATGGTAATTCATAATTCTACCACATAAAAATAAACACAAGATGTTTATTATCTGAACTCTCATGTGCCAATCCTATTCTCATAATATATGTCTATTCGTTTAGCTTACATGGGCCTTTTAGCTTAGAAAATGGGGTTTTTCCTATTTCAAGGCATTCCACAAGTAGGGTACATATTTAAGAAAATAGGTGTATAGTAACATTATAATGTTCTCCATGAACCTAGCTGGAGTTTATAGTGTTTCAACTTAGCAAAGATTATGGGAAACAGTTCCATATTGCAATATCTCAGACTCTCTTGGAACAAGCAGTAGCTATGCTTAGTGAACTGACAAAGGGCCCATTCAATATAAAATTCAAAGAGTATGGGTGGGAAGATTTGGAACTTGGAGGTAAGCTTTGTATCTGACCATGAACTCATGGATATATTTGTTAGGAAAGCTATCTAATATGATCAAATCCTAATTCCCTTTGCTTAAAATAACCTCTTCCAAGCAGTGGCATATTCAGATAACATAGTCCCAAGATAGTGCTGATCAAGGGTTTCCCTAGTTAATTATGATAATCATATCATTGGTGATAACATAGTCCCAAGATAGTGCTGAGATCCAAGGATGCAATAAAAAAGCTACAAGTTTAGAACTTCATGACAGTTCAAAGCATGAAGCCTTAGATGCATAGGACAACAGTCTAAACATAGGACAAAATAGAGAAATATTTAGTATCTTATTGAGCTTCACTTTGTTTTGAGAATAGTTTAATATTCTCTACTAAATAGGGCCAACCACATGAAGGTGGAAGCTCATTTGGCCCTGCCCCCCTCCCCCTAACATCACTCTACATTCCTCGTTAACATCTAACATTCATTTATTCTTTCAACCATTAATAAAATGTAACATTCAATAAATATCACATGATAACATTCATTAACACATTAGATTGGTTAACATGCAACATTCATCAATATTTCGCATTAACACATAATTCATGAACAGTCATTAACACATAATTAAATTCATTAAGACATAAAATTCAGTCATTATCAATTAAGGTATGTAGATGACAATCATTTCTTTTTTTGTCTTTCTATTTCTTTTTTCTATGTAAGCTCTAAGAGGAGCATCAGTGTCATCATCAATTCCCCCCTCATCAGTTGTTCTATTCTCTATTCTTGATGATCTCAGATTCCTATGCTGTTACAAAGGGGGGTCCTCTGCAATAACAAATAAAAGAGTTAAATTAAAAATAATTTATTATAATTTTTATAAGTATTTAATTATTTTAAATAACATAAATGGGGCACTCTTTACCTGATCTGACCACATCATTTTGTCTGGACTCAATGTCAACACGATCATGAACATCGACCCCTCTATCCTCTAGAGCTACTATACAAAATGTTATGTTAATCCAAACACCAATTGCAATTACATATAAAAAATTTAATAGCAAATGTATACCTCCACCAGTGGGATGCACATCATGCGAACCTTCAACATCCATAGATTGTGTAGAAGGATTGTTAGGTTGCATTCCAACATCCTACACATTGTTATCATTGCTTGTTTAAAACAGATATAATCACTTTATATTGGAACTTAACATCAAATAGACTAATTGGTAAAGTATTCAATTTGAAATAAATTTCATTTAGCTTATTTACCTGTGGCTCAGATGCATCATTATTAGAACCTTCCACACTGATTTCAGCTCATAGCCATTCAGCCATGACTCTATAGCCTTGTTGGAAGCCAATTCTCTTATCCTCTTCTGTAAGGAATCTCTTGAACTTTGAGCCTTGCATTTTTGCATGGTATGGTGAATTTTACTTGCATTTTTTCATCAACCAATGGAGGGTAGTTAAAATATCAAAAGGAAATGGTAAATAGTTAGCAAGGTTTCCAACCCTTGTTACACCTTATTTTGGTCATTTTGGAGTTGTTCTAAACTATCTTTGGTGTTTGTGATTCCTAGAGGATCCAATTGCACTCTTGGTTGGGTGTGTAGAATAAAAGTCAAGTGTTGCAATCTGCCCTGTGACTGGTAACAGCAAGTTTTCCTTAGACCTAATTTGTTTTGGGTTGTGGTGATGTTTTTTTTGGTTTCCATTTATGTTAGAGGGTTGGAGTTGTCCAAAACACTTGGTGTCAAGGTTGGGTGTATGAGGCCTTGAATGGTACAAGGGAGAAGTAACTAGTATGCAACCTTATGTGATGAGATGGGTCCATGAATAAAAGGAGCAGTTGTAACAGAAGATTAGTTTCTTGTTAGAAGGTGAATCAATCCTTGAATTTTCTTGTGGAGAACAGAGGATTGGGGTGATAATTTTAATTTCTTAGTTGTTCTAAGGTGCTAGGAGTTTTTTGGTGCTTCGAAAGCGTGTTACTCTGCATCATATATTGGTGTGGAGGAACACTGAGATCCAAGTTGAGGATCAAGAGCATAGGCAAGCTAGTCTATCCTAGCATTTCCCATCACATTATATAAAAAATTTGATACAATTTTTCATTTACTAATACTTACAACTCATGCTTGAAGTTTCAAAAAACCACAAGAGCTGAGCTTGTGTGTCCCGTGCTTTTCTAGTCTTGCCTTTGTTGCCTTTGATGTGTCAGGCAATCTATGAAAAGTTTGAAATATGTTAGATAGTATAAATATAGAGGTTAATTAGTACATAATTACATTCTCAACAGTATCACATACCTTGTTGTACTCTATACTGGTGTAATATTATTTTTCTTGTTAGCTTTATACTTTCCATCCAAAATCAGAGCATGCCACTCAGCCTTAGGAACATAGGGTGGATGCTCGTACCTGGGGTTATCTTGTAAAATTTTTTTGTATTGGTCCCTAATATACTTCAAACATAAACCATGTTTTTCAAGGAGCTTGTTTCTCTCGAATGCACAAGGTCCAAAGAGTTGGGTCATGCTCTCTATAAGATCATCCTTCAATGGTTTGTCTTGCTTATTCCACCTTTTAAGAAAAAAAAAACATGTTAGACTCATAAATGAAGTGAAGCTACCTTTAATATAGTTCAATAAATGGATGAAAAGGAAAACTATTCTAGCAATGATATGAAATCAAAATAGTGGTTTGGGGTTTTAGTTAGGATATGATGTTCCACCAAGTACACAAGGTGGGTCCGAATATTCACAAACACTCATCACCAAGTTTTCTCCAAAAAAAATCATTCCCTACAAAACAATCATGGGATCATTAGTCAATGGAGAGTGATCAAAAAATAAATTACTATCATATCACTATAGAATAATAATATAACTTTAAAGTACCTAGAACTTTGGCTACTTTTAATGGAATGCCTTCATCATCGCTGATGATCAATATGACATCCTTCATCATTCTCGTACTAGGAGCATAGGAACATCCAGGAAATGATGTTGCAACTCCTATTGCAAAAAATTTCATAAGTCTTTGTCACGAAGTATAAAAGAACAAATGATAATTGATGTTAAAAAGTTGTAAAAAGAAACTGTTTGTTGCAATCATAAGACAGTTATGAAGGGCAGTTGGCATCCAAGGAGTCTTTGTTCAGTTTGATGAGTTAGTTAGATGGGAAAAAGGCTTGAAAAGCAAGGTCTTTATAAGACACAGGTTTTGTAGTCAAGAAAAGGGGTGTGTGTGTACGAAGAAAAGATATAAATAAAATAATTATGCACTTCACTGTCATAGGGATAGTTTTCTATTTGCAAGATTGAGACTGGTAACTCAATAAGGTTCTTGCCATTCAAAAGTTACTATTTTTCTTCTTGAAGAGATTGTCATGTTTGTTTAACTTTGTGCAAGGTTTTTGTAAGTTATTCTCAAGAAAAACTACTTTTTAGATCTTTGTTGTCATAGGAAACGTGACAGTCTATCATTGTTTTCAAGTAATTTGGGAAAATGTGCCTCTCCCACTTTCTGTGATTAAAATGTAACTTGTGGGAGAGGTAATAAGGCTTGTAAATATGATGACTTTAACATGATTTAGATGTAGGTGACAGTGAACAAAGAAAGAAACGACAGGGTGACTCTTGAACCAAATAGTGAAGGTGCATTTGCAAGGCACCACATGGTGAATATGATGATCTGAGGGTTAGAATGACTAAATACTACTTGAAAACATCTAAGAGGGTTTGTTTAAAATTGTTGGAGCCATTAGACTCTACATCAGAATATAATTGTGATAATATACTACAAGAGAAGATGATCTTCAATATTACAATCTTTCATAACTAAAGACAGCTAATTGAAGTTTGACCTATAACATAACCTTATGTATCCAAACTATGAATGGAGTCAAGTTCTTATGGTTTGGAATCATAAAATTGTGAAAAAGTTTAAATGTTGAGTGACTACCAAAGGGGGGTCATTACAATCTACATCATAAACACATAACACTTAAACACATAACAAAAGAGAGAAAAAGAGGGATTTGTGTACCAGTAGATGATGCAACAGTCAATGCCTATAAGCTACGTGTTGTCAAATCAGCAGTCAGAAAGAAATTTGTGGTTATCTTGGATGGAAGCGGCATCGTCATAGGATACAATTGATTTGAAGCTGAAGAATAAAATTGTTAGAGCATGCATAAATATAGAACGCATGGACTAGCATGGACAAGATTGTTAGACCATTAAAAAAAAGGATTGTTCAAGCATGTATTGTCAATGATTATGATCATTCCTATATATATTCAATGGAAAACATAAGTGGGGAATGGAACATGCGATCTACCTGAACCACCTACAACACCCTCATCATGGGAATGGGACTTGAAATCATGCAAAAAACTTTGTAAAGACAACGCATCCATATTTTAATTAATGCCATAAAAGAGCATAACATAAAAACCATTATTGAACTCTTGTTATAATTAAAAATTTCATTAATACTTACTTTTAAGGTTTCAGAGGTGTGCAACAATTTAGATCCCCTATCTTTCATTTCCTAAGTAGTAGGCTTTACAGTTGCCAAACGTATAATTTCTCTGCCAATTTTCTTTAGCACCTTTTTAATCGAACCGATCGGGTCATCGGTCTCTACTAAATCAATATAGAAAGGGTCCTCCTCAGGGGGGGCTACTGGAGGACTACAAGTTCCTTTCCTTCCCTTTGACCACTGGCGCTCTGTGACAATAATAGTAGTATTATTATCAAAATTACTCCAAAACAATGAAGAAAACAACATTAAAAAATAACATTTTGCTTCTATCTAGTTTGCACAATTACAATGAGTTTTACCTACTCATGTGTAGATAAGCCGGGAACATCACCAACATCTGCTCTGGGTGGTTGCTCCATATTGTGCCCCTGTGTCAAAGATCAAGTATAAAAATGTTAGCCAAAAATTTATTGACTAAATGGTATGTTGGAGTCATTGATTAGAATTTGGTTTAATAGTATGTACCACCCCATGATAGTAGCCTCATTTGTATCTATGCAGTTCAAATTGTAATCAATAAGAAGCTCTTCCCCTACATGTATTGATTTTATCACACAGATGAATATATGATTTCCCTTGCACACCCCAAATATGCAATTGGGTTGCTTTATAGTTGACCCAGGTCGTGTACTATTTATAAAACCTACAATATTCCCTATTGCTTTTGGCCTTCCATCAATGTATATAGCCACACTTTTACTTTGATTATTGTCTTGCTATTGTATATAATTTTTTGAGAGGGCATACCTACGCATACTTTTTTTTTATTGAACAATATGCATCCAACTTTTGTAATCGTAACATGTTCCAACATACTCCATCAATTCAAAAACTTTGTTGTAAGACACCTTTATGCCATCCATAGAAAATAGGCCCAAACCATGTAATGATGATGGTGCTATGTGATATATCCTCTCGTTAACACAAAAATCAGTATTTATTGGGTACCCAATGTTTCTATAGATGTTGGTACCTCAAGGGTACCTCGATGTCACCTTCTATCTCATCATCATAAGAACATGATCCCCCTTGAGCAAGGAAAAATTTCATGTGTTTATTGAATTTCCTTATAGTCCTTTGACCTCTAGTTAATCTCCCTATTCTAGATAAACTGCATGTCTCACTTTCTTCTTCTATTCCTATATTTCCCTCACTTGAGGAAGACACTTATGAAAAATACCTATTCGCTGGTACCTACAAATAGGAGAGATCTTAGAAGACATCAATCTTACTATTGATAAGTGTATTAAATAGACTATTTATAAGGAGTATTGACTTATACCTATCGATCCATGAGACTATGCAAGATGCTCCTAAAAGGGGTTTAGTTTCCTGAAAATGTAATTCAATTATCGTGAGCATAATCAAATCATAATCATAATCACATCCATCATAAGCATCACATAAAAATTAAAAAAATTAAAAGGTACACAATATAACACTTAAATTAGGCTCACATTATAAGCCTACTAGGGAAGTAGGCCTAGTGAAGGGCTAAGCACTTATATTATGTTTTCCCTATGAATTTTATTCTAGGTACAACTCCCTTTTATAGATATTTAATGAATTCCCTTTTCTAAACTAAACACTTACAAATGCTTTTGACTTGAAAGAAAATAAGGCTCAATACATTCACGCATCAATATGTGTTTTAAATAGTTTTATTTAATTAATTTAGATTAATAGTTAATTTAGATTAGCAGTATTCTATTTGTAGTTGAAACTTGTAGCTTTTAAATAGATAATGAATAAACTATATAACCATATAAGACAAATATATTTTTCATAAGAATACTGCTAATCTAAATTAAATAGATTAAGGATTGATGGCATACGTCTAAATTTCATCATCATCATCCTCGTCATCATCATCATCATCATCATCATCCTTGTCATCATCATCATCGTCATCATCATCATGATCCTCGCCATCATCATCGTTGTCATCATCATCATTTTTTTCATCGTTTTCATCATCATCAACATCATCATCATCAACATCAACATCATCTTCATCATCATCATCAGTAGCATCATCTACATCATCTTCTACTTCTTCGGTATCTTCTTCTTCCATCGCATTATACTTTATTGGCCTTCCTTTCAATTCATGTCTAACAAAAAATGACCAACCTAGTTTATGTGGAACCTCTGAGTAAAATACCTACTCACATTGGCTTGGAAGAACATAGGGCTCATCCCCAACTAGCTCAAATGACCTTGTATTAACCATTGTAAATCCATTATCATGTTCAATAACAGTTCTATTAGGATCATTTGGATTAAGTCGTAGCCTATACCATTTGACAATGAAGAGTACTAATTTGAAGGAACTAAAGTTACACTCAAGTATATCATCCAAAATGCCATAGTATCAATTTTCAGACTCTCGAGGATGTAAGTCATTTCTAGATGAAATATTAGTCACTTGAAAGACTACAGTTATTCTTGAATCACAAGTTTTCTTCATGTCATCCAACACTTTGACACGAAATTACTGACCATTATAGAACATAGCCTTGTGGTGTTTAACCTACAATAATATGTGAAACATGTCAAAATTATTGTATCATGAGTTGATAAACATATGGGTGATTAATAAATTTGTACGTACCTAGAAATCTCTTAAACCATGTGCTAAATATATTTCCCTTTTGCGTAACATTGGAATCTCCATTACGATGAGCTTCTTTAACCAATGAAGATACACCTTCCCATGTTAATGTTAGACCTGAATGTTGAGCTCATTCAATCCATACCATCATTCAATCAAGATTGTTTGCAATATAAAAATGTAGTGCATCCCACTCTCGAGCACCTGTACAAAAAAAAAAAAAGACAACTTACAACTGATTTATTTTGAAGATTAAGAAATAATTTATTACAATAAAATCTTATAATTTATTACCTCTCACTTTCCTTAAGTACCTTTCCCCATTAAGTACTCCCTTAAAAGGCTCGAGATCCCAAATGCGATCTACATGAATATTTGATGCAAACTTAGGAAGATATTTAGTAATGTACACCATCGTCTAGTATACCATATATCCCTTACCATAGAACCCTCAAGATGTTCTCTTTGTCGAACCAAAGCCTTCAAAGATTTCAAGTGCCTCTCAACCATCCACATTGACCTAGTGTGTATAGGTCCACACAATTCAATCTCCTCAACTAGGTGTATGAGGTAGTGTTCCTGTGCATTAAAAAAACTTGGAGGTAGACACTTTTTCATTTCACACAGTAAATGAGGAATTCTTTAGAGGTAGTGTTCTTCTCTCCAATAGTTTATATCTTCTTTATGGATTTTTTTAGATGAAAACCACCTACATTAAGAGATTCAAGTCATAAAAAAGATATAGATACGAGACTTTACAAAATAATATACAATAGATTACATAGCAAGAAAAAATAATCATGAATATAATAAATATATACAAGAAATTGAACAGATATTACTGCTTACCTCGTGTATTTTCCAAGATCGTGTATCACTTGTTTGATGTTATTGTTGAAGGGCTCTGGGAGAGATAGAGGAAGCATGTACTGCAATAATTCTAAACCAATCATTTCATTGTTTTCTAACATAACATAATGAACAGTATATGTAGTTTATGAATATATTGTAAATACAGAAGAACATAACTTACCTTGATGAAAGTATGCCAATCATGCGTTTTGAGCCTTGGCCCAAATTCACATTTTTTGATATGAGATTGTTTATGTTTGCAGCAAATCCTATGGAAATCAAATTTTTCATATGACTTCTTTTATGGCATCACTTTTCTGCTCTATTAATAACCAAGGAAGGACACTTATATTAATCTGATCTCTGTTGCTATTTGAGTGAATGAAATTCTTCAATGCATGATTGGATTCATGAATGTCATTACAAATTTTGACAATTTTTTCTTTGTCACACCTTCCATCCAATATTTTCCACAATGTCTCTGTTATATTCTTTCCAATATGCATAGTATCAAAAAATTGCACAATTTGTAAGTGCTCGTAGTAGGGCAACCCACTAAATTGTCTAGGATAGCTTTTTAGTCCCTTTGCAAGGTTGTCAGTACTGCCTTAATGACCTTCACGATCATCAATAACACAATTAGTAAACAAAAATCACAATAGAAATATATAAATTACAAACATAAACCATTAGGTGGAATGACAGTACCTCGACAATTAATTCTATTATATTCCAACTTCTATAGGCAAGGTGTCATTCTTCATGGCTTTGATGTAGTCTCTTCTTTCCCATTGAAAAGATGTTTTTCCATACTTTGATACTTATGATTCCTATGGAGGAAGTGTCTACACTCATCAAACACCTACTTTCCTAAACTTTTTGAATGACAAGATTTCGTCTTTGGACCACAAATTGGACATGCAAATTTTCCCTTTGTTTGAAGACCTACAAGATAATGATATAATTGGATTATTAAATATGTTGATTTTTATAATTAGAATTATTGTGCGCAACTTCAATTCACTATAACATACCACAAAAATGTGTTAGCCCTGGGGCATCATGTATTGTCCATGCAAGTATTGCATGGAATTGAAATTGTCTTTGTCCTATTGGTCTAGACAAGTCATACATAGTGACACCATTCCATAACTCCACAACTCGTCGATAAGAGGCTCAATATATACATTAATATCTTTAACTTGATATTTACCTACTTGAATGAACAGTAACATTGCATAATTATTGTGACCATTTTACTGCAAGATTTGTAAGTACATGTAAATTTATAACTATCAAATGATAGGATACCTAGAACAATCATTGCCAACATAATGTGCTCCCTCTTTATTGACATCCACGGAGGAATTTTATTGTTGACAACAAAAATAGGCCATATCAAGTAAACAGATCTCATCTCTCCAAATGGATTGACACTGACTACTGCCAATGAAAGCCTGAGATTACGAGGTTCTTCTTTGAAGTGTTGCCACTTTTCCTCTATGTGCATAAATGTCAAACCATCTGTAGGTATTCAAATAATGTCATCTTGACTTCTATTGCATGCATGATAATCCATAAATTGAGCCAAGCTACTACACCTGAATAATTGTCGCATCTGTGGAATAATGGGGATGTAACAAAGAACCTTTTGAGGCACCTTTTTTGTTAGTCGATATATTCAATATCTACTCGTATGACATAAAGGGCATTGTGTTGCAAATTCATGTTCTTTATAATATATAATATGATCATTGGGACAAGCATGTATTGGTTCATACTCCATTCCAATATCTTTCATAACAGCAAATAATTTTCAACATGAGCGAGGTAGAATATTTGATGGTGGTAATAGAAACTCGCCTATCAATCTACAACAAAAAATATAAGTTGTTAATATAAACAATATTAGTGGTACATTATTCACCCTTTGTTAACTATAAAGACATATATGACATACCTTAACATACGTGACATTGTTATGTTGGATAAACCATTCATAACCTTCAAGTTCAACAACAACAATACAGTAGAGAGAAGAGTTGTTTGGGAGTCTTTGTATAGGGGTTCGTATGCCTTCTCAAGTAGAGGTACATTGAGGCTATCATCATCATCATGATCAGATACGCTTGGACTAAATGTATCATGGATCAATGCATTTATACCATCATCTTCAATTGTGCTTTCTAGCGCATGATTGTCATCTTCCATGGGATCATTATCTTCACACCTCCATGTTCGTCCACTTCAAAAACCATATTCTTCAAATTGTTGTGGTTCATATCATGTACTTCCCTAGGGAGATCAACCTATATAAAATTGATTAACATAAATAAACCATGATCATCAACTAATCATCAAGTGATTTCATATGTATATAAATTGTTAAAATGATATAATGAACAACTTACCAGTGGATGATAGTCATGCCCCCCTTCAATGTGACCATTCTCCCTACAATGTCTCTTAACTATTTTGATTAGCAGTCTTCTACAGTTTAAGCCCTTACAAATTTTGCAAGGACAATAAAATTTTCCATCACCTTTTCTTTTCAAGATAGACCGCAATCTATCAATTGTCTCCCTATTTTGTTCTTCACTTATATTATCTGACATGATCATTCTTCGTAGGAAGCAAAAATTGGGCTATGAAAACTTCGATCTACAACTTTCACAAACTAAGCAAAACTATTGAAAGTACACAAATCTTCTTAGACCTTGCTAAATACTTTAATATTTTAAAAATACTTTCTTTGACTTTATTTCTAAGACATTTAACCCAATCACCTTTTATAGCATTTAGTCAATTGCTCTAGGAAATTTTGTGGATAAGATTATTTGTAAAACTTTGACCAACCGCCTAAAGGTCTTATTTCAAGAGACCTTACAAAATTAAGCCACTAAAAGCAATTTCAAAACATATAAGATAAAATTCTAGTTAAAATATACATTAGATTAAAAAATATACAATTTTCATACCCGAGCGCGTGGCTATAACTCATGCAACGACCTTCTTGCTTAGCTGTAGAAGCTCTCCAGCAATCAAATTATACAAGCTACAAGGCCCAAAAACAACTTCAAAACATATAAGCTACAAGGCAAGACATATTACATTACATGGAAAAAGAAATAAAATTTACAAGCTTTAGCAAGACATATTAAATGACATCATAGTGCTAGAGAGATCACAATTATATGAGTCAAACATAGTCATGAAAAAGCACATAAATTAGTTATTATATGCAATTAAAAGATATATAGTTAGATAGGGACATCCATAGGGTATATTGAAGAAATGAAATGGTCATCCATAGGGCATATTGAAGAAATGAAATAATTAGATAGGGACAGCTAGAATTTGTCTTGCCCTCTGAAGAAATGATAGAAAATTTAAATCAAACGTCCACGAACTTGGATCAAAATTCTAAGCAGGCATCTGTAGTTAATATTTCTGATGCACCAATGCCAGAACAAAGTTCTCAGCAGGCTCAGGGAGTTAAAATCATCGATTCTCAACTAGATAATGATTCACAATAGACATTAACAACTACTGCTTGAGATGTAATTGTTGAAGATAAAAACAAGGCTGATGTAAGAAGCACGTCTAGTGAAGTGGTACAATGGTGTAGGGCCACCCAAGGGACACATGAACCTACAAGGTACACCAGGAGTCATGAAGGAGACCGTGAAGGTACCAAGGGAAATCAATGCCTAATGAAGACATGTCAAGTCATTTGGTGATGGATTATGGCTATTGAAGCCATCAAAATGTAAGGAATTTCATAAAGTTGTCAAATTGTAATGTATTGCCAAGAACAGGAAATGTGATGTAAGGGGTCATTGTGAAGTCATTTGAAGTCCTAGAGTGTCCTAGGAAGAGTTATAGGTTGATGGCAATGAATAATATTGTTTACATAATGTAATAAGGCTCTAACTAGTGTAAAATGCACTAAAAGTGTAAGATCTTGTAAATTGCCAATGTTGGCAACATAATCCAAATAAGGCTTGAATGGGTTAGTTGAGATTATAGGGGTGTGAAGGTTGTTTTAAAAGTCTTTTAGAAGTCCCTAGGAATGAAAAACAAGGTTTTATAAGTCCTTGTCACAAAGGATAACAAAAAAAATAATGAGTGTTGTTAAAAAGTGTTTGTTACTATCATGTGATAGTTATGAGGGATAGTTGGCGACCAAGGGATCTTTGGTTTAGTTTTATGAGTGAGTTAGATGGGAAAAAGTCTAGAAAAGTAAGTTCTTTATAAGATGCAAGAGTATTAGTCAAGGGAGTAGTGAATTTATCAAGAAAAGAAATCGAAGTTTGCATCCCAAAAGTGAGTGTAGGGTTATTTATGAGAAAGCCCTAGTTAAAAGCTTGAATTGGAGAAGAATGGTGTGCTGGGTTGTAACCAGGGGTTCCATGGCCCAAAGGATGAAAAAATCCTTTATTTTACTTCATAACTAAGGACTGTTGAAAGTTATAGGGTCAGAGTATATACCCTTGATAGGGTTGATTTGTAAATGGAGGGCTAATTAGGCCTAGAATCATGTAGGGTCAGCCATAGAAATGTACACTAGTTAAGGGTTGAAGGATTGAGATTCATAGGATTTCAATAAATCAGTAAAGGGTATTTGAAAAGGTGAAGAGGTTACTAGGTTGTTTGGGAAGTTTGAGAGTAAAGTACAGATTACTTGCAGGATAGGGCTAATTGGGCAGGCCTATTGAAGGCAATTTTGAAGATTGATATAGAACTGATGCTTGGTAGGGGTTGGAACTCCTTAGTTATGTTGTTTGAAGGTTATTGAGGCATTATAAGGATCAGGGGAATCCTTGAATACAGAAATCAAGAGTTGGTTGGATGAAGGGTGAATTGGGAGTGTTCCCAAGGAGAGGGAAGCTGAACAAAGGCAAGGTGAATTGGCAAGTTAGAATTTTAAATAAAGGAAAGGTGAATTGGAAAGTTTAAATAAACCTTAATTCTTGGATCTAATTAGTTAGAATTTTCATTTCATGAAAGACTCTTATACCATTGTAATCACTTCAACTTTTTTCTTTATTTCAACCAAGTATTTTTATTTTAAAGTTCTAATTTTGCTAATGTTTATATATGAGATTTTTAATTTTGAAATCATTAAAATTATTTTAAGCTTATTTCATTGGCAAATATAACCATTAAATTTTTATCTTTACTACTTTATCAAATTAAATTGCTATAACTTTAAGGAAAATATAGGCCACTACTTTGATTTAACTATATTTAGTTGAATGTTGATCTAACTATTTTAATAAATTTCAATATTTAAATTTTTGAATCCTCCATATATAAATTGATTTAAAAAATTAAAAAATAAAGAATCCAACTTTCGTCTAAATAAGATGGAAGTGGAGGGAATGAATTGGCAATTGGCTATGGTGATTAATCAAAATTTGAAATGTGTCGCTTTTCGGTCTGGCTCAAGGGAATGGAGGAATGGAACAATGTGGCCAACTATCTAGCTAAATGAATCTCTTACGAGATGGGGCTATACAATATTGGGTATTGAAATGACATATCTTTGGAGTACTCTAGGATTTTAAAAGATCTAGTGAGAGTCTTTATTGGGACTATGGCTTGATTGGTTGGATGTTTCTTTTACTATTTTCTTCAAATTTCAAGTCAAAATTGGTCAATAATATATTTTTCCTTGAGTTAAAATGGGGAGATGGAAAAAAAAAATTTCTTACATGGAATTTTTTGGTTACATGGATGGAATTTTCTAGTGGAAGTATTTGGTTACATACATGGCATTTGTGACTATGAATTTTCATTTACATGGAAACTTTTCGTTACATGTCAGCTTTGATCTTCTTCTTTTTGACAACATACATGGTATTGACCAAATGATAACAATGTTTAGCACAATTTGATAGTATATTTCCTATGATCATATTAATGGAAGGTTATAGATTACTGGTAATGGAATGTTACAAGTTAATGATTTTATTGAATTGGCATTTCACTAATGATTATACAAGAGAAACCGTTACAGTTTTGGCACATATTTTGGAAAAGTTTTGTGATTCATTTTATTTGATATCATACATAATGAAGTTGATATCAATGTCATTATGTGTGGTATTAGGTTTGATTCATTTTATTTCTAATATTTGGTATCAAGCATGATGGAATTGATATTGTTTTATTATATTTCGTATGAAGTATCATGGATTAATGTTGTGTTTATAGTTCATGAAAATGTTACTATCAGGTTCTCTTGATAGATTGTTTTTTTTTCATCAAGGACAAAGGGGGACTTTGTTGACCTTTGATTTGTTCTTGATGATAGTGATGGGTGATGACTTGTGTTGGCACTTAAGCTTATGGTTTGACGTGTTAATAACCCAAGTTGTATGATGCAACCTTACTATAGTTATTATTGACATCTAAATAAATAAGACTTGGATAGTATGACACCATGTGTTATGATCGAGGGGGGAGACTAAAAGAAGAAGAAAATGAGATAAAATAAAAAATAAAAAATAAAATGAACATAATGAACATAATTTATTTATATCATTATGTTCATTTTATTTTTTATTTTTTATTTTATCTCATTTTCTTCTTCTTTTAGTCTCCCCCCTCGATCTGCGTGTCCCCCCTCCCTCCTCTTTTTATATCTCTGTGTCTCCTCCAGTTTGTTGCTTATTATTTTTTTCTCTTGCTCTTCATCTTGATGATGGATCACTATGTGTGATCCGAAACATTGATGCAAAAAATCTTCAGACACAATCAAATTCCAGAAGAACTAATCAAATTTTACTAATGGATTGTGGAAATCAAATGACACTAATGCAATACATTGCTAAAGCCCTAAAGAAGTTGCCAATGGTGAAGCTCATTTACAAATTCAATAAGGATGAAGGAAAAAAATTTTGTGGGTCATAGTTATTGTGAACTACTAGCTTCATTGGACAAAATAATGGCCTCAATGATGAAAATGGTGAACTCTCTCCACAGTTAAAATATGGGTAAATAGTTTCATATTCTACCGTATAGGTACTATCACTGCCTAAATCTTGTTTAATGTTTGCAAAAGAATATTTCATTATATTATGGAAGAAATTGTTTCTCAAAAATTAGTTTAGATTAGAGTTAAACTATTTTTATGGTTTGAAAGCATTGTGCAACATTATATAATCAAACTGAAAATAAAATCGAGCATTAAATTGTCATCTAAAATTATAATATAAAGTAAAGGAATTCACCCAGTCTTAGAGTGTATTCACTTCCAAAAATTACTCCCTAAGATACAAAATACTAAATACCTATAGAAAAGTTTAGCATTCCATAATTATCATGCCTAAAATCCCACCCCTTGTAAACTTTCCTCATAAAGCAATTACACCCACTTATAATTTTCAATGTTGTAATTTGCACATCGCCCTACAGCTTATGCAATATGAATACTTAATTACTATAAAAAAGTTCAAGTCATATTGGATATGAATCTAATTGAGAATCTTCAATTCAGTATGCTTATTAGAATTTCTAAACAACACATACAACCATGGTCCTTACCACAAACTCTTGCATTGAATATGCCTGCAGATTTATATGTGAAAACTTAGTGAAACTATAGAGAATCATAAATTGCCCTAAATTCAACTTCCCAAGTTATTTCTTTTGAAAATGTATTTATGATTTTTTAAATCTCGGAAGATGATGGATATAGTTCAAACCTTATCAGTGAGCCCTGTCACTTGAATAATCTTTGGTTTTGCAAATGCATTTGTTATTGATTAAAATGAAAAATGATTCATCGATAGTACGTCTAGTGGTTAGTTCATTGTGAAGCTTCATAGTAGCCTCATTTGTCATGCATTCAATGCCTATACATTGAATAAGAGTAGGATAAGTAGTTTCATTGGGCTTGCATCCCTCTTCAACCATATCAGTCAATATACTAGTTGCCAAGCCAGCTTTCTACCATGTAGTCCTGTATGTAACAACACATGGCTAGCATCCTTCTAATTTCATATCATCAATTAATTTGGATGCTTCATCTAATCTGATTTTATTCTAGTTTACATAGTGGGTCAATGCATTTAGTGTATAACATACTTGTTAGTTCTTACATATTAATGAGTCAAATACATTTTAATAAAGAATAATTTATAAGGTATAATATTTTATAAATGGGTTTGTAACTTAAGTGGATTCTAAAATTGTAAGTTAAGTAGATTTGGTGTTGGAATTTTTTAATAGTAAATGTACTATTTTATCTTTATGAGTAGTATTGAAATACAATGGCTAGTGTTAAGTGGATTATTCATTCTCATGGGAAATAAGTTTGTTCAAACTAATATTAATTAAATATGGTTTATTGATTTTGACTCTCAAAATACACAATTAGATCTTTGAATATGTATGTATATTTGTATATAAGTATAAATTTATGTATCTATATACATATAAAAATTCAATTGTGATATTAACATTGTATGGAACATATTTTATATTTATCAATTATAACCAAAAAGTGGGCACTAGAGATAATGAATGATTCATTAAACAAAAACACTTGTTGAAACTATGTGAGTTTGATGTGAGGGAATACTCCATAGTTAAACATGCTTGAATGGAAGTAGTATTAATATAGATGACCTCTCAAGAAGACTTGATGTTTAATTCTTGTGAGCATCACCTAGATGTAATGAATGTTACGTTTCTCATCATTCTTATGTGTGATGGATTCATGTGAAATACCTCTCATGAGATATGTATCAATAATTTTGACTAATACCCCATGCAATAAAATGTATACATACACATACACATGAAGTTTAGTATAATACATTAATGAATATTGTAATTTCAGCTTTATTTTTAAAAACATTGAGGAAGAACTATGCTCTAATCATTCTTAATGGGAGAATGGATAAAATGTACTTAAAACTTTACCTAAAAGTAAGTTAGTTAAGATGTCATGTCTTCAAGAGTCTTTATAAGATGGACATTAGCACAAACTAATATTAATACTATTAGCACAAACAACAATCAAGTCGACAACTGGGACAGTAGACCAAATCAATTTCAGAACAGTGAGCCAATCCAAATAAATATAAGCAGAGAGGTTATATGTGTAAATAGTAAACAGGTCCACAGACACTCCACAGAATAATTGATGACAGGGATAAGTAGCAAGATGGGCAATAGAAAATCCAACGTAAGGATGTATTACTGTATAATACATAATCAAATGTTACTATGAGAGGATATATATAGTCAACAAAGACTAACGCAGTTATCTAGTCATAAATATGATTGGGGATGAGATATGTAGAGGGCCCTAGGATAAGAAAAGATAGAAAACTAATCCAACTCAGTGATGGATAATGTGGATTCAACACAATAGAAGTTGATGCATATAGAGTTGAAGAGCTTAAATACATCATGAGCCAAAATCTAAACACTTTATTGATAAGTGAATACCTCAAGGTACTTATCTTGAGGTGTAAACTATAGATACATCCCATTGAATGACCATAACACAAGCCATATTGAGATTTCTCCATGGAAGAAAAATGGAATGCTAATTATGATGCTAGCTGTGTCAAAGCACATTCCACCTTTAGGGAATGGAAATGGAGATATCTATCAAGGGAAGAGGAGTTAACAATCACAATTGGAAAATGTTTCCACTCAGCAAATACAAGATGAAGAGAGAATCAATCTGAACGTGGGTAAGAGTATGAAGAAAGAATACTAATAATACTTTTGGGGTAGACTTGGTAAATATTGAACAACCCAACTATTGGAGATGTTAATGATATTAATACTTGGAGCCACCAATCAAGAAGGATATTAATGGGCATGATAAAATTAGAATCATAGTTAAGAACATTCAAATCAAGTCAACATCGCACAGTATGAAGAACAATCACTAGAAGCTATAGTGACCAGTTAACCTATTCACTGAGAAATAAAATGGATTAAGAAACGATAATAACCTTTGTTCCACGAATATGGGTTTAACCACAGGGAAGGTAAATTCTTTTGCACTTTAAATGGCCCTAATTCTAATGCTACGCCATAGCCAATAGATGAGTAGTCGAGCCCTGCAAGGGTTACAAAAGCCCCAAATTAATTGTGAGTATTAGAATGGCCTCCAAAAACTTGCCCTAAATCATCCATTGAATTCGGTAGTAGAGACTAAGACAGTGGCGAGCCAAATGAGCAACGTTCTCTTCTTCTTTTTTTATATCCCGTTAGCGTCGCGATTGTGACATCATCAGGCTATAATTGAAAAAAAAACCAAAAACACATTACATTTTCCTGCCATCGCAAATTGACCCCTAATGTATTAGTGAGTAAATTCTGGTATAATTTTGAGTGTAGCTATTGGTATGTCATGTCTTTGGGCCAATAAAAGAGGACTTCCACCATTAAAGGTGGCAAAGCATGAGCTCTAGGTTGCACCATATAGACAAGTGATCTATTGATATGTGTTGATGGCAATCTAGGCTAAGATCTAATAGCAGGACAAATAGAGATGGATCTTGCAGGTGTATTTGTTACTAGTGCACTCCTAACTGGTGATAAAGATACTCTAGTCATCCTTCTTCTAGGATTTGAAAATGAAAGCTCTTGGTACTAAAATTTACCTCTAGAAGATGCCCTTGTTTCAGCTTTGGGCATGAATTACTGCAACTTTGGTCTGAAACCAGATGCATTTGAAGCTTAGAGTTTCCAAGTACTTGAATAATGAGTCCCTTAAAGGCTTGAACACCAAATCCAGTACTATCTCCTCGGTATTAATCTTGAAATCTTCCTTTTAACACTAGCAGACTTGAAATTTTCTGAATATAGTCCCACCAGGCATGCCAAAAAATGGTGTCACAAAAGATTGCACCCTTGTCCATAGCTTTTACCTAAGGAAAACCTTGTGAAACATGGAAATAACCTCCAAGTAGTGGGACTTGAACTGTGAGGTTGAGTCTCTGGAGAAGGTTGGCTTCCTTTACTATTAGGGTGCACCTAACTACTCTTAGAGAGGAAAAGGGAGAAGGAATGCATATAAGAAAATCTATCTATTCTAACCTAAGGGGGGTGATGCAACAAAAATAGAGTGTTCAAACCAATCTTTGCCCATATATGCAATATTGAACCATCATGACACCAAAAGATATACGCATCCAGACTTGCTTTAATCTAACAATCACATGTAGATCAGGAAAAACCCAAATGAATGACACAAGGAAAGAGAGGATTCACTTATATACCATTCATAGGCCAAAAGAGATATAGTCATGTGAGATTGTAGATATCTAAAATATACCAATGAGAGGAAAATAGTTCTTGCACTTCACATCAATGGTTGAAGGAGATAAGAATGTGATACAATTTAGAGGCAAAGAGGATTTACAGTGAAATTACAGAGCAACATCAGAGAAAATAGAGAAGAGTTGACCTCATTAAAATCTACAAAAATTGCCTTTATAGCTTAGGCATAACTAAGATGTTCTCTAACTGAAGTTACTCCACAAACACTACCATTAAGTCTCTTTAGAGATCTAGAGAAAATCTAATTTGGGCATTTTGAGAAAGCGAGAAAATGCCCACCGTAGATCACAAAAGATCTGACGGTGAGGGTATTGCAGGCAAGCAAAAACATTAAAGTGCACGGTCACTTAGAAACAAGGAAATACATTAAGGTTTTATTTCATTTATTTTAATATTTCCATGGCATTTTAAATACTTAAATATGGAAAGTGACTGTTGGGTGGGCTCAAGTATTTGAATTCAAATTTTTAGTGGGAGACAAATATGGTTAACAGTAATTATAACATGATAATAGAAGCATGTGATAATTTTTCTAGCTTGTATGCAAAAGTAGACAAAGCTAGGGGTTTTGAACTTGATAAAAATCTCATGTCACTAGATCTAAAGGAGTTGGACACAATTCAAGACTATATCACCAGGGCACATGAGCTAAGGTCAATGGTTAAGGATTGTGGAATTACTAGGGAGGATGGAAAATTTATCTATAATTTGTTGAGAAAACTTCCTCTAGAGTATGCATCATTTATTTCAACCTTCAACACTCATAAGTTAACCTTAGGTTCTTCCTACACCATACCTTCATTTGTGTTGGTGTTTGAAAGTGCTGGAGCCTTTTCAATTATCCCCATGAAAATATGACACATCTAGGGGTAGCTAACTCCCATTATCAACATATCATTTCAGACACAGGGCCAACTATAAGGCATGACCCTTCATCTTCTTCAGGCTCTGCTAAACCTAGACGGGTGAACCTCAAATTCAATTGATACTGTACCAGTGCAAAAACATATCCCTGAATCAATTAAGCAGATTCTAACCCCTTATTTCTCCTAAAGACTCATGAAATGACACAGATTTGCAATAGCTAGATGCAAATCTAGAATATTCACAAGCTGAGTGAAGGCAAAACAATTAAGTCCTTCAACATAAAATGGAAATAACGTTTGATTAATAATGTTGAATTCAGCAAAATCTCAAATATGTAGCAGCAAGACCTAGCGATCCTATGAACTGATCAGTGTCTTAACCATTGGGCAGATCCATGAGTCACAAACATACATATGGATATCTGAGACTTACTTGCATCTTCAGATATACGATCTATCTATTCAACTTGTAAATAGACATCAATGTTCAATTTAATCTCATTCTTACTTGATATCCCCATCAATGAACCTGCAACACTGTTGAATCTTTGAAGCATTTACACAATTCCTTGAATTATAAGCAACAATGAAACAACATACAACCTTAAGGGACTGCAACTATGACCTAGGCTCCTTGTTCCAAGACCATACAACATCACAGCTCAATTGAGAAAGGAGACAAGATTTAAACTGAAGCTTAATCATCTATTTGCTTTGTATTATTTCCTTGAAATTATACAATCATATGCATGAAATGAAAGACATGAAAAACCTAATAGATCTAAACTATCTATATATTCCTTCCTACTGCTGTTCATACAAGAGAAATCTGCTGAAAAATATGTGGTATCACAGTATGGGAACATATCAAAACTAGATCCAAAGCCTGGTATCTCAGTAGTGACTAGTTTTTCTCCAAAGACTGGAACCCTTACAATAGAAAAAGACAAGAAAGATATAGGAAAGAAAGAAATTTTTGGATTGAATCTATAACTGACATGTGTACCCTAAAAATTCCTTTCCAAGAAACTTCAAAATAATCTCTCTACCTTCTGTCCTTAACTGAAAATCAAATCTTCATTATTCAGGCTCTACCAGCACCAAATATCTTGAAAAGTATGATTAGAAACAATAATTGATTTGATGCCTGATCTTCACCCATGGTAAAAGTGAAAATTAGTTTAAAATTTGACTTCTAAAAGCCAAGAAAATCTTTTGGAACTGATTTTATTCACATCCAGACTTTACCAAGCCTTCCAAACTGCTCTGGAACCAACTTTGATGCTCTGTGATCAAATTCTGCCTACTACACTGAGACTACCCCAAAAATTGCAAGACTGCTTACAGACGAAACCGGCTGATTGTTGTGCATATTCTGATTCCATATCTGGAAATTTGGATTCTCTCGGTTCCAACAGTATATGATAAGGCATACTTTGGACAAAAAATGCCCTTGTTAGAGCAATTTGGAAAACAAGCCTCCGTGAGAAAACATAGCTATTAAAATGAAATTTTTTAAAAATCTATATAGTCAAACTATATAAAACTTTTAAATATTTGAAATTTTTCATTTGATGCGTTTGAAGATCATCTTTGAACTTTCATTTCGATTTTCACTTATCCTCTCCTTCAATCCGCTGTTGCCACTTGTCACAACTCGAATAGCTCACAACAATTCAAAATATCAAAGCCTTTGATGCTATGGGAAGTGAAATTAAATAATTAATTAATTGATATCAATTAATTAATTAATTGATATCAATTAATTAATTATTTAATTTCACTTCCCATAGCATCAAAGGCTTTGATTTTTAACCTTACGCTTATACGTTGAGGCCCTTTACGTTCTTACGTGCATGAACGTAAGCTCAGGATTCTTGAAAAAATGTTTTGCGCTCTTACGAGCGTGAATTCTTCATGCTTTCACCACCTACCTGAATGCAGCAATGTAAAGCTTCGAATTTTCACTTATGGGCATATGCTTGAAACATTTGCGTAGGGTCGAGAACCTTCAATTTTTCACTTTCGCTCATACGCTAAGTGTAACACCGGAGGACCCTTGAAAATTGCTTCCGCTCATACGTTGAGCGTGAGATCGTGATGCTTTTCAGATCAACTTTTGATCATACGCTTGGCTTGGTATTTCATAGCGGGCATCAAAATGCATTGGTTTTGACCCACAAGCCCCACATAGAGGGCCGCGGCTTCAAAAGCCTTGCGTCTCTTAAGACACAATTGAGTTTGCCTAAAATTGTATTTAAAATGTGTAGAATCTCAAATACGGGTGATGTGGGACTAAGCATTATGATGGTTTTCTTTGGCTGCAAGTTTCTTCCATTTGTCTGCTACCTAGTGACTTTGTGTGGGCTTTGCTCTACCTTTTAAAAGTTGCTGACTCTTCCCTTCTATGCCTTTGCCGCCTAGGTTCTTTATGGCTGCTGAGAGATCTCCATTGTGCTTTGACTCCTATGTGGACTGCCTAGAAGATTTTCTATGGCTTAATATGAAAACGTGGAGCCTCCCTTGTAGATGTCATCCCCCTGCATACTTGGGCATTTTCATATTAAATCTGATAATATTGAAACTAAAAATTTGCTCCCTCCCATGCGTATGGTCGCCCTCTTAACATGAGAGCCCTCTTTAAAATGCCACCTCAACACTTAAACAGTTTCCTTATTCAGGCATTGGTAGCTTTTTCCTTAGTGTTGGGGC
Source organism: Cupressus sempervirens (assembly GCA_028749045.1). Classification (NCBI taxonomy): domain Eukaryota; kingdom Viridiplantae; phylum Streptophyta; class Pinopsida; order Cupressales; family Cupressaceae; genus Cupressus; species Cupressus sempervirens. The sequence goes on from CM053789.1 coordinate 906,091,391, forward strand.
TCTTTAACATGCCTGCTTGCTACTGAATCGTGGAGGTCTTTTGTCTACTTTTTGTGTGTGAATCTTCTCCTCTGTATATTGTGTGGGCTTCACATTTTAACTGGTCATGGTTTGCTTCATCCTCCCTTGGTGCTGGGCATCTCTGTTTCTTGCAGCAATTATTCTCTCTCTTACAATTAGTAGCTTCCTCTGCCACCTACATTGGAGGATCTCAACGAATTTGCTTTGCACGGGTGTTTCTTTGACTACGTTCTTTGTTTCATTTGCATGGTCGTTGTCTCTGATATTGGCATGGGAATACCTTTTTGTTTGCCTGTGATTCTATGTTCTTGCCTTTGACTACATGTGGAGATTGTTTTACAATGCGTAGACCTCTCATTGACGCGGCTTTCTCTTGAATTTGCTGCAGCTTTGCCTTTGTTATGGGGCTTCTCCCTTGCTCACGCTTTTTCTTTGGAGAAGATGAAGAGGGAGATATAAGAGCTGAGAACCATCCAAACCCTCGTACCAATGCCAAACTTTCCATTTCATATAAAATCTAATCCCAAAAGTATAGCAATATTGAAGTGGCACTATGCGAGTGCTAGCCATTTGAGCAACTATGATGCAAATGCAAATGCAATTTGTGCTTGTTTAACTTATACTTTCTCAGAAATGAAATCGGATTCGGGTGGAAGGAAAGAGGCTTCTCTTCTGCTACTTACATGCTCTTCTTTGACCTATTATATTTTGTAGCTTCTTACATTCATTAATGGGGATCTACTCTAGACTAGGCAGATGTGAAAGACTTGGCAGTTCCTTTAGACCAATGTAGCTGTCTATGTGTTTTACCTTGTTCCTGTGTGGATACCTCTCATTAGAAGCTGGAAGCTTCCTTTTAACACACGTGGAAATCTCCTTTTCAAAACATTCCTCTTTATACATTGCGGGTCATTCCTTTTTATTACATGTTGCTCTTTAATTGGCATTGACTCCCCTTTTGAGTGGTGAAACTTCTATTTAGCAAGCTGTTGACTGGAGTGTTCTTCATTGTGGATGGCTTCAAACATTTCCCTTTCTTTGAGTCATATTCCTTATGTCGTGCTGCATTTTTCAAAGAAACTTTAGAAGCTTTACATTAACTTGTATCAAAAGCCAAAATCATTTACTCTCCATGTGAAAGTGCAAAACATCCTTCAAAGATTGTGGCTTATTAATTGAGCATTCGACATAAAATAAAGCTATATTCTCAAAGGAAAAGATCATTGAAAATGACGAGGATCACAATATCTTATCAAGGCAATTCTTATTCTGTGAATACAATATCTTAGTGTGATAAAATTTAGTTAGACCTAGAATGGGTCTAGCTAAAAAAAAATTCATTTCCACACGACTGTCATGCAAACTAATCCATCAACCTCTTCAAACTAACTAGAACCTGATTTGATCACTGAATCAACACTGAAAACTTATTTTAAGTCATTTTTGCACCACTGTGAAATCTCTGCCAGGAGGCCTATTGCCTAGCTTTAAAAAATGACATAAACACCTCACCCAGCTCCAAAACTCAGGAACTCTGTTCTCTCTAACATGTTCAATAGGTCTACCAAATCTCATTGCATGATGACATCAGGGTCAAAAGATATTGACCTCCAAAGTTGCCAACTTAAATTCACCTGCAGATAAACATGTTAAAAATTTGGAAAATGCATTTGGAAATGGCCTGGAAAATTGGACATATGGGCACTTGGGGATTTGGAATCTAGGGCATGAGTACATTGTCATGAGGGGAATATGATTATATGATTTGGGCTCATGACAGATCATGGGGCAAATTTGGTGGAGGTGCAAAGCTGGCCACCTGGATTTGCAAGAGAGTGAACACTAGTAAAATATCATTTTTTGCGAATGGAAAGACCCCGGTAAGGTGTGAAGACGGATTCGTTATGGCTTGCAAACTAACACACTTGGAGTATTTTCAAAGGACAACACAAGGCTACAATCCATTTGACCTCACCAATCATGGATTAGGAGTTATGACGTCACGAATAGGGGTCCTGAAAAATTTGCAAACATTGACACCAGTAAAAAGTTACAAATTGCGTTTGGAATCACATTTGAAAACTGATCAAATGGATTTTTCAAGACTTTAAAATTGAAACATAACAAGTCTCTGACATTTACAATGCAACGCAAAAGGAAATTTAGCATTTCAATCAACTGGTCAAAAGTTATAGTTTGTCAAACAGGGCTTCTCAGAATTATGTGCAAATTGCAAATGAGTGAAAATAATAACTGACCAACTTTGAGGGATTCAAAACCTAGTCAAATAGATTCGAAACAACTCAAAATATGAAACATAGGTTCTCGGGTATGGACACTAAACACTCTCAAAGCAATGAGTCCTAAAACATTTCTAGGTGCAAGATATTCAATGGGAAACACATCCTCCTGTCGCTGTTTGACACTTAAGGTAAAATGCAAATTAGACTTTGGATCAAAACAGAACTTCACCAAAAAGCTCGAAATGACAATTTATCATTACAGAATATGTGAATGGACTAAATGAAGGGTGTTAGAAACATTAAACATCACTGGGCCTTAGAGGTACAACTAGGTACAATCCCAATTAAAAGCATTTATGGGGCTTGATTTATCAAATTTTTGAAATGGGACTAAAAATGAAGCATGCAATTTTTTGTCCCAACAATTTGATTCCTTCACAAAAATTTTGATGGTAGAAAAATCAAATTTGATGAGCATGGGGATTCTCAAGTCTTCAAAGTCCAAAGCATTGGTGGCTAGTAAAGGGAATCAAGCGAAAGGGTCTAACAAGAAGCAAAAATCATGGCAACAACATTGACAAAAAGAGAAAGGACACTCAACCTCCTTTCCACAAGACAACTCCAACAATAAGAGAAAATCATCCAAGAAGGAGTTTCTTACTTGTCTGTATTACAAGAATAATGGACATGAAGAAAATCATTGTTAAAAGGAGGAAATTGATGAACTCAATAATCTTCTCAAGAAGAATCAAATTAGTCTACCTTCAAGAATGACTACTTCACCCTCTTCTTCACATTCAAATTTTGATAAAGGAAAGGATAACATGGGAAAATTTCAAGCCTTATTAGCTACTTCAAGTCAAGATTCAGGGAGATGGCTTCTAGATTTAGGGGCTTCTCATTATATGGCATCTTCACAACCTATGTTTTCATCATTTGATCCTTGTCATACTCCACCTATCTTGATGGGAAATCACACTTACGTGACTATTGTTGGAAAAGAAACTATTGATAAAGGGGAGGGATACATCAAATATGTGTTGTGTGTATCTCACCTAAATCTTAATCTTCTTTCCTCTATCTCCATGATCATTTCTAGAGGGGTGGTTTATCATGCATGTCAACTATACTATTTTTCATAATTTGGTCATGACGATGATAGTGATTTTTCAATAGAAATAAGATTTAGATTTGAGGAGAACTTTGGCTACTTAAACTTGGGTGTTCTCAAATTTGATCAAGTTCTTGAGACATCCATTGCTTCTCCTCCTACTGGTATTCCATCTATTGTTGTTCCTAATTATAGTTGTATTCACTAAGCCATGGATTCAATTGATTCAGCGTAGTAAGATATTCACTATCTTCCAAATTCAATTCCATGGGATGACTACTTGATAAAAATTTCCTGTTTGTTTGTGGAGCCCTACATTGCAGATTTGAGAGACACTATTGAGGATATTCATCTTCCCTTTGGTGAAGATGATTCTTCTTTAGTTTCTATGAGTGAACACTCTAACCCTCATCTTCATTCTCTACTTGATGATTCTTTCGAGGTTGACATAATGGTCGATCCTTTGATATAGTAGTTAGAGGAGGTCACTTTCTCTTCAAAGGAGATGTTTGAGTCTTTGATACATGCTCTATATTTATTCTTAGTTAATCCCAATTTGTCTTTTTTAGTAGAGTGGCATAGTACACATAATTTGAAGGAGGCACCTTTCAGTATTGACATGGGGACACTTGAGCAAGATTCAAAGATTTCATACATTTTGACTTTTCTTCCTACATATAGGAGAGGGTTCATTGATACACCTTTGGTTCTATTACTTCCTAAGGGGAAGAATGTTTTTCTACACTCATGGAGCAGTTTCTACTTTGAGCCTAGAGCATCTACCATTGGTGTACATTCTACATTAAGGGGAGGCTACTTAGTCTCTCTTCCACTTCTTCTCTCTTATGGGGGGAGATCTTTTCCTCACATGAGGTCTTCTTCTCTCTCATTTTATTTTATTGTACTTATCTCTCATTTTGGAGGGGGGTTTTTCTCATGTTGTTGTCCCTCTTTCTCTGCTTTATGAGAGATTGCATTGCATCTATCTTTTGCATATGCATCTTGTACATTGGTACCTAAGATGGCCTAGTGGTCAGGACCCATCTTACTTTATTATCTACCTTTTGTGAGCTTAAGTACATTTCCCTAAGTTACAATTAAGGTGGGGTGTTGGCATAAATAAGTATTTAATATTTACACTTTACTTAAGTTTACTTAGGATAATGCATATTCATATTAGTTTTTATGTAGACTCCTAGGAATTTGCATATTCATATGAGTTGTCATGTAGACAACACAATAGTTTACACTCCAATTGAGCACAAGTTGTCTACTATATCTCTTTATGAGATACACATTTACATTCTTATACTCTCATTGTTGCTCATAAATTAATGCACAATGGAGGATAATCCACTCTTGGTGAACATGTGCTTAGTTGTTTCTTATCTCTTTGCATGACTCCTAGTCATCTTGATTGTCTTTATATACAAGGAACTTTTATGATGTATTCATCCAATTATCTAATTAATCCATTTTCATTTGATCATATCTTGTCTCTATTGTGCTATCTCTTGAGCTTCTATATCTTAGCATTTCATTCTTTCCTTAGGCAAATTCTTACATGGTATTAGAGCTATACCAAATCATTACACCCTCTTTATGCATTTTTCTATGTTTTGACTTATAGATCTATATTAGCAATTTTGGGCTTAATAGGACCTAGTAGTTCAAAACTTGACTCACACTTACCTCTTATCTAATGACACCTCCTAAACATATCTTGGGACTTTATATTGAGTCTTTATTTCCTCAATGGTTGATTAGACCATTTAAAAACCAAAATTTGACTTAGGATTTCACCTTACCCCTAGGTGCTCCTACACCAAGAAGAAGGAGGTAAGAGATTTCATAAGAGGGCATAATTGAGAGAACAACCTTGATTTTAGTAGCTCTACCTACTTTGATTAGCCACTTCCCTTTCCAATTGGCAATTTGGTGATCTATTTTATATAATGCTTAATCCCATGGCAATTTGGTGATCTATAAAATGATTTTCTAGATGAATACCAAATTATTTGCATGTTAATTCTCCTTTCTAATAACCCATAATATTAAAAATATCAATTTCTAAATCAACCCTAGTATTGATGAAGAAGATTTCAGGTTTTTCTACATTAACCCTTGGTGTAGGAGCATCTAGGTAGCCTAAGGGTAGATACATAGGGATTCTTTGAAATTTTTTCTTGTAGTGATGCTAACCACATCACTATATCAATAAGGTAACCAAATTGGTCCTAGGGTGTGGGTGGATAGGTTGCAAGAGCCCAAAATAGCAAGGTTGCCCTAGTTGCTCAAATTGCTCATTTTGCTTAATAGAGTATTTTTGGGTTTTGAGAGCTAAATAGGTCAAGTAGGGTTTTTGACAACATTATTAGGTATTTTGTATCTATCTAAGGACTTTTTCATGGATTAGTGACAAATGGAGAAATTTTGAGAAGCAAATGTTCAAATTTGCAAAAATTGCTCATTCTTGCAAAGTTGTCATTGACAACTTTTGCAATTTTCTTGCAAAATGAGAAATTTTTTTGTGAGATCTCTTCAACCAAAAAAATCAATTAGGAATTATCTTTGAGATTATATATAATAACAAATCCAACCTTTCCAAGGGTTGGAGAAAGTAGATTTTTTATTATACAGTCCATGCAACAACATTTGCTATAACAATTTAGTGTTTATTTGTGTTCTTGGATGTGTACAGATTATCTTTAGCATTTTTTATGTTGGAAGTGATAGTGGAGATTTTTTATGAATTCTCTACTTACTTTTTTTACTATTTTAAAGGGTTTTGTGTGCTCAAAGTAATTAGTTTATAATTTAGTAGTTTGTTGTTCTAAACAAAGTTGCTTGGATAAATGGGGTTCTAGGGCCATTTCCCACCATATTAATTATATTATTTGATGGGATATGGAATTAGAATTCATGTACTCAATTTATAATAATCAAGGGTCCATGGAGTGCACAACTATGGCTTTTACGCTGATACCCTATACAAGCCATTCCATCTTAGTTAGGGATCACAAAGAAGAAAAAAAGCTATGGAGAGAACTGAGAGTACTAAGATATTAATCCAAGAATATGGTGAGTGAGAAGAAGGTTTGGGATGAACCTAATCCTAAGGACCAATTATGGTGAGGTTGCACAACCAATTTTTGAAGCAAACATCAATAAAACACTTAAAACCCTTAATAATAGGCTAAAATTATGCCCAGGTTGTATGGATAAATTGGAAAGTTAAGAACGTCCAAATATTCAAGGTTTCTAAAAAGGGTATTAGGAATAGTAATTTTTTTTGGTACCTATCAAGGGTTTTTTTCTAGATATTTATATTTTTGCACTTTTGGAGGGCTAATCCTTGTAGACTTTTTTCAAGCATTTGAGTGCAATTTGACTTATGGGGTAGAACTCAAATTGGGTTTCAATATGGTTTTTGGTGTGGAAGCTTGAAAGGAGTCCAAAACCATATAAAGATTTTTATCCATCCATTTGGAGGTAAAAAAAAAGCATTTCGGGTTACCTATGTGAATGAGAAATAGAGGCAAGTTTTTCTACCTTATTGGTGTGTGCTAACTAAATGATTAGGAACTATATAATAGGTTCCTAGGGAGCATAAGGAAGTAGAAACCATATCTAGGTCAAGTGCATGGCCTAAGGTGACCCTGAGATAGTTTGGGAAAAGAGAAAACTTGGTAGTCACATTAGAGTGGTATTGGGGAAGGTTAAAGATTTGGGAAAAAGAGGTGGAAGGCTATAGCTACTAGAGAGTTAATAAGTGAAACCATCATGGTGACTGATGCATAACTAGCCAAAAAAGTTGATGAAGAGAAGGAGAAGAAAAAAGTTCTTGAAGAATCCCTAGTAGAGGTGAAGATGAGATTGGATGCAGTTGCTAATGCAACCAAAAGGAAGGAAGAAGAGGAAAATGAGAAGTGTAAAGAGGTAGTAGAGGAGGATGTAGTCCCTAAACCTAACCATTTCTTGAATGAAGAGCCCTTATTAAAGGGTATCAAGGCCCTAGGAGGAAAATATTTGGAAGGCATTCTACTTTTTAGTGGAGAGATGGACATAGATGCAGTCATGGACTAGATAGATGGAATGGAGAACCATTTTGAGTGTGAGGAGGTATTAGAGGCACAAAAGGTTAAGGTGGCTAATTCAAGGCTCATAGGTTCAACATTGACATGGTGGAAATACCTACAAGATGAGAGCATCATCATGGGTAAGACTCCTATAGCTAATTGGAATGCTATGGTCACTAAAGTGAAGGAGAACTTCCTACTTGAAGATTTTGAGATCCAACCCCATAGAAGAAGACAAGGAATGAAGCAAAAAGACCTATATGTAACCTCTTATACTGAATAATTTTAGATGCTATGTCTAAGATCCAAAAAGAAAGAAAATGAGCCAATCAAAGTGGCCAGATACTTAGGTGCTTTGAAGAGGAACATACAAAAGGAGCTTAGTCTATGGGAAACTACCACTATCCAAAGGTGTCATCAACTAGCTTTGAAGGTGGAAGAAAATAACAAAGGGAAAGGGGATTCCAACTTAAAAGATAGAGGCAAGGGCAGAAATTAGAGAGGACAAAGAGGAGACTACTAGGTTAGAGGTGGTGAGCAAAAGGGAAGTAAGACCTTTAAAATTTAGTCATTGTTAGAAGGGGAGGAAATATAAGCCAAAGTACCTAGTGTGTTGTTTTGTAGTGGAAAAGAAATTTTAAAAGATCTTAGAGATGAGGAATGTCATAGTTATGCAATAGTGTTGAAGTCTAAAGCAAAAGAAAATGCAATCAAGGAACCTTTTCTAGTTGAAGTCCAAACTTTTCTTGAAAAGTAAAAGGACATAGTGAGTGATGACACTCCAGCTATCCTACCTCCTAGGAGAATTATAAGTCATCAAATTGACTTTTTTCCATGTGCATCCTTACTAAATAAAGCTACTTAAAAGCTCACTCTAAATAAAAAATTAGAAGTGGAAAGACAAGTCCAAGATTTGATTGATCAAGGTTTGATACAAAAAGAGCATAAGCCCCTGTTCAGTTCCTATTGTGTTGGCATCTAAGAAAGGAGGGAAATGGTGATTATATATGGACTCAAGATCCATCAAGAGGATTACAATTAGGTATAGGTTCCCCATACCTAGGATTGAAGTCCTTATAGATTTCCTTGGAGGAGCCAAATATTTCACTAATTTGGATTTAAAGAGTGGATACAACCAAATTAGGATTAAGGAGGGAGATGAATGGAAAACAACATTTAAGACTACTTATGGTCCTTATGAATGTCTTGTAATTTCATTTGGTCTTTCCAATGCTCCTAGCACATTCATGAGCCTCATGAATGAAGTGCTTAAGGACTTCACAAGAAGATTTGTATTTTTATATCTCAATGATATACTTATCTTTAGCAAGACTAGAGAAGAGCATATCAAGCATGTTGAGGTAGTTTTGAAAAGACTTCATAAAGAGAAGCTAGCCATCAACCTTGAGAAGTGTGATTACTTCAAACAAGAACCTATGTACCTAGGCTGTGTGGTGTCTCAAGGAACATTAAAGATGGACAAGGAGAAGGATTTTGCTATACTAGATTGGCCAACACCTACCACATCTACCGAGGTAAGAAGTTTCCATGTATTGTCTCAATTCTATAGGAAACTCATTAGAAATTTTAGTGGTATTTGTGCACCTTTTCTTGATTCTATAAAGGGTGGGGTCAATTCTAAGTTTAAGTAGTCTTTACAAGCTAAGAAATCATTTGAAATATTAAAGAAAAAGTAGCTACTCAACCTATCCCTCAATTGCCTAAATTTGAGAAATTGTTCACCCTAGAATGTGAAGCAAGTGGCTTAGTAGTAGGTGGAGTTTTGAGACAAGAAGGTAGGCTAGTAGCATTCTATAGTGAGAAACTTAATGAGGCCAAAAAGTATTGGAAATATTATAACAAGCTAAGTTATTTAGAGGGGAGGGGTGAATCAATAACTTCTAAATTTTTTAACTGTATTAGTAATTAATCCTTTATATGAATTCTGATCTAACTTAATGCATGAGAAACTTAGAAAACATGAAAGCATACATAACATTTTGACACAAATATTTGGTTACCCAAAAACCTTCCAAATAGAAAGTAAAATTGGGGTGGGGATGATACCCACAAGCTTTAGTACTGCAATATAAAGTTGGTTTATTAAGGCTTACATTGATCACTTTTGATGATCTACCCTATTAGGAGAAATAAGGACTACTAAGTCCACCTTGTCAAAGGATTTACAATCATATAATGAAGTATGCACTCAATAAAGAGATTTGCATAATACTATTACGTCTACCTTGTTAAAGGATTTGACTGATCCACCTGTTAGGATGAAGTATTAGCTAATATTTCATCTACAACTTGGTTTGTTGAATGAGATTCCTTTGAGTGTACAAATCACCTTGTTGTGATAGATGAATATTTACGACTCCTTATATTGTTGTAGCCTTTGTAATTTTCTCTTTCTACTCTTCTCTAATTAGATTCAATTACATTGTATTCCTCATATATATTTTAGATATGATACAATACATTACATATATATCAATCTAATTATACAATTACAAGGTCAGCCACAATACAAGTTTACACAAATATTACAAAGTCAGCTCAAATGTAGACACCTAGGTTCTAAAGACTAACTCATTGAGGTTTTGATTCTTGGCATCCACTTTCAATGCTCGTCATCATCATGCACTTGATAGATGTAGAAGATCAGTCCATACTGATCACTTCCAAGTAGTCTTGAACTTGGTCTACACTAGTTACTTAGTGAATACTATGAAACACAACATATAAATTGAATCACTTGTTTACCACTACATAGCTTGGTAAACACTATCACCTTGAGCTCCATATAAACTAAATCACTTGGATAACACTAAGTAGCTTAGTCAATACTAGACTAGCATCACATCAACTACAAAATTGGTAATCATTGCACAACTTGGCTTTTACTAGTAAATTACATATACACTAAGATGCTTAGTTTACACTACTAATCTTCATAATAATTGTAACTACTTGGTATAACTAAAACTTGTCCAAAGGACTTGGTAGCAACTATAGAACTCGATGACAATTGAAATGCATGGTTAACACTATTAACTGTACAATAATCTTAGTAGATACTTACAATATAAATAAGTGTATGTCACTAATAAAAAACTTGACTAATATGTCAACAATCTCCCCCTTTAGCATTACTGACAAAAACTCTTATTAGCCAAAATTGAATTCAAAAAGTTCCTGAATATCTTTATCCATCACCTTGTGATTCGAGCTTGATTGTGTATATTGTTTTTGAGATTTTTCAAAATTGGTTTTGTAAGATATATTTATGTACATGATAAGGCTCCTATATAGTATATTGTACATCTGAATACATCTCCTTTCTATATACAATATACACTTATATACATTCTTATATCTTTCTCCTCCATAACTCATCATTCCCATATCTTCTCCCTCCTTTTGACAATAATGCCAAAGATTTATTCTATATATTTACATATTAATGCCAAAATGAGACAAAAATTATGAATTTACCTTGAGTATGATAGCCAAGTTTTTCCCTAATTGTCTTGTAAGACCTTATAAGTATGTAGTGCAATCATCACTTTTGATGACAACTCAATCATGTGGTTTGCTATGGAGAAGTTGTTGTCATGGACGAGAGTTTTGGAATATGCAATATGCTTATGTAGTGCATCCATGTTAGGGAGAATCATATTTTGAATATCTACCACCATAGACCTAATTTTGACCTCTTCTTTAAGCAATCTACCATATATCTGTTAAAAATCTAGTCTTATCAAAATGTGCAAAGCTTGAACTTTGGTTAAGCTACAATTGTTGAGCACTCACCTTTAGATATTCATCAATCTTGGACAATTTTTCCTTTATTTCCTTAGTAAAATTTGAAACATCACATAACTTACCAAAAAGTAGAGTTACATTAGTAGAAGAGGTTTCCAGAGAGCCCAAAATGTTAGAGAGTTCTACTTGGTAGATGGTAATCTATTGAGCAATGTTCTCTAACACTTTATTCTCAAATTTCTTCTCTACTTTCTACAGTAACTTATCCTATCCATCTACATCTTCATTATAATTCTAGACTAATTCTACCAATTGAAACAAAACTAGATGAGATGAATCAACCTCTATACCTATAGCCTTTGCCAAAATATTCTTAGCATCCTCAATGATTTTAAATTCTTTGTCTATTTCCTCTCTTAGCCTCTACTACTTGTCTTTCTTTTGAAGAAGTTCACCAAATGTCTACATTTGATTTTTATTGAGTTTGGATATGTCCCAATTTGGAATCACTATATCCTTAGCAAGGTTTATTTCCTCCTCCTTTTCTTTTCCTTGGCCCAAAAATTTTGTGCTTGGTTGAGGCTTGGTCTCAACTATTCTTGCACTTATTTCTTACTTTTATGAGGAATGGAAATAATAGTAGAGATAATAGGACTAGCCACAAAAATTGATACTGTACTTATTATAGAAATACCTGTAGTAGCCAATATTGTTGTATCTAAAATTGATATGTCCAAAACTCTTGTATCCAATATAGTAGAAGAGGGAAGAGTCTATAGCTTGGTAGATGAAGTGGAGGTCACTTTAGTCAATGATGTGCTAAGCTGAACTAGTGCAAAGATTGCATGTTAGTGTTGTCATTGGTAGTTATAATCAATCCTGCTAAGGTTGCTTTCATGCTTGATGTTGTCACTATTTTTCTTGGAGAGTGAGAAAGTGAGGAAATAACTACTACAACAATCTTAACTAGGTCAATTTCCTCATCATCCTATGTTTCTTCCTTAGTAGCCTCTTTCTTTTGTTCCTCTTCATTATCAATGTTATCAAAATGTGTTGTTTCTTCATCATTTCCTTCTTTATCTTTCTCTTCTTTATCATCATCATCATCATCATCATCATCATCTTTCACATCAACAACAAAATCACTCAATTTATGAAGATGATATACATTCGTCCATGTTTTTTTTGCATTCCTTACAACATGCTCAATATCTTTCATTAGAAATAGACAAGTGTTTAATTTTAGAGTTAATTTCTCCTCATTTTTCTTTAGAAATCCCTTAACCTGCTTTTCTTTTAAGCTTGGAATAAGCTACCTCAAGGTTTTCCCATAGATTTATTTTACAATTTTCATGGAAAATTCCCATCTTGGCTTAATCTTATCCATCAAAATATTAGAAATCTAAGAAGTAAGCTAGTTGGGTGAGTATTTCCACTTACCCACCAAATCTTCAATTTTCTTTTGTTCTTCATTAGTCCTAATTTCATACTTTGATGGTTTAAAATTTGTTATACCAGACCTTTCCTATAGTTATTTTAGTCTATCTTGGAAGGTGGGTGGAGGTTTTCTAAATATTATATGTCCTCCTTCCTTATCAGCTTTCTTCTTTGAGGATCTTTTGGTAAACATAGTAGTAGATGTCTTGGCAGGCTTGGCAATGATTACCTTTCCATTCTTCTTCAATGGTTCCTCTTCCTCTAATTCTTTCTCATCCTTTGCTTCTTCATCCTCACCTTTTCCCTTGGTCAACAAAAGAGTAGAACTAGTTTTCAACTTAGAAATTCTTTTCTTGCCTTTGTTTACCACCCGAAGGAGTTTGATCTCTAGTTCTATCCTAGCTTTGGTTTCATCATATGTACCAAAATATGGAGCATTGGTTTCAACTATTTCATTTACATTTTCCTCAATTATATCCTTATTTTCATCTATATTAACCTCATATGCAAGAGGTTTCACCCATGCAATTCTAGGCTTGATTGCCTAAATGTATACCTTATCACTGTCTACCATGAAACACACATCATCCTTGTAATCTTCAGCTAATTTCCTTGGAATCTTGAATCTATTATTAATTTTCTCTTTAAATGCATCAAAATAATTATCCATGATACTATTATATTTCTCTCCCATCTCAACAATATACTCGTTAATCTGGTAGAGTACCTACACATCTTTTCTCCATACACTTGAACCTTTTGAAGGGAAAAATTTATAAACATAAAAGAATAAAAATGTCAATAGAGAGCCAAACTTACATGGGTTTTTCTTTGATTTTCTAATGCTCTCCATGTTCTTGTTGAATTGAATCAACAATAGTTCGACAAGGTGAAGAGAAAGATTATTCTTGAATACCTTGTAGGCTAGGTCGACTGCTTCACATGATACACTATTCAACTTTCTTGAATTATAGATCTTTTGTGCAATGATATGAATATCAAACTTTAATTCCATCTCAGTCACACTACTTATCTTCATACCTCTACCATCCCATGCTACTAAGGTTTTCTTTTCTAGTTCAACCCAACCTAGGGTTTTGGTCATTTTAGCTTTAGCCAACATTGGGAGACCAATGATTCAATGAATCATCTTTTTCATGATTAAAATTGGTATTTCCAAGCATAACTATCCATTTTGCACTTGAATAAGAATAAACCTAATCCATTTCACTTGGAATTTTTGGGGCATGTGAGGAATATGGGTTAATCCTTTTGTCTCAAGGTGTTGACATTTGGGTTTCAAGATGCCATTTACACATAACTTCTCTAGGGCTTCGTCCATTTCCAAAGTACCAATATCTTGAATTGTGCATTTAAAATGAGAACAAATGTTGTTAATCAACAATACCTTTGGAGGGATTTGCGACTGCACTCCACTTAGATCTAGGGTTTCAACAATTATAGGAGTGAGATTGAAGTCTAGAGCTTTCCATTCTACACCATGAACCAACATGTCCAATCCTTGTTTTGCCTTGTTGTTGCTGGATTCCATCTTCACTTAGTATGGTTTGAGAGAATTTGAAATCTTTTGGTAACAATTTTCTCGAATCACTTGGATGCTTTTGAAGAGTGCTCTACACAATTTTCTCTCAAAATTTTACAATAAAAATGGCTTTGATTTTATTCCTTTTATCAAATTTTTCCATAAATTCCTAGTATGAGTGGTAGATCAAATTGACATATCATCATCCACTTCCTTTTATTGATTACTTGGTAGAGTCTTCCATCATTAGGTACCATATGAAATTTAGTTACTCCCAACCTTGCTTGGTAGAGTCTATGACCCAACCTCACTTGGTAAGGAAAGTAACTTGGTAGTAACAGGTACCCTTTTATTCAGTGATCCCTTTGTATCTTGAATATAGATATGGATCTTTTGTCCTTTCAACTAGAACTTATTTGATATCTTCTTTGGTAGCCTAGTTCTAGTTCTCCTTTGAGAAATCAAGTAGAAATTGTGGAGCCACCCAATTCTTGAGTGACTTGTTCATCATTGTTTGGACTTGCACTTTCGATAGACTTTGGAACCCATTTTTGTCTCATCTATTTTCAAATGTTTTCAACCTTTTCCTTCTTTTCATCTTCAATTCTACTAGTATTCATATAGTTCTTAGCAAGATGACCAAGTTTAGTACAAATGAAACATATTTTAGCAGTGTCTCTTTTGCTTAAGTGATGGTTTACACAATTCATTCCATTGTGTCCAAATTCTCCATAGTAATGACATCTGCACTAGGTATTATTGTCCCAACCAAATATAGCTTTCACAATTTTTTCTGTTGGATTTAATATCTTGTTTTTGCATTTTGATGATTTGTGCCTATGCTTCTTACATTTGTGACATTTTCCCTCAAATCTTGGTTTCTCTTTACATTCATTAGCCTTATGACCATGCTACTTACAATTGTAACTTTTTCATTGAATTTTTCTTTTCCATTGCTCCAATTTTTTTTTGAAGTGTGACTTATCTTACCATAGTGATTGTAAGTAGGTTTTTGATTCTTTTGAGCTCCTTGCTTGGATGATTCTCCTTCTTTTGTATATCTAATTCCTACTTTTCCTTTTTGTCTATAGAGATTTTTCTCATTCAATTGATTCATTTCTACTTGCAATTTTATCATTCTATTATTGATTTTCATTTTAGAGTTTAGATCATTCTACAATCTTTCATTCTCTGAGCTTAGGTTCATGATTTCTTCATTTGCATTGATGAGCTGATCAATGAAGTCTACTTGCTAAAGGGATAGGTGCTGGATTTTATTATTCTTTCCTTCAATCTCTTATCCTATCTTGTTTTTCTCTTCCATGACTTCACATAGCTTCTCATTGTCAATAGCCTTGTCAAGTCTAAATATCTCCATGGCCTTTGATTTTTTCTCAAGTTGTTAAACTTTTCTTTGAGAACTACAAAGCTCTGATGCCAATTGTTGGAAATATTATAATGAGATAAGTTACTAAGAGGGGAGGGGTGAATGAGTAACTTCTAAAACTTTTAATCATATTAGCAGTTAATCCTTTACATGAATTCTAATCTAACTTCATGCATGAGAAACTTAGAATACATAAAATCATACATAACACTTTGACACAAATATTTGGTGACCCAAAAACATTCCAAATAGAAAGTAAAACTGGGGTGGGGATGATACCCACAAGCTTTAGTACAGTAGTATAAAGTTGACCTGTTAAGACTTACATTGATCACTTTTGATGATCTACGTTGTTAGGGGCAATAAGGACTGGTAGGTCCACCTTGTCAAAGGATTTACAAACATACAATGAAGTATGCACTCGGTAAAGATATTTGCATAATACTATTAGGTCTACCTTGTTAAAGGATTTGATTGATCCACTTATTAGGATGAAGTAGTAGCTGATCTTTGATCTACAACTTGGTTTGTTGAATGAGATTCCTCTAAGTGTACAAATCACCTTGCTGTGATAGATGAATCTTCATTGCTCCTTATACTATTGTAGCCTTTATAATTTTTTCTTTCTATTCTTCTTTGATTAGATTCAATTACATTGTATTCCTCATATATATTTTAGATATGATACAATACATTACATATATAGCAATCCAATTATACAATTACAAAGTCAGCCACAATAAAAGTTTAGACAAATATAACAAAGTTGGCTCAAATGTAGACATTTGGGTTCTAAAGACTGATTCAATGAGGTTCTGATACTCAGCATCCACTATTGGTAGACATAGATGCTCGGTCCATAGTGATCACTTCCAAGTAGTCCTAAACTCAGTATGCACTAGTGACTCAGTGAATACTGTGAAACTCACCATATAAACTAAACTACTTGTTTACCACTACATAGCTTTGTAAACACTATCACCTTGAGCTTGGTATAAATTAAGCTAGTTTATTAACACTGAGTAGCTTGGTCAACACTAGAATATCATCACATCAACTAAAGACTTGGTAACCATTGCACAACTTGGTTTTCACTAGTAAACTCAAAATACACCGAGATGCTCAGTTTACACTGCTGATCTTCACAATAATTTTAATTACTTGGTATACACTAAAATTTGTCCAAAGGACTCAATAGCAACTATAGAACTTGGTGACAATTGAAATGCTTGGTTAACATTGTTAACTATACAATAAGCTTGGTAGATACTTACAATATGAATAAGTGTAGGTCACTAATAACAAACTTGACTAATATGTCAACAAAAAGAAGTATTCATCCTATGACTTAAAGCTCTATGCCTCAATTTGATGTACTAGGAAGTGGATACACTATTTCTTTCCCAAGAAAAGATGAGTAACAAACATTTGAAGTTGATTGGGTACTTGTAGGCCTTTACCTTCACAATCAAACACAAAAAGGGGAAATTGAATAAAGTGGTAGATGCACTAAGTAGAAGGGTCATGATAGTCCAAGAGATTCAACTCTAAAGCATTGGAATAGAGAGTTTTTATAATCTTTACAAGGAAGATGAGGACTTTGCTGAAGCTTGCAAGGTATGCAATGATTTTGAGAATCATTGTCATAGAAAATTTTCATAATATACTTTGTAAAATGGGTTGTTATTCAAGGGTAACCAATTGTGTGTACCAAGGGGTTCCATGAGAGGGAACCTAATATAAGAGAAGAATAATGGTAGCATAATTGGATATTTTAGTATTAACAAAACCTTAAAATTGGTACAAAGGTTCTATTATTAGCCAAAGCTAACAAGGGATGTAACCAAGTATGGAGAGTAGTGCATGGTGTGCATGAAAGCAAAAGGAGGAATGAGAAATGTTGGTCTTTATCAGCCTTTACCAATTCCAAATAGGTCATGGGATTGTGTAAATATGGATTTTATTATAGGTTTTCCCAAAACCAAGCAAGGGTATGATAGCATTTATATTGTTGTTGATAGATTCAACAAAATGGGACATTTCATTCCATGTAGGACAAATAATGATGCGAGTCATATTTCCCATTTGTTTTCCAAGGAGGTTGTAAGGATTCATGGACTCCTATTAAGCATTATGTCAAATATTGATGTTATGAGCCATTTTTGGAAAAATCTATGAAGAAAGCTTGGTAAAAACATGTCATTTGGTTCATCTTACCATCCCCAAACTAAATTGGATAATAGGACCTTAGGAAACCTTCTAAGGTACCTAACTAAGGAATACGGTTAGACTTGGGAAGTTATCATTTCATAAGAAGAACATGCCTATAATGATAACAAGAATAAGACTATTGACAAGAGTCCTTTTGAGATAGTTCATAGAATGCATCCAAGGAGTGTATGTGAACTAACATATCTTGGAGACATGGATCAAAAAAGTGGTCAAGCTAAAGACTTCATTCAAACCATGAAGGAGATTCAAGAGCAAGTTAGGAAAACCATCCAAGACATTGCTCACAAACTCAAAGACAAAGTGAATGAAAAGAGGAAAGATGTTTAGTTTGTTGTTGGTGACTATCTAATGGTCCATTTGAATAAAGAAAGGATTAAAAAAGGTGTTCCTACCAAGCTATAGATGAAGAGGGTAGGGCCTTGCAAAATATTGGAAAAGTATGGAGCAAATGCCAATAAGATAGATCTACCATCAGATTTAGGAATATCCCCTATTTTCAATGTCCAAGACTTGGTGGCATTAAAGGGCACACTACCTCAAACTAGTCTAGATGTTCAAGAAGATCTTGAACCTATTGCAACACCTCATATCAGCAAGTTGGAAGTAGAGAAGGTCTTAAACTCCAAAGTGAAGAAGTCTACAAGGTAGAAGGTGTAAATGGCGCACTCTATCTAATGGAAGGGTAAGAAAACCTTAGAGGCTAATTGGGTTGCTGAAATAGAGTTTGAGAAGGTTGGTATTCCCCTAGACATGTTGCCATTAGATATAACTTAGTTTTTTTT
Organism: Cupressus sempervirens; assembly: GCA_028749045.1. NCBI lineage: Eukaryota > Viridiplantae > Streptophyta > Pinopsida > Cupressales > Cupressaceae > Cupressus > Cupressus sempervirens. Next base: position 906,109,994 of record CM053789.1, read on the forward strand.
ATGGGGGGAGTATAGTGCAGGAGCACCTAGGTAGGCTAAGGATAGACACCCACAACATCTCTTATGTTTTGGCTTATAGTGATGCTAGCCATATCACTAGATCAATAAGGGGACCAAATTGGTCCTAGGGTGTGGGTAGATAGGTTGCAAGAGCCCAAAATGGCAAAGTTGCCCTAGTTGCTCAAAAATTGCTCATTTGGCTTAATTGAGAATTTTTGGGTTTTGAGGGATAAATAGGTCAAGTAGGTCTTTGGAAGACCTTATTAGGTATTTTTTATCTATCTAAGGCCCTTTTCATGGCTTGGTGAAAAATGTAGCAAGTTTGAGAATAAGATATGTACAATCACAAAAATTGCTCATTCTTGCAAAGTTATCATTGACAACTTTTATAATTTTCTTGGAAAATGAGAAAATTTTTCATTAGAGCTCTTCAACCAAACAATTTAGTTGGGATTTATCTTTAAGAGTCTATATAAGACCAAATCCAACCTATTCCAAGGGTTGGAGAAAGTGGATTTGTTATTTTATGGCCTGTGCAACAACATTTGCTATAATAGCTTAGTGTTTTTTTGTGTTCTTGGATGTGTATGGATTAGGTTTAGTGTTTTCTATGTTGGAAGTGATAGTGGAGATTTTTTTTCAATTACATAATTAGTTTATTTACTATTTTAAATGGTTTGGTGTGCTCAAAGTAAATATTTTTCAATTTAGGAGTCTATTGTTTTGAACAAAGCTACTTGGATAAATGGGGTTCTAGGGTTATTTCCAACCATAGTCATTTTATGGTTTCATGGGATACATAACTATACTCCATGTACTCTATGTACAATAATGGAGGCCCCATGGAGTGCACAACTATGGCTTTTAGGGTGATTCCCTAGGCAAGCCAATCTAGCTTGATTAGGGATCATAAAGCAGAAAAAAAATAGCTATGGAGAGGATTGACAATACTAAGACATTAATCAAAGAACATGATGAGTGAGAAGAAGGTGTGGGCTAAGCCCAATCTTGAGGAAAAGTTCTTGTGACATTGTAAAACCATTTTTTGAAGAAAACAACACTAAAACCCTTGAAACCCTTAATAATATGCTAAAATTGTGCTTGGGTTGTACAGATAAGTTGGAAACTCAAGACCTTCAAAATCTTCAAGGTCACTAAAAAGAATATTGGGAATGGTAAATTTTTTGGGTACTTGTTAAGGGTTTTTTATAGATATTCAAATTTTTATGCTTTTGGAGGGCTAATCCTTGTAGCCATTTTCCAAGGATTTGAGTGCAATCTGACTTGTGGGTTGCAACTTGAATAAGATTTCAGTATGTTTTTTGGTGTGGAATCTTGAAAGGAGTCCAAAACCATATAAAGATGGTTATCCATAAATTTTGAGGTAGAAACAAGCCTTTGGGGTTTATTTGTGTGAATGATAAGTAGAAGCAAGTTGTTCTACCTTATTGGTGTGTGCCAACTGAATGATTAGGAACTATTAAATAGATTCGTAGGGAGAAAAATATTACAAGAAACAAACGAAAAAGTATTTATACAAGTACTTCAAGGAAAGGATCTATCAATATCATTTGATGTATGGAAATATATACAAAATGTTCGAGAATATGATATTTTTCTTTATATCTTCAATGGGTTTTTCTTTTATATTTCCTCTATAATTCCTTTATTGTTGATTAAGTTCTATAGGAACTTCTATCTCATTAGAGTTTTGTATTATAATTCCTACTTCTTTGATAGAGATAGGATACTAGATGGGGGAGAACTAGGTAGAGGAGCAGATCAGAGTGAACTAGTTATAGTCCCCATTGCTGGCTCAAGCTCAGGGTCTAGATATGGATATAGAGGTTATCTGTCGACAGATAGATAGGATAGGGGGCCTCTATAAACTAGAGCCATTAATGAATGTTACCCCACATTATATAGGGAATATGGGGAGTGGTGCAAAGAATAATTGGGTAGGTGAACCAACCATTATAGGCCTACCCCTACAATAATAGGTGAAGGCCATAGAAGAATCTGTTGTCGGGGGAATTGACATGGGGTCTAATCTATATTGCTACCTTCTATGGGGGGTGCAACCACCATAGAGAGAGGTAATTGGTAGACTACTAGTAGCACCTCAATGTGCTCGAAGCATAGCATGCAAGAGTCAAATAGCCTATATAGAAGGTCTAAGAGGCAAGGTGAAACACGAATGAGTTTTATTTGCTTGAGCCCCATCTGCAATAATCAGCCCATAAAATTCTAGGGGTGGGGCTAAAATTCTATGGGTACCTTAAAAATAATAGGGGTAGGGGGCGTTGTCCCCTACCTATAAATTCTAGGGCAGGCACCTAGGTGATAGCCCTACAATAATCTATCTCTGCATGCACCGTTCAGAAGGTCTATACAATCGAGGGCTTATATTGCCCCGTTTTGGATTATTCTTGATTCCTTATATAATGTGGGGCCCTACCATTCTATAGGCTATAAGGGGGGGCCCATAGACCCCCCAACAAGATTATTTAGGCCCCTTGGGGCCCACCATCCATATAGGGATTGAATCTTGGTTCTCTTGCCTTACCCAATGGTAACAACAATTGATAGGATGGTAATAGCTCCATAAAGCAGCTACTCATGCACCCTTTGAATAGTAGAGCACCCTAAACTGCACCCAAATATTAGTTGTTAGGTTCTCTCTCTCCTCATGCTCATAGGGAAAGTAACTAGATCAAGCTCTGGATGGATGTCCCTAGGCAATATCTATTTGTTGGGTGGGCTCCTACGGGTTCTCCTACTTTCAAAAGGGCCTAACCTATCCACTTGATGGGTGAGATGGAAAAAAATTTGCTAAAGGGTCCTACTAATAGAGTTATAGCTAGTTGTAAGTTTGGCTGCATAGGTTGAGCCCTACCCATAATTGGTGAAAGGGGGGCTTGGGTGGCTAGTCAATCGCCCTACAATTCTATGGGTTTTTTTCTTGCCATAGGGGGCTCTGGGTAACTCACCATAGTTAAGCATGAACTATAGGCATTTATTTCTTGAATTGATTGTGGGATGGGATCACTTATATATTTTATGGGCATCATCTATAAGCTACCTGGTGAGAAGTCAAGAAATCCCATTATTCTATTTTTTATCCTATTTTTAACTTAGTTTCCCCTACTATTCTAAAGGAAGGCCCATCTTGCTCAAGCATCTATTCTCTATTGAATGACAAGGAGAACATACATTTTACTTGGGAGGCCCTACCATTTTATGGAAATACTGGAATGTGCCCCTACTATCTATTATATGGGCCTGCCCCATCAAGTCTATGAGGGAGGGTGGGGATGGATGACCAACTCTACCATAAGAAGGGAATTGGCCCTTACACATATGTAGTAGGGGATCATGGTGCAACAATAGGGTGGATGCAGGGTTGTTCCTCCCTCAATATGTAGGGTGGGCCCCTACTATTCTAAGGGCTCTCCCCCCACAATTCTCTAGGCAGTGGTGGACAACTCAATGAAATTTCAGTAGTCGATCACTTTCCTAACTGATAGTTGGATTCAATACCTCTAATGCTAGTAGATTATCATCATGTTGGCATGTTACCCCACCATTCTAGTCTACCAAGACCTATCAATTCTATGGGGAATCATTGCTACCAATCCCACCTCTAGGGCATAGAGGGCCCTCCCACATCTGCACAACTACCATAGTTGCTAGCCTTAGAATAGTAGGGGGCTAGCCTTAGAATAGTAGGGGCCACCCACCATTCATGATTCCTCTTTAACCACTAGAATATATTCTATATGTAACATGCCAACATTTTTTGGGTTCCTCGGCCAGTAGGGAATGTTCAATATAATATTAGAGCTTTATTAGGAAATTTGGCCATGTCTCATAAAGAATCAGTACCCCTATCCTACCTCCACCCACCCTCTTGGCATAGCCTTGGCTTATTTGCTTGGTAGTTAATGTTCCCTGCTATTCTAAGGAACCCTACTATCTATATGATTGGAGATCGATGAGCCTACAAAACTTATGTGTTGCCCCAACCTTGGCCAGGGTCTTGCTCATATGACTACCCCTCCAACTATTGCCTCCTGCCCACCTTTGATTATTGTGACCCATCAAAACTTTCCCTTCTAGCTCCCTACTATGCTTGTTGATTGTAGTTCAAGTTTGATGGTGAGCTAACAAGATGTTGGGGACTTCTTCTAACCCCTATATATTCTATGGGTGATTGATTAAGGGAATCAGAGAACCACCTATCTTTATCTCTCTATGCCTACCTCAAAACCATCAATGAATTCTAATCATAGGATAGAGTGATTGATCCATATCTCTCAATCCCAATCACTGAGCCAAGTAAGGAAACATTGTGATGTCTCACTCCTCCTCTCTTTGATCAATAAATGGAAATAAAATAATAGGCATCTAGTTTATTGCAGGCATATTATTACACGTGAACCAGAGCCATCCATGTTGACACAAAGGGATCAGGGAGGAGGGCCATATCTCTTTTTTCCCTTTGAGAAATAGCCCTATAGGTTGGTGCATTTGTCTCATGTAATAGTAGGGCCCATATCTAGTGATCCATTCTCAATCCAAGGGCCCTACTATTATATGGCTTTCATTCTCCTTCCCCGGTAATGGATGCAATGCTTCTAATTCTAACCTGTATCTATTCATCTAGGGTCTAATGAGTGCCACTTCTTTCTCCCCACTCAATATAGGTAAAGGCCTATCACACCCAAGGAATTCCTTATTCTCTCCATTGTACCAAAGAGATAGGCATTTATTTGATGAGGTGCCAATAGGGGATCACAAGTGTTTATTCCCAATAGCCTATCAACTCCTTCAATGACCCACATTCATTCTCTCCTCACATCTTTATCTGGTCATCACCAAGATCAATCAAGAAATATTAGCCATTTATTTTTACCTGCCTTTATGCATGCCCAACCCCTGAGGTCTTTATGTCTTCTCTAGCCCAGGGATGGCTATCACTATTGCGTCAAACATTCCCCCCTCTACATGCAGATGTAGAGGCCTAGCAGGAGGCCTGTAGGGCCCTAGGGGTAGGGCAGCAGTAACCCAACTAGATGTAGTGGATCTAGTGCTTCAAATTTGGACCCAAGAAGTGAGTCAATTAGGTTGGAGGAAATGCCCTCTATTGTTAACCCAACCTTGAGTGGTAGCTTCTTCTTAATAGCCTTTAGTCCATGGCCAATCTATCATATGAATCTCTCTCTATTTGTGATGTGTCAGGCCAATCTTCCCATTTTTTTTTAGGCACCTTGCATTCATTAAAATAGTAGGGGTATAGAATGGTAGGGCTAAATGCCATACTAGGTAGGTGCCCTAACGGGCAAAATTCTAGGCGAAATCCTTCATGCCCGATAATAATCTCTTTTAAGGGCCATGGAAAAGGGCTAACCCAGCCTATATTAGAATGGGCCACTGGGATGGGCCTATAATTTATATGGCCTTCACCTAGGGCATATTCTATAAATGCTAGGGGGAGGAGGCCACATCCTTACCGTATCAAGAAAGAATGGATGGGGGGCTAAAGTGGGGGGTATTAGTTGGTGGGTGGGCAAACCACATATTTATCTTAGGTGATAACTCAAAGGGCCCTTCTTTCATATTATTATTTCATTTCATCTATTCCAAACTTACCAACATACGTGGGTTTGGTGGAGAGGTGAGATCTAGTTCTATCCCTCCATCAAGTAGGTGGGACAACCCTTACATATCTAGGAGCTAGCATCAAAAAGCAAGGATCTAAAGGAAAGGCTATGGAGGGTGAGACATCCCCATTGATTAGAGGGAAAAATATGACCCCTAATATAACTATATTAGTAGCCAAGGCTACTCCTCAACTATAGTTTAGATAGGCATTTCCACCTCTCCAATGTAGGCCCCTTCCTCCCAACCCACCTAGAAAAAGAATCATGCCACCAATTTTGAGATACCCCAACAAATCATAGGTGCTCCCTCATGAACTCAGGTAATGGTTGCTCTTTGATCAATGGTCAATGGATAAGGTTGAGGAAGGCCAACTTCACCAACCACACACTCTTTTCCACTTCCTCCTAGGCCCCATCCTTCCTTCTCTAAAAAGAGGGCCTAGTTAGCCATCACCACTACAAACTACACCACCCAAGCCATCCCCTCTATGAATGGGTAGGTCATATATGCTACTTTTTCCATTTGATTCAATACACTTACCCATAGAATTTTAGGTGCTGGCATGGATGATGCAAGAAGATATGAAATGGGGTGCATGGGAATGGGCCTTTCCATCATTGCAGAGGGGCTAGTGTGGAGAGGTAGGGATTTAGTGGTCCAACCATCCATTTAGGAAGGTGAGACGATTGAGGATTTTGAGCATTATTTAAAAAGAAGCAGATGGAGTCAACCTCTCCTTTATTATTGCTTCCTGGTTCTCCCATAATCCCAATTGCCTTCTTTATTTCTTTAGCTAGAGGGCAGCCTCCAGATAGATCTTTCCTTGCCCCCAACTATAGCCACCCACCCCTTATATAGTTGATAGTAGGGAGTAGAGCCCTATGTCTTTTTAGTAGTAGTGAGCCTACTTGGGAGTTGAATGGATTTGTACTATAGATCCTCGAGAAGGTCAAAAAAGAGAGGATTCTTTCCAGTGACCAATAGCCTAGCCTGGGCCCCTAAGAACTCTCATGTGAATTGAGCCTCATTTCTTCCTAGCTGAGGGGTGGTGGGCCCCCCCACTATAGAGAGGGTAGATAGGTGGGTGCCAAAGGAGTAGTTTCAAACCCCATTAGCCGTTTAGGATAGGTAGACTTACTTCTTATGATGGGGCCAGATAGGCTTCACACTTACAAAATTAGATTCATATGTTTTGGTTCAAGGGTGGTAGATTCCTAACAACTATTATAGGAGGGCTGCCCCCATTATTTGAGATAGGGGTCCCCAATGACCCTAACAAGTGTCACTTGGTAGGTGGGCTTGGTTGGGAGTTGGATTAAGTATTCTTAAATTGGCTCTCTCCTAGTCTACCTATATTATTCGGTCCCTACTCTTAACTATAGCTAGGGGCAAGGGACTTGGTGATTGGGGCCAGGAGATGATAATGCCCCTGAAATTATATAGGCCCTACAATAAGTCAAGGAGAGGTAGAGTCAGACCTAGATGAGGCTCTTTTCTACCATTTTAGGTCTCCAACCACCCCCCTTATGGTATATTATTGTAGGCACAATCATAGGAGCTAGACAAATGTGTAACATTAGGTGGGCCCCTTTATGGCAGGGAATGGATATTGGGTCCCCATAGAATAGTAGGGATAGTCATATGAAATAGACAAGCTCTAGGCCCTACCTAAAATTTTATGGATTCACCTAGCCACCTTAAAAATTTCTAGTCTAGTATGGGGTATGGGCAGATTATTGGCGAGACTAGGCTTTAACCATATCTCTCACCTCTAAAGTACATATGGTGCAAGATGGTTTCACTGATTGAGGTTGGAATGGGATCAGGTGTGCCATGTCTTGCTATAGTGCTTGACCTTCTATGCGTAACATGCCCTATTCACATATCTACTTGTAATCTAATCATTGGATGGATATATGCACCATGTCTCCCTATGGCCTCAACTCGACATTATCTATCTCTCAGGTTGAGTGACTATCTATAGTCCAAAATTTCTAGGGGAGGGGAGGGGGGAGGTGAATCCCACTTTTTTTGTCTTCTCACTATGTAGATCGGCATTGAGTGGCCCTAACCCTACTATTCCATGGGCATGGGCTGTATTAAATGAAGTAAGAAAAAAACCTAGTGATAGTGATAGATAGATGGATATGACCCCCATTGCTAGAGTCAAGGCCCCAATCACTCCCTATCTGATTTGTTAGTCAATATGGAGAAAGAATAATTATCTTAGGGGGAAACTTCCCCTCAAAATTGATTATTGTGAGCCCTACTATTTATAAGGAATAATATTGGATTGAATTTCTAGTTAAAATGAAGGAAGCAAGACCACATAGGAGAAGCTATTGCCGATGCATGCATATTGTTTCTTAATTTTTTTTTAGATATATATAGACAGTAGTCCCTATATCCAGATATGGCACCCCTAGATATATAGGCCAGTGGAGCATGACTATAGATAGTTCCATGGGAATGAACCTCATCTGAAAATTGTCAATTGGGCTCTTCTCTATCAAAGTATTCCATCTACTATTTCTTTACCTAATTAGCTCAACGTGGTCATTCATGAGCAATCAACTTCATGAGATAGATCAACCCCTAATCATGTATTTGAGTAGTACTCTGATCAAGCAAGAAAAGATGACCCCATTCTCCTAAGCCTAGCCTAGCTATGATATGAGGTAGAGGCAACATATCATGATGAAAGGAGGTTGAGGGCTACTATAGATATAGATTAGATTTCTGCCACCGCATGCCCTCTATCCATATATGGGACTGACACACCTAAGGATAGGCAGCATATATAGGGCCAGTCTCCCCTTGGTCTAACCTGCCCACCTCTGAGCTAAGCTAAGCTTCAAGAGTTGAGTGATGGCAATGCCCATGTAGCCCTTGAGCTAATCATTTGGGGAGTCAGTATAGGGGAGCACCCCAATGACTAATAGGAAAGGTTGACTACATAAGCCCTTCTATCTAGGGGCCCTAGGAATGAATTCTATCACCATCCATCCATCAAAGTCTATCTATGCTATACTATAGTTTTTTACTAATATAGTAGGCATTGAACCTACTACCATTAGAATAGTAGGGCCCCATAGAATAGTAGGGCTTGTCTTGATAGAACCCGCTCTTGACTTTTGATAGAACAGTGATGAGGAAGTTGAGGGCAGCTATGTCAACTTCAATTCAAGGCCTTTAGTCACCTTCACCTCTACATTGATGCTCAACATTCACCCCTACATCCACTCTCCCTCATAATCTATAGCTCATCCACCCTACCCCTATATAAAGAGGATATTTGGCCCCCTACTTAACTCAAATACCAAGGGGCCTTATATATTCAAGATGAAGGTGAAAGCTTGCCAACTATTGCCAATGAACCACCCACCACTACCAACTAAATAGTAGGGGCCCACCCACCCCTACTATTAAAAGGAAACTACTATTCAACTTAGCTAGGGTGGGCCCCTTTTTAAAATTCCCTCAATTATATAGAGCATCGTTTCTATAATTAATTCACTCTAGATTCTTTCCATGAAATGAAATGATACTTGCAATATACCTTCATTATCATGAAGGTAAGGGCTAATCTTAGAATAGTAGGGTTCTTAGAATAGAATAGTAGGGGCTACCATTAATCAGCTCATAACTTAAGACTAGATTCTAGATCCTATACGTAACATGCCTACCCCGTACCCCCTACTATTGCGCCTTTTTTCTAGAATTGGTAAACAAATATATATTGCCTCCCACCCCCACATGTGAATAGGGTGGGCACCTACTATTCTATGGGGAAGCCTCTCACAATAATATATGTAGAGGGCTTCCTTCTGAGGCAAGTTACCCCCTACTATTCTAAAGGCGCTACTATTCTAAAGGGATCCCTATTATTCTACAATTCCCCTACTATTCTATGTCCCATACTATTATAAAGGGTTATCACGGGTTAGAGGGAAGTCTTCCCATCACATCCAAAGTTTATATCTAGAAGACTAGTATATGTATTCTAATCCTCCCACTCATAGGCAACCCTCATCTAACATTAGGAGGGTGAGGATAGGATTTCTTTCTGATAATATGAAAAAGGGACCCTCAAATTATATGGGCAACTAGATCAAGCATAGAAATTTTAGGGTTATCCTTTGGCCCGTGATGAGGGAAATAATGAAAGCTTAAGCTAGATTAGTTAGGGAGGGAGTTCATGATGGAGAACCCAATAGGTAATAGGTGTCTATAATGAGAGTTCCTAACTATTCCGGTGGCAGAACTAGAGGAAGGATGGAACTAGCTAGAGACTAAATACAAGATAGCATTAGCGAGATCTCCCCATTTCCTAGAAAATAGTAGGGTGCTTGGCGCTCAAATTCTATGGGACAACTATTAATGAAACAAACTCCCTGATTCCAGGCCCATAGAATCAAAAAGCACCTTACCTACTAGAGAAGAATAGCTTTCATTCTACTAGCCTTTAGAATAGTAGGCCCTTTGCTTTGAACTAGGCTATGTCAATCTTTAGAGTTAGGTGAGGGAGAATTCTAGTTAGCTTGGAGCATTCTTCATGCTAATCCAACCCTTTCATTTGTTAGCTTTTGGAGTAGTCTTAATGCAGAATGCCAAGTTCCCACAATTAATCTAAGGGTAGGGTGGTGCATGTATAGGGAGGATGAAGATTGTAGGGGCCTTAATATTAAAATTGATAGAGGGACTTAGCTAGTTAAGACATTGCTTCTAGTGCTAAACTATAGCCTCCCACTAGCTATAATCCACCCACCCGATTGCTAATATAATTTTTTGCTTGCTTGATTTCTTTTCACTAGTGGTTCCCCTTCGCTTGTTAATCAATTTCAATGTAGGAGTTGACCTTCTACATATCTACCAGGATACTCTGGCAATTAATACAAGGTCTGCCTATAGAAATGGTGGGGCTACTAATGGTGAAAATTCCCTATAGGGCAAGCGAGACAAGGGATGTGGTGGAAATCAATCAAATTGTCTTTCTTAAGTATCTAGATATGTGGTCCCCCTACAAAGGCCCTAGGGTGATGAAGAATCCATTTGTGACAAGTCTATAGTTTCTTTAGGTAGAAACACCTATAGTTTCTTTAGGTGAGATGCCTATAGTTTCTTTAGTGTGTTTCTATGATTGTTTGTTTGTAAGGTCAAGTGCTTTCCAATTAAGAGATATGGGCAAAAGCTTATTGTGGGTGGAACCACCACATAGTAAGTACTATTGTGCATGGACATGCAATATTTGATCTAGCCACAAGTTCCCCATTCCTTTAAGGGAACTATTATTCCCAACCCATCCTACTAGAGTAACATTGCCATGTTACATATAGAATCAATGATGACCAGCCCTACCATTCTATAGGTCGATAGAACTCAATAGAGAATTTACATGTTATTCTTAGGGGAAATTCCCTATATAATGTGGGGGTTACATGGTGCAATGGGTGGGAACTATAGCAATAATCTACCCATCCCTAAAAATTCTAGGGCTAGGGGGGCCCTACTATTCTATAGGTAGGGGCACCACCAATATATTTGCCAGGGAGTTGTGGGTGGTGGGTGGGATGGGCCCCTACTATTCTATGGTAGCCTATGCTTCTTCATCATCATACCTACTAGAGAACTTTTCTATGAACTATGGGGTAAACTATATCTTTCCTAAACCAAAACTCAACCTAACTAGTAGGAGAGGATTTTCTATCTAGAGATATTACATATGTTATATTGGCATTCAAACTAAGGTCATAGCTTCTACATCTAGAATTCTCCTTCTGTTGATCAGGGGTAGAGGACAATATTTGTATCACCACCAACAAGGGGTGAAGGTATGGATGGCCCTAGGGAGGATTAGGTGTAGATAGTGGGGGTGGGGAGATCTCACTGGTTGTTACTAGGGGGTGTGGGTAGGCATCTAAGTGGTTTTCAAAAGGGAGTGATGTGGGCAAGGATGGATGCAAAGAAAGAAGAGTTAAGTTTATAGCCTAATGAGAAGGCCCTACCCCTACTATTTTCTATGGCTATGGCAGCCTATCCTAGTGGACAAGGAAGCTAACATGATATAAAGTTATCAACTATAATAAGGAGGGAACCAACTCTAGTCTAGTTCATTTAGCTATACCCACCCTTGTAGGTTGGGGCATACTTTCTTTTTCTCACCTTGTAGGAGTGCCTACTATCTATATAGGCAAAGCATAGGTCTTGAGGCCTATAATTTATAAGGGGGAGTTGTAGTTTGAGCCCTAGGGCCTCATAATCGAGGGTGCCTTTCCTTCCCTTACCCATGATGGCACCCCCTCTTTGGATTGGGTTGGCCCACCTAGTTAATGAAGGACTCCCTTGGTAGCATTGGATTATTTAGTGTTGATTGGCTAGATACCCTACTATTCTATGGGAAAGAACAATATCATGGAGTTGAAGCTCATTACTCACCCTTGATGAACTGGTATGGAGTTTCCTGTCGAAGAATCCAAAGAAAGAAGAAAGAAATATTCTTTTGCACCGAAAGGTTATTCCCTACCCTATGAGTTTATGTAGTTGCGAGACTACTTGAGGGATGGAGCAAGCACCCAACTACAAGAGGGAGGTCCATCACCTACTGGGTGGATGCCCTTTATCTATAATTTCCTACCTGCTTGGAAAATGTCGCTTCATTTTGAGGTGACAGGGAAAGGGGTTGAGAGCCTAATGAGATTTGCCTTCCATCCAGTATTGTAGGCCCATATAATTGTAGGACTTTGGCCCATAGAATAGTAGGGTAGCTATAGGTTTAACAAATTCTGCACCTATTGTTTTTTGAGATCAAGACCTAGCCAGTTTCTATTGATGATCCATATCGAGATTTTTTTGATCTAGCAATCAATCCAAGTAAGTTTCTTTAATAGAATCCCACATGAGAAGTTAGTGAACCTCCTCATCTTGTCCACTGGGTTCCCTAGGAAAAGCTAGCATAGATAGGTCTAGACTTGATGAGCAGCTTCTTGATTCATTTATTCATTCATTGATCTATTTGTCCATCAATTAAAAGAGAGGATAGGGTGGGGTCAATGCCCTTGCGATCAGTAATCTAGAATGTGGAATGGATAATACTGGGAGGAGGTGGTGCCAACATCGAGTCAACTACCCCCCCACTATTCTAACAGCCATTTGCCATAGAATTGTAGGGCTCCATAGCCCTACTATTCTAAGGGCCCTTTCAATAATCTGGTCCATAGAATTATAGGGTGGGCAACAACCCTATCTCCCTATCTATATATGGGGTGGCCAGCCCTATGGGCAATGAAGGGTCAATCATGCTGCTATGAAAAAAGGTATTTTCTAGTGCTAATCACATTACACCCATCTACCCTGGGGGTTTCTATTCTATAGTTGGGGGTGCCAATCATGTTACATAGATAGTATAGTGTGGACTGCATCACTGTGCATCTATGGGTGATAGGTCAAGGTTATCCCTTTGTAGATCTATTGCATAAGTGCTCAGACAAGTACCATGCCCTACCTCTACCCCTACCTCTTTTATAGTTCCCTATTGAACCCCCCCTTTAGATAGTAGGGGGCCCTACTCTAACTAGAAAGGGGTGGGGCTAAGGTAGATAGGTAGAGCCTGATGAACCCTACCCCTTCCTCATCAAGTGGGGGTTGGAGGTAGGGCCCTATAGATAGCAGGGTGTGCCACCATCTAACTTTCTATAGTGGAGGGGCTCACCTCTCTCCCTATCACTCACTCCTCTCCCCCCCTACTATAACTAGTGCCAGGGTGGGGGGTCTTTGGCTAGTTCCAAACCACAAGCCACTTTTATCTCCCATCCCACCCTGCATGAAAAGGAAGTAAGGAGCCTATGCCTACCCTACTATTTTAAGGGTAAGGGAAGGGCCCTAAAATTCTATGGGCTACAATTCTCTTATTCAGCACCCCTCAAAACCCACCCTAGTTGAATCTCAATCCATACTACAATTGCATAACAAAACACCCCACTATAATTCTATGGGCTATTGTTCCCAATTTTCTTTCTTGAAGTTCTACCCCCCTACACTGTTATCATTTTATAGACCCCACATTATATAGGCTGGCCTCTCGGGTAGATTATAGATGTAACATGCCTAATCCAATCTCCCCCCACCCAACCTAGTCCCTTTAGAATAGTAGGGCTCATAACCATACCATACCTACCTAAAATTATAGGGCCCTATCCATAGCCTAGCCCTAGCCCTAGCCTTAGCCCTATAATTTTTTGGGTAGGTTAGGTATGGGCCCTATCCCTATAATTTTATAGGATGGGGCATACCTAAAATTATAGAGGGGTGGGGATGGATAGGATATAATAGTAGGGTAGGGTAGGGCCCATACCATAAAAGGGGTTAGGTCAAGGGATGGATGGCCAAATTTAGAAAAACTATGTTTCTAAACCATACTAATAGTTGGTGAGCCCAACCCACAATAATAGATTTGAGGGGGGCCCAAAGGAGATGGAAAATCTATATGTAACATGCCCACCTACCCCTAATAGCACTAAGGGGTTGGCAATAGCATCATAAGCATCAAAGCCAGAACTATACCTAGTAGCATAGGAGGTAGAAGAAAGTCCATACCCAATAGTTACAGTTCCCTATAGAAACAATGGGCTAGATTGAAAGTGGCTCATGCAACATCAGTAGCAGCACTAGCTTACCTACTACCACCTCCACTACTACCATTAGCACCATCACTAGTGGCATTAGTGGCATTAGCACCACCACTAGCATCGAAAACACTTGTAATTTACTTTTTTGGCTTAGCACCAACACCAAAAATGTCCTTATCTTTGGTAGTAGCATCGAGGTGTTTAGGAAGATAGTACTATTCCATATCAATATTGATACCTGTGTAATAGCCATAATAAATAGGGGCTATCAATTTAGCTGGCTATAGAATAATGGGGTAATTGCTTCTGAGAGGCCTGACATACCATATATTTGATAGATGTTCACCATCCTATCACTCACCCTACCCCTACCCCATAGTTCAAAGAGGGGATTAGAGGCCCATATACCATATATCTAGAGGTGTTGAGAGAGGGAGCTTTAGGCAGGGCATTGATGCTCCCCTATATATCTGCATATGGTGCCCTAAAGCATAGATGAGATGGGTAGATAAGGGATATGGGGCCATCTATCTAGATAGTCAAGGGGGGTTAGGGAGAGGAGATTGAGGCCATATATATAGATAGGTCCTCTCCTGTCCTTCTTTTCCATTTGAAGGTGGGAAGAAGCTACTAGCTCACGGGGATAGATCTCTACCATTCTATAGGTGACTATATATAGAAGTTGAGGGTGGCTATATCTATATATTCTATAGACAAATTTTAGGGACTCTACATGCATAATGCCTAGATAGATCTCTATAGAGGGGGTTGGCCCATAGCCGATAGCCCCCTAGATATATTGATTGGATTGATCTAGTCTATCAAGCCCCTATCTAAACCAAATTGCTCACAGCTCTCTCTAGATAGTAGGTCGTCTACAGGAGCCTACCTATCTATTCTTCATAGTAGAACCACCCCCTCCCCCCTATAGCCCATATGATGATCTGATACTCCAATGTTTTTCTAATAAGCTATCTATCACTAGCAGTCTCCATCCCTAGCTAGCAATTATATAAGATAAGCACTTACTAGGTTCATTTGTCAACTTAAGAATGATAGGGATGTAGAGGTGTCCTATATATCTATTGGGGATGGATGTGGGGAGAATAGTTCCATTTTGGCATCTTAAGGCCAGCCCTCATATCACTTTATTCCCTACTATTCTAAGGTAAAGGGTGCCCCCTTTAGAATTGTAGGGATAGAATTTGGTAGCTCCCATTGGGAATAGAGGGAGGGAGTAGCTATTGAGTTTGGATAGGACTTAAGTCTATCTTTTAATCTTCCATTCTTTTCTCCAATTTTGGTAGTGTGAACTAACAATGACTCTATGTTGCTAGAATAAGTAGCTTTTAGCAAGAAATCTAGATGTAGAGTGACAAACGTGCTATTCAAGGCCCACCCAACTATTAAGTGTTGGTTCTCCCCAAATGATATTAGAAATGGAGATACAACCAGATGTCGATCAATAGGTCAGTTCACCACAGAGCTAGGTGGGAAGGAATAAAGGTAGTTGAACTTAAGCCCTATAGATCTATGGTTAGTCAGTAATGAATCATGGTTAATATGTATTATACATAATCTTCCAATTCCCTCTCAGTTCTTCCTTTCTGCCTTTCTTTTTTTCATGTTAGCTTCATTTTCATCAGTAGGAGTGCCTATAATTTTATAGGCAAAAAACCATAGACCTCATTTCTTGAGGAAGAAATATTTAAAGTGGGAGCTTTGGTTAAGGGTTGATTGTGATTTCATGCTTGGGAGGAGAGGGCCTTTCGAGTGAGTGCCTAGAATAACAGGGCATAGTGAGTCCCCCTTGCTGGGAGATGGCATGTTTTAATATGGCATATTATCAATCATAACACCCTACTGGCAAGTGGGCCCTCCCTTTCTAATATAGGTGTGTAAGGGCTGGGGGTGGTGCATCAACCTATAAAATGGTAGGGGGGCATGTTATGTATATAGTATGGTATGCATTATTTCTATAGGCCATTGCATCGATGGTTCAAAAAGTAGAAACTCTCTATGAAACCATACTAGTTTCTCCTCCTAGCATCAAAGTCCCTTGCATAGACCATTCTCGAGTAAGAAGATTATGTTTACCAAGTCTCAGTGTTTAGCAACACCCCTACAAGCAATAGTTCATGCTGAAGTTGATCCCAAACTATCATCAGTAGGAGGACCATACATCCCCCAACCTATAGCACCAATAAGGATCCATAAGTGCTCAAGGCCCTATAGGGGGATGGGAGCCTTTTATGTCAAATAGCTTATAAATATTTTCATATCCTCTTATTCCTAGCCCTAGAATAAATAAATGTTCATAGTCCATAGCCCGATGTAGACTCTCAGTCCGAATCCACTTGGCTTTAGTCTAAAGCCTATATCTCATCTAGGTGGTTCAATGGTTAGAAGCATTGTTGCAAGTGCACAAGATAAGGCCATAGTGAGCATACAAGATGCAAAGTTCCATTGTAGGTGTACAATGAGAAGTGTACATAGCTATAAGCACACTACAATATAATGCCATTGTAACATTTTGATAGGTAAGGGGGAAGGGCCTTGCATAGATAAAGATCAATACCCTAGAAGAAGCATTAGAACCCATTGGAGTTGACCTTGTTCATCTATTAATGGCCAACAAAGGTAGTTCCAAGTATGCTCATAAAGATCCAAATCCTTAAGCATACACTCAATTCTAGCGGCATAGGTAAGGGCATGAGTAAAGGCATAGGAAAAGGTGTGGACAAAGCTAGCTAGAGAGGCCCAATAGAAATTTGATCCATATGAAATTAATCCAACATCTTATTTGTGGTGGTCAGAGGTAAGGACCCTATGGGGTGAAGCATTTATCCAGAAGTAATTGAATAAGCACCAATAACATTCGCTTATAGAGAAAGTAGTGGATCCAACATCCCATTGTTGCCCCATTATAATATAGGGGCAGCTCCATATGCATATAAAGATCCATACCTTCATGATTGAGATAAAGAATCTAATGCTCATGGTCAATCAAGAATGAGATCACATAGAAAATGGTAGGGCTCATCCAGATTCAAAATTTAGTGATCATTCTTGGTTATGATAAGTGTGGTCTAGAGTCTAGTGTTCATGATAAAGATTCTTATGTTCATGAGTGAGATAGAGATGAAGATCTAGAAGCAAAGAAAGCACCACCACCAATAGCAAAGGAACCTACTAAGGCATTAGAAAGAATGAAGAGGCCATCAGTGCAAAAATCCTTTGCTAGGTGTGCTTCCTTCTCTAATTTGGCAGCACTCTTTTCCCTCTACACCAACATTATGCATGGGCATGTTACATATCTTGCCAAGTAGGGGTAGGAAGGGCCACCCAACTATAGTCCCCTCAAGTTAAGCACACCCTAGGAGATATGGCTACCATGGTCCTTACCCAACACCCCTTTCCCTACAGGTAGGGGTAGGGTTCTTTGCATGCACCAAAATTCTATACATAACATGGGTTGGGGTTAGTAATAGTTGGGGACCCAAAGAAAATAGTAGGGGCATCAGCTCAAAAGTCTTGCTGGTCACCCCCTTGCCTATATTAAAAGGGGAGATTAGTTGATTAGTTCTATTAAATTGACATGCCCCCCCCCCCCCCAATATAGATAATTGACAATTCCTTGGCCATCTACATGTAGGCTACAAGATTCTATATGTAACATGCCCAACTATAGATAGTAGGGCCTCTACCCTACCCATAGAATTATAGGGTAGGGGCATGCATCATCATGCTACACAAACCCTACCAAGGCCGCCCATAGAATTGTAGGGCCTCCATAGAATTGTAAGGGACTTTGAGCAATTGATTGGAAGATGCCCTACTATCTATAAGAGTGTTCCCTAAAGACTTTCATCACCTAAAAAGTAAGTCTAGTGTCTATGCAAAGTCCCTAATGGCAGATCAAGTTGGAATGATAGTGTAGCTTCAAGCTAGCTGTGCATAGCTACCCAAACTCCAACAAAATCAAGGGCTTTGTAGTGCTGGTTTGCTTGCTCAAAAAGTAGTTTCCACTAGTATCGGTTCATCATTCACCCATTAAACCATTAATCATACTATGTATAGAACATAGAGGAAGGTCTTGGAAATAATCCTCATGAATGATGGCTTCAATTCTCATGTGTTTGAATATAGATAGGGGCATTTATTCTATCCATCATCCAAAGTCTACTTATACTGGCACTCTAGTGGAGTGAACATAATTTGATAGCAAGGAACAACAGGAGCCTCCAGTACTCTACCTCTCTCATCCTAGTTTGAAATAATAATAGGCAATCTAATATGTTTCATTCTAGCCACTAGGATTGTTTTCATTATGGGTTCGAATGTTGATGAGCCCACTAGTCTACATATAGAGTGACTCTTGCAATAGTAGAAGTCGCTGGTTTGTATCCTAGGGTAAGTGGATACCTGTGCTACTTTTGTTGATTTTAGTGGCATTGGAGATTCACTAGAGTGTAGGAGCTAAGAAGGGATGTATGCCTCCTTAGTTGGGTCAAGTTAGGGGCCCCTGAGGCTTTAGTCAAGGAGAAGTCATCGAACTATTTGCTATACTACTGGGGTGATCTATTTTGGTTGAGTGTGCTCACTTCACAATCTTTTTTATTAACTTTGTCTCTCTAGCGAGCCTCTATCTCCTCTCATCCACCCCAACCAACTAGTGTAGATACCTATATAAATGGTTGGGGGGAGTAAGTAAAGTTTCCTTTGCACATACCACTACACTAAAAGGTAGCCCCCAAGCTTATTGTTCCTTTCAAGTGACTTCATGTGGCATGGAGGAAGATATCACTAGTATGGCCAATTGATACCTTTAACTGACTAGGTAGTTTCTTCTCAATGGGTTGCTTTTGCATGGGCACTGAGATAGTAGCCTGCCATAGAATTTGAAGGTTTAATTCTCATGAATGGCCCTACCTATATCTTATATGGCGGTTGGTTTCAGCCAAAGGCCCTACCAATCAAGATTGGGGTGGGAGGAGAGGGTAGCCTAAAATTCTATGGGCCTACCTTTATTCTAGATCAAAAGAGCAGGAGGGTTTTATTTGTTTGGCTGGCCTCTCCTCTTCAACTATCTCACCCATCTATAGTTTTTAGATGATATCCTCACATGCTTTAGTCAATGGTGGTAACTCTAAGCTTATTCTATTATTTAGGAAGGTATGTTGTTGGTGCATCTAGAGGGCTACTATTAGAATAGTAGGGCTCAGTTCAAAGAAATGTCAATTTGCCCTACCCCAATTATATAGAGGGGGGCTAGGCCTTGGTAAATAGTAGGGCCCTTACCTTCATTCCATTCAAGGCCCTTACCTTCATAATAATGAAAGGTGGCCACAGAATAGTAGGGTCACACCCAACTATATAAAAATGAGCCCCTTTAATAGTAAGGGATAGGGCATGAAGGTAAGGGCCCTACTATTATAAGAAGGGCTATGGATCTAATCACTCACACACATGGTTGGTTCTACTTGTCCAATGTGTTGGGCTCCCCCTTCAAATAGTAGGTCCCAACTATATAAAAAAGTGCTCTCACCCAATCTGATGCAGAGCCCTCTGTATTTATCTTTAAGGAATCTTATTTCAACTCAAGGGATTCAAAATAGGCTGGTACACCCTCAAGGAACCAATAACATCTCAAAGATTACAACAAAGAACCTTGGCATTATACACCAATAAAGACAAAATCTTCACTCACATAATCAGATTGCTATGTCTGATTCCATTGTTCATAACTTCTGTTCTAAACGTCTTCTTGAAAAACCTTTTGGAGGAATTGTTTCAAATTAGTAATTCTAAAACATATCAAAATCTAAGACCAATCCAATAAGTATATTATAAATTATGTACTCTGAACCAAGACCCATTTTCTCTGTCATAAACCAGAACCAAAACTGGTAACCCTGCCTAGGGCATCAAATATCTTCCTCAAAATAAATCTAAATGAAACCAAACCAATTCCATATTATCAATTATTGAGTCTAGTTTTCAAATATGTAAGCCATTCATTTTTCTCATTCATATATAAAGTTCCAAACACAAATCACTGTCTGCAACTCCAATGAAAATTGTTAAAAACCAGTTTTCACTCAAATGCCCATAACTTTCACAAATATATATAAAAATGATTCAAACCAATTGGAAATGAAATTTAGTTCACATATATTTCCAATGAATATCATTAGAGATATTGAGTCTCCAAAATATGTCTGCATCACACGCTGTAACATGACTGTATTCAGCGAATCTCAAATCTGCAAACATCCACTTTCACCAAAATACCCATAACTTATTCATTTCTTCATAAAATTGAACCAAAACAAAATCATGAGAAGAAAGATTCATCATACTATATATCCAATACTATATTACATGGTTTCTAGGCTGTACATATCCTTACAAGACCTGGAACCAACACTAAAACAGAAAATCAATCAAAATAACAACTCAGAATATTACCAAATTTGTTTCAAAATGTATCTATTCCTTTCCTTCATGCTTTGGTTCGACCTTACATATAGTTTTATAGATTTTTTGGTTGGTTATAACTTCCAAACCACCTTTTAAACCAACCCATTACATTCTTTTGACCCTTTTGCATTCTTGGCAACCTTTTATGCACTTTATGCATTTTTACATTACAACTTTCATACAAATCCAACCTAGACCAACATTATGACTCAAATGACTATAGATGGATGTCAATAGATCCATTCAATAATTAAATAAACATTTTTACATTATTTATCATATTAAGACCTCCTTTGACAACTTATTACAAATGGCTTCTCTAGCTTTTATATCTTTGTCTTCCTGAAATTTAGGTGCCTCTGCACCACAATCGAACTCAATTTCTCTACAGATCGCTAGTAAGTATTTGATTCTGGTGGGGCTTGTGAAACAAAGATTAGTACAGAGTGGAGCTACTGGATCAGAACATAACTAGCTCAGAGTAGAGAGTTGGATGTAGATATAGGGATGGAACGGATCAAGTGCCTACTATTTATAAGGGGCCCCTATTCTAGATTCTTCTTGAATAAAGTTGAGAAAACTATATGCCACAGTCAAGGCAAAAGCTATGAAAGGAAGGGCCTATATGTTTCTAGGGAAAAAGGTGGGAGAGGAGATCTTTCTTCCAATCCTTATTTTTCCTCTATGCTCCTAACAAAACTGCCACCCAGACGCTATCAATAATATTCAAGAAGGGTGCCCTTTAGAATAGTAGGGCTCTACCACCTTACTATTTATCTCCCCTCAAATATATTCCTCAACTTAGCATGTAATGCAGATAAAGAGGCCTACCTATTAATAATTTTTCCTCCACACATTTTTACTTCAAATTCTATAGGGCTTGCACGCACTAAATAATTAGTTAGGCAACCCACCCCACTCTTGATGAACCATCCATTTGGTTCATAGGGACTAGTTTATAAGGACTATAGTCAAAGGGATAAAGTTGGTGGGCTATAGTTCCCCCCACCCCTAGCCTATAGAATGGTAGGGGGAATTTTGGGTTGGATAATCTACTGACTACCTTATAATGGTAGGGGGGTGGAACTATAGTTCAGTCATCTGAGCAAGATGAAGGATCAATAAAAGGGGTGGCCCCTATCCCCTACTATTAAAGGGGCTAGGTTTGGAAATAGAGGATCATTGGCATTGATTTTTTGTGGGGATGGCCATATTATTATAAAGGTAGGGGGTTCTATTCTACTCCATCGATCATTATTACATACATAACATGATGGTTCACCCTACTATTAAAGGGGCCCTTTTCTATATAGTTGGGGTCACCTGCTAGTTAATGACTTCTTCCTTCATGGATCTCAATGAATTAAACCAAGTAATAGAAAGCCATCAATAGTAGCTTCTCCTAGGCTCAGAGGCTGTGGGGGCCATAAGTAAGAGAGATCGCCCCCATGTAGTGTTTGTCAGCCCCTTTGGAATGCTAGTATTAGTTATGTGCCTACCACATATTATTTGAGGCCCTAGGGAATGATCTGGGCCTCCAATAAACATCTTTCTTGCCCATCTCCCCTAAGGCCCCTTAGAATAGTATGGATGGCATGCATCCCCATAGAATAGTAGGGCCCAATATTGGTAGCTAGTCTTGATCACCCATCCCCAAACCAGGCAGCTGCATCACTCATTCAGATGCTTGTGGCTCTCACATCCATGCTCCCAAAAGCTAGTCTTGATCTCAGCCCCTAGCCCTAGGGAAACCTTGAATGCATCGGGTTCCAATGCCTTCTCCATAGAATAGTAGTGCCCAAATTCAAAATAAATGAAGATCTGGTTTAGTAGTTTGATCGACTGGTGGGAGGGAGAGGAATAAGTGATGTGAATCAATAGGTGGGCTCATAAATCGCTATACTTAGCCCTTCACCTAATTACATGCTAAAGGAAAGCCTCTTATAGTTGATCTAAGCCCCCTAATAATAATTTCACATAGATTCCATATGTAACATACCCTATCTCCCTCTTTAGAATAGTAGGGCCCTCCCTTCTGGTATAGAGGGATGCATGCAAAGGGAGCCCTACACCCTACTATTAAAGGGGCCAAGGGAGCACCTACCACTATAGCCACTTGCTCCTTTTGAGGCTAGCTTCAATGCCTCCCTTCCATTGAAAGGGGCCATGGGCCAATTGGTACTATTCTAAAGGCAGCTAGGGTAGGTTGTGTAGGCAAGGGAAACTAGACTAGCATTTTTAGCAAGCTAGGTTGTTAGGCCAAGTTGCCCTATTATTCTATTATGTGTTGGGTAGGGGCCCCTACTATAGATAGGGAAATTTCAAGTTGTTAGGGTAGGTTGTTAGGCCTTCTAGAGAAACTATAGAAAAAAAGGGCCCCCCAATAATATAAAAAAGGCCCCCCCTATAGATAAGTTGTAGGGAGGTCTTGCCAATAATAGAAAAAAAGGGAAATTCTATGGCCCCCCCTTTACCCCCCTACCCCCCCCAATAAATAGTTGTTGTAGGAGGCAAAGAAAAGAGCTTTAGTGGTTTGGGAGGATAGGGGAGTTCCCACTATAGCTACCTGCCCCTGACTAGAAATAGTTGGTAGGTAGGTAGGTTTAGTGAGAGAAACCCTAGGCCCTACTATTCTATATTGTAATCAAAGAAGAGTGTGAGAGGTTCAATTAAAGCCATTAATGAATGTTATGTATAGAATCTACCTTTAGAACCCTTTCTCAATTATAGGCAACCATTATAGGCACCTCAACTC
The DNA here is from genome assembly GCA_028749045.1 of Cupressus sempervirens. NCBI lineage: Eukaryota > Viridiplantae > Streptophyta > Pinopsida > Cupressales > Cupressaceae > Cupressus > Cupressus sempervirens. Next base: position 906,133,520 of record CM053789.1, read on the forward strand.
TCATTATAATCCCACCCCCAACCCCCCTAGAATTATAGTTGCCCCTACAACTTATCTATAGGGGGTAAAGGGGGGGTCATAGAATAGGACAGGGCCCACCCGACCCCTTTGTAATAGTAGGGCCTATAGAATGGTAGGAGCCACCCTATTCATTCACATCACAAATCGTGATAGCCTATAGATAGTAGGGGGCTTGGGGCATGTTATGTATAGAATCTACCCCTTATAATAGTAGGCCCCTTGCCCCCTGCCAAATTCTACCCTACTATTGAAACCTCATTTCTCTCACCCTATCTTCTATAGTTCAACTAAACAACTACATGGAATTAGCAATAATAAAATAATAGGGGTAGTGGGGCCAAACTGGCACTGGCAGTCAACTCTAAAGGCTCAAGACCCAGCAGAAGATTGCAGGTTCCCCACACCATATATATAAATAGTAGGGCCCCTATTATTCTAACAGAAAAAAAATAGGCCTAGGGGCAACTATTTGAAAGTGTAGGCAAGTTATGGAGCCAAATAGATAGAGGGGCCCACCCACTACAGATATTCTAGAAGTGGGGCCCACCCATCCCAAAGTGAGTGTTTTCTAGTCAAGTGGTAGTGAGAATCTAGTGATTTCCTAAAGTGTGATAACCATTCAACTATTGTAGGGAAAATGGAAGTAGTTTATCACCTAACAAGGAATTAGCTAACCCTAAGAACGAGGAGCCTATCCTCCCCCATTTAGAAGATGAGGACCCTCCCTTAAGTCATTCACCTAGGTTCTTGCATTACTTTTTGGGGGGAGATAAAGGTAGTCTATTATTGTAGGGCAGCCTGGGGGCCTGCCCTTTCCACTCTTGCCTAAGGGTGGGGCATAAAGGAGCACTATTCTATTCAACAAGCCCCTTTTCCTTGCAACTTATAGGGCATTGATTATTCAATGACCAGCCCTACTCCATGTTGGCATTGAGAATTGGGTGTTTGTTGCAGCAAGGTGGATAATCAAAAAATGAGATTATAGCTTATCCTATAGGGTGGGCCCCTTCCCCCTTTAGAATAGTAGAGCTATGGCATAATAGCACCTTGCATTCTACCTTTTACTCCATCCATTATAGTGGGACACACCCCTATCACTTTTATAGTTAGCCAGATTGGAGCTGCTGAACCATGGCCTTTCCCTATCCAATAGGTCCTATCATTGGGGCCTATGGCTGAATAGAACTCAGCTAACAAAAATTGGATGTAGTATTAGTATCAGTGGGCTAATAAATAACACATAAATTTATGGCCATTTTCTAGCTTTTAAGTGTGAATGAGTGACCCCCTACCCCAGCTATATATAGGTAGGACACTTACCGTTCCCTTCGGCTATATAGGTAGGGGTGTTGTGAACCTAGTTCACTACCACCCAAATATGCTCATGACTAGGTGACCTTCCTAATAGTTTCCAACAATGATTCCCACAATGAAGAACTATTCTATAAGCTATGTTAATTCTTGAAGATTGGATCGGTGGATTGGCTCTCTCTCTCAATGGGGTTTGGGGCCCCTACCCTACCTTGCCCTAAAATTATATGGATTGAGGGGGATTGATTATTGGCCCTACTATTCTATATATATTATCTGGTTCCTTCCCTACTATTCTAAGGTGATTATTATGGGAGGAGCCCCACTCTATAATGGATTGGGTTGGGCACCCTATTCTATAATGGTGCTTAGATTGATTGGGATTAGTTGGAAAAAGTTGGCCAAAACAACTATTATAGTTTAGTTTTTTGGGTGGCAAGAGATAGAGTAGGGTAGTTGGGTTAATAACATCTCAATCTTGGGCCTAAGGAACAACTATATTTCTTGGGGGGGCCAGATACTTATCCCACCCACCCTAGCCCCTTAGAATAGTAGGGATTGATGGCCTGCCTTGAAACCAACTATTTCCCCAACTATCTCCTCTAGGGGCCCAGGGCTTTCCCCATCATAAGATACTAACTCTTCCTACCATCATATGATACCTTAGTGTCAGGGTGGCTCTTCTAGAACTAGTTCACTGTCAGCTCCCTAGTAGGTGAGACCTTTATTCATCCAAATCATGTTATGTCTATAGTCTACATCGAGATGCATGCTATGACTAGAATCCCACTAGCACTAAGGGTGCACTCAGTTGTTACTCACTCGGTTATAGATGTGGTTATCATTCATACTATATATGTAACATGATGGCCAAGAATAATTATTCTTGCTTTGGCTTCCTGAAGGCGCATAATGATGAAAAGCAAAAACTTCATACTGACATGGTGACAAGAGCCCCACTACTATGAATAGGGAAACTATAATTGGGGTTGCATGTCGATATGATGGTAAACCCACATCTAGCCATTCCATATTTCTTGGCTCACAATTCTAGATAGTTCCCTACTCTACAACTAACCTCCCTTAGTTGCACTTCCATTTAACCCAATTCATTTATAGAAAAAAGGCAACTTCTTGTCCACTTTTCTATCATGCCACTAATAGAATAGGGAATAGGGAATAGATAATAGGGAATATGGAAAGAAAATTTAAGATTGGACTGAAATCAACTAGAATCCCACCCAAGCCCCTAGGGGTGGGAGGAGGTGGCTAGCCCTACAATTGCTAATAATAGAATAGGGGCCTCCCCAAACTATATAAAGTTGGTACCACTACTATAAGCTTCAAAACAAGGGTCTGAATTATAAAAAGTTGGTTAACCTATAATTATTAGATTATTAGGGCCTTACTATTCTACCCTACTATTATATGGTCTATTTTAGGGGCTATTCTAAAGGCTGGGGGACACAGTATGGCAGTGGGTGGGAATCAACTATAGCTGGGCAGGTGGGAACAACTATAGGTGCAATGCCCCTACATGTGAATGCATAGAGTGGATATAGTGCATTAGGATTTGCCCCTACTCTTCTAAAAGGGGGCAAGCTCCACTAGCTGGTACGTTGTGAAGACCTACTAGGCACATCATTCTTCATAGAATAGTGGGGCTTGGGCTGAGACTTGAAAGTACTACTTAGCCTTAGAAAAGAGATGTCTCTACCAGAAAGGATATTGGTCCTTGATAAATAGGGTAAAAAATCATAACATTAGCCACAACTATGATCTTGCTCTGGAACTATATCTACGGCTGGGGGATATGTATATGCTATTAGTTAAATTGCATAATCCACTACCTACTATTTATAAGGGAAATCAACTTAATCCACTGATGAATCAACTGACTAACCAACCATCTACCTATAGAATGGTGGGGGTGGCACATGAGCATTAGCCTTATATATCCAGGCAGCTTTGATTGCAACCTCCCAATCGGAAACTATAGTTTTCAATTCTTAGTTGCAACTATAGCTATAATTCATTCATGATACAGCCAATAAACCAACAAAAAATGGGTTGGTTTGTTTAGCTATACATTAGAATCAAAGCTATTGCTTGAAGGATCGTAGAATGAGGATAACTAATAACATAGATAGTATGTGAGTGGGTGTGTGCATGCATCTTTACACTCACTAGTACATTCCAATAAAACAAACCCATTAAGAAGAAAGTAGATAGTATGCCATTTCATTAGTAGTGGGCTTGGCCAATCATGGGTATGAAGGAAGAAGGGTTTAAATTTGAATACACAAATACAAAGGCATAGAGAAGATCTATCAGATTGATCAAATCTCGATCTATCCTAGCACATAATTGATTAAGGAACACTTCTCAGATGTCTTTAGATAGTAGGCTAAATCATCTTAAAAAACCCACCATGCTGCATGCATATCTCCCACCCCAATTATTGGGTAGGGTCACTCATTTTTGTTTTGTAGACTACCTGTAGGGGGCCTTAGAATAGTAGGGCAACTCAAGCACCTGAATCCACTTCATGGGTACTATGTTGTTTGGACAATGGGTGAAGGATTACATGGTTGGGTGTAGAGATAGTATATACAACATGAATTCACAACCTTTCCAATTTATTGCATCCACCCCTACCATTCTATAGGCAATAGTCATGGAGCAAAGCTGGGAAGTGGTGAACCATAAAAGGGGAAGTGGGGTCCCAGCCACAATAAAGAAAAGAAATCTAAAGAAAATATAGATGTCTATATTCACCCCACCCCTCCTCTATATAATTGGAGCCTGCTACATATTTGTTGGCTAGGGTGCCATAGAATAGTAGGGCCCACCTCAGCTAGGGGACCTCTCCTGCTGCCATCTCTACTACCTACTCAACTAAACCACCCAATAATTAGTAGGCTAGAAGAGGGACGTGCAACTTGATTTTGATTTGGAAGTTCGCCATCAATTTTTTGGAGGCCCTATAATTTTATGCCTATAACGTATCTTGGCTAGCTAGGTTAGCCTTTCTAGATTGGGGCTAGCTCCATCCCTCCCCACTTGCTAATGATGTGAATGGCCCCTTTACAATATAGGCACAACCCAATGAATGAAAACATGACACATAAATATATGTACAAGTGATTCATTAGTGCTACATCATTGCTATGCTTGTGTTAGATGGTTCATGTTGGTCACGTTATCATTAGGCACATTCTAGTTGGGACATCACCCTACTCTTTTGGCATGATGACCTACCTACATAATTAGCATAGTGGCACTAATCACTGCTAGCCACATCCATGTGTAGTCCATCCATGTAGGAAATTTTCTTGACTCATGACTACGAGTCACTCCACTCATGTGAGTCCATATAGTTATTGCACAATTTCATATGTAGCAAGCCCCTAGTAGGGTTACTCCTAGTAGGGGACCCTGATGCTAGTTACTCCTCTGATTGATTCCACCTATTTCACTCAATTTATTATTAGTAACTCTCTATGTAGAATGATCCAGTAGGAGAGATGCAGTCATTATGCCTATAAAATTGTAGGGGACCAACTATATTAGCTATTGTCATTGTAGTAGGTCCAAGAACAACAGGTCACTTGGCTAGCTCATTAGAGGCATATCTATCGAAGTGTCCTAGGTGCATGTAGAGGGACTTGTATTTGATTAGTTTGGCTATTGTCTCTCTTAGTTTCCCATAGCTATCTGATCTAGCTTACAAAAGACCTTAGCTGGCTGCGATAAGATAGGATAAAATTTTATGGACTATGGGGTGTCTTAAAGGGGGTTCATTCACTCCCTAAATTATGATTGGTGCAACCCCATTCTTTTTCTAGCTTAGCCAAACCCCCATTCTTAGGATTCTTGCCAAACTCTATTCTTTTTGAAGAATGACCCTACCTACGTGGGTGTTAACGTGAAGGAAGGGATTACTAGCTAATTAATTGTTAGGAAACAAGCCACCCAGTGTAGTGTAGTAACAAGGGTCCTAGAACTTCTTGGGTGGGCTATCCTTTAAAAAAAAAACTATGCCTACAATTATATAGGTAGTTTTTGGGTTGAGCATAGGGCTACCCTTAACAACTAAACTAGTCAGGTTGAGCGTAGGGATTCCTACCAAACCCCATTCTTTCTTAACTAGACTTGGGGGTGGTAACACAGTTGGAAATAAGATTATGATAGTGTAGTTAGGATAGAATTGTGCATAGTCGAGCACTTTTTCTTATGCATCAACACTTTGCACTTTTATTCATTTTGCTAATGTTTCATCTACTGATGTGCTCTGAGTAGGTTCTATACATAATAAATAGGATGGCCTATAATTTTGTGAGGGCCCCTTATAATTTTATGGGCCCCTAAAATTTTATGGTTATGGCTTTATGGCATACAATTTTATGGTGGTGGATATGGGTGCATATTATTGTAGTCTATAGAAATAATGGGGGCATATTATTGTAGGGGTAGGGCCCTCAATGGTAGGACCGAATGTAGGGTGGTATTGAGTAGGCCTATAGATGTAATGTACCATTTTGTCCTGCAATTCTCTGGGCCCCTAGTCAAATATATCCCAAATGCAAGGTGGCTGAGGTTATCAATTTAGGATCCTCACCCTACCATTCTATAAGATTCTTCAGGATATGGATAGTTAGAGTTAGTGGTGGGAGGATTAGTGGGGGGATGATTTATAGCTTGGGGGAAGAGATTGACTGGTTCTGTCATTCTACCAACCACTCTTAGTGTTTATCCACCACTACTCTACCCACCACTTGACAATAATATAATAAAGGGCACTATTGTCACTTAGGTTAAGTCTTTGGAGAAGGTCAGCTTCCTCTTACTATCAGGGTGCACCTAACTACTCTTAGAGGGGAAAAGGGAGAAGGAGAGCATGAAAAAAATCTACCTAGCCTAATCTAAAGAGGTGATGCACCAAAATAGAGTGTTTAGACCAATCTCTGCCCATATATGCACTATTGAACTAAAATGAAACTAAGGATATACATATTCACTAACGTATCCACTATGAAACTACCCATGGTGAGATAGTGCCAACTATAGATACTCTTTAGATCTGATGATGGAAGAATTGCAGGCCGTAGAACATATTATAAGGTTTGATTTGGTATTTAAAATAATATTAACTCTATACACTAGTCATTAGTGGGTAAAACATTTAAAATTTGAATCTTGGCGGGGTGTAAAAAAATGATAACATTTTTGGCGACTCACAGGGGATGCGAGCCTACTATGCATAAGACTAGTGGCCTAAGGTGTCCATTGGGCTATAGATTCAAAAAGATGTAGATCTTTTGCATTGTGAAACTCTAACCCTACCTCTAAGAGAAAAACCCAAAAATCTCTGTCTCTACAACTGGAACCAGAGACCAAAACTCCCTGTAATCTTCAAAATTTTGAAAACCTATTATCTCACAGAGAGACAACCTCGTGCTTGTGCACTTCTTGGAAAATAGGGAACAAAAAAGAATAGAAATAAACTAACTATATACATGAAACCTAAAACCCTATCAAAAACATGGCTTAAGGTAAATCTCATTGACTGGGATGGGCAGAATCTCACCATCAGGCCTTCTTAACTGGAAAGCATTGGCCTGCTTGCAACTGATAATTAAATAAGGACCACTCCACAACACATCAAACTTTGAGTGTTTTCCTAGTTTTTCCTTATCTGCATCCCACTTCAAAACCAAATCTCCCTCCCTGAAGATCCTGACCCTAGCCTTCTTGTCAAAACTCCTCTTCACCTGCTGCTAGTGTGCCTCTAGGGTTTGCATGGCCTGATTTCTCTTTTCTTCTAGCTCCATCAGTTCTGCCATTCTCACTGTCATGGCATCATCCTCAATCAACTCCAGCTGATGATCTAGTTCTAGGGATAGGAACTCCAATGAAATTGGAAGCCTTGCTTCTCTACCATATACCAACACAAATGGTGAATTCCCTATTGATCTTTTAGGTGTTATCTTGTCAGCCCATAGTGTAGTCTTCATCCTTTTATGCCAACACCTTTGATTATCCTCTATTGTCCTTTTCATGATCCTAATTAGGTTCTTATTGGATGACTCAGGCAAACCATTACCCTGAGGATAGTAATTTGAGGATGTGCTCATATAGATATTATGATCCACTTCCCATGCACAAATCTGAGCTCCAACAAAAGACTTGGAATTATCTGAAATAATGGTTGAAGGGGCACCAAACCGGGTCACAATTCCATCAAGGAACTAAACAACTAAAGATTTGGTGGCATCCTTCAATTTCACTACCTCTGTCCACCTGGTAAAGTAATCTGTAGCAGCTAAAATCCATTTATGACTAGAACTAGAAGGAGGATTGATAGGGCTTATGAAATCCAACCCCCATTGAGAAAAAGGTTGATCCACCTAGATAGGATGGAGGGGAAGAGCTGCAAGTCTTTGTTTGCCAGAGAAGAAGGTACATTTTTCACACTTTCTTACATAATTATGATAGTTATGAAACAGAGATGGCCAGTAATAACCAACCCTCATGATCTTCATTGCAGTTGTTCTAGTAGAGAAGTGGCCACCATCAAGACCATCATGAAGTTCCTTGATCATTCTTTCAGCCTAGTTTATATCAAGGCACATTAATAGGGCTCCATTAAAATCTCTTCTAAAAAGGATATCATCAACTATGACATAAGAAATTGACTGTAGCCTATATTGTCTCCTTTTAGCTTTGTCTAATCCTTGAGGGTATCCATTCACTAATAAGAAATTCTTCATGTCATCCATCCAATTCCTTGGGCCATCATTTCTTGCTTCTTGTTCTTTTGTTAATATCATGACAAACTCTTCATCAGCCTGTTGAGATGATAACATCTACTTACACAATCCTTTACCTCTTACCAGCTTAGTGACCTAGATATAGACATCATACTCCATCAGTCTTATAATCCAACCAGCCCTTTTCTCACTAATATCTTTGCTCAAAAGGAAATCCTTCACACTAGCATGGGGTACTAACAAATGAATCTTGTTATGGGATAGGAGGTGTCTGAATTTCCTTAAAGCTCTGATGACTGCAAGGGCTTGCTTCTCTACATAACTGTACCTACCTTCATACTCCTTAAGCCCTTCACTAAAGAAAGCTACAGGCTATTCTTCATTCTTGTCATTTGTTTGAGTCAAGAGAGCAGAAATGCTTGACTCACCACCTAAGGTATAAAGAATGAAATCCTTCTCAAATTTTGGGTTTATGAGAGTAGGGGCTGAGGCTATGGTTGTCTTGATCTCTTCAAAACTTTCCTTCCCTTCCTTGGTCCATGCAAAGACCATACCTTTCCTAAGCATAGATGTAAGAGGTTTCACCATGGTAGCAAGATTTGGGATAAATCTTCTCACAAAATTTATCCTACCTAGGAAACTTTGCAGCCCTTTCTTGTGTTTAGGAAGAGGGAGAGCAAGTATTGCTTTTGTTCTCTTTGGATCAATGGTTAAGCCATCCTTAGATACAATATGCCCTAATAATTTTCCTTGGTTAGTAGCAAAGACACACTTGTTTGGGTTAAGGGAAACCCCAAACTCTATCTAAGATGATGAAAATGATCATCTACATCCTTTGAATACCTAGTGATATCATCAAGGTAAATTAAGACAAACTTGTCAATCAATTTCCTGAAGGCCATCTCCATTGCCTTCTAAAATGTAACACCTGCATTGGTTAGCCCAAATGGCATCTTACAAAAACCATACGTACCCCATTTAGTGGTAAATGCAGTCTTGTACCTGTCAGACTGCACTTGATTGTAACTAGAGAATCCATCAAGAAATGAGAATCTCTTTGAACTACTAACCTTGGACAAAATTTGCTCCATAGAAGGAATGGGATGGTGATCTTTAAGGGAAGCTTGGTTAAGTCTCTAAAGTCCAGACACAATCTAATTTCCCCATTCTTCTTCCTAAAAGGGACAAGATTTGCTACCCATGATGAGTGCTTGATAGGGAAAATTATATTGGCCTCGATCAACTTGGATAACTATTTTCTCATTAATGGTTCAATCTTGGGATTCACTGGTCTTTGTTTTTGTCTTACTGGTTTTGCATCATCATCTAAATCTATGGTATGCTGAAATAACCTTGGGTGAAAACCCTTTAAGTCATCATATGTCCAAGCAAATATATCATTAAATTCCTGACATAGATGAATAAAAATTTCTTGTTCAATTTCAGAACATACCTTCCCCATGTTCAAGGATTTTCCATTAGCAACCATTACTAGAGTATGATCACCCTCATTAGCAGCTAGGTTCATGGCCCTGCCCTTTGCTTGATCATCAGGATTAAAAACACTCTCTAAAGTAATGAGACCTTTAGGCAACTTGTTATAACTAGGATGAATGATCTGATCACCATACTAATCTTGTAGTCTTGACTGATTTCTTTCTGAAAATTCTGCCTCATTTTGCAAGAAGCTGACAATTTTCTCATCAAACTCAAACACTTGCTAGTGGGTGTTATTGTTAGGGATGGTAGGCCTTACTACCACTCTGATTTGTTGCTTCTTCTCCTCCTCAAGATTCCCTGGCACATCATAAAATGCACCTATTGCTACAAGTCTATGAACATGTCTATTTTCTTTTCTAGGGATGCTTTGGATGTTAAATGCATTGAAACCCTCAAGCAAATCCCAAACTCTATGTTTATAAGACTTGAGAAAACCATTTTTGGCAATATTCTTATTTCTCACTTGATTAACCACCAACTCACTATCTCCATAGACCCTTAAGGCTTGAATTCCTCCTTTTCGAGCAAGTAAGAGACCTTGGATCAAGGATTCATACTCGGCCACATTATTGTTGCAACTAAATTGGAGCCTAAAGGAGAAGTAATACCTTATTTGTGCAGGGGAAATTAACATTACACCAGCTCCTGATCCATTTTTATTCCTTGATCCATCAAAGTACATACTCCACATCCCACTTTCATCTTCTTTAGCATCTACAAGATTGGGAACTAGGGCATCCTTTTCCAATATACAATATGTACTGAGACTTGTCTCAAGGATCTCTGACATAGGGTTAAATTGATATGCATCAGCCCACTCATCCAAGAAGAAATTAGGTATCTTTGCTAGGGGAGTGGTGGGCTCCTTCACTATGCCATTCTCATCCATCTCTAGAATAGGGCAATTCATGTTGATGGGGTTGGGGGTGTAAGATTTAGTATGATGGAGGGCTTGAGGGTCTGCTCTAATTGAAGCATTGGCTCCATATCCGGTTTTAAAAGACATATATGACCAATCAAAAGATATGAAACCACCTATTTGGGCAGTAAAGTCTCTTGACAAACAGATGGCAAAATATGGCTTGACTTCAGCAATAGAGATATCTTGGGTTACAGTACAACTAGGGCATGCATGTAGGGCCATCTCCACATTCCTAAGGATCCCTACAGTCTTGATAGTACTACCATCCAACTGTAATACATCCCTAACAAAGGGCTCATATTTCATTCCCAAAGCATCAGCAACACACCTAGGCATCACTAAACTACTGGCCCCTGAATCAATCATGCAATTATGGACTAGTTTGCCTCCTATAATTAGGGAAACATAGAATGGAGGAGGTCTAACCCTTTTACTTTTTTCTTCCTCCCTTGATGGTTGTACTAGGCTTGTGGCACTTTCCATGCTAGGTGTCTGATCCTTTGGTTCAATTCTTTCTAACTCTTCTTGCAGCAACCTCCTTTGCATTGGTATAGTAGCGACAGCATCCCACATGGAGATACTCACATTTGTCTTCTTCATTTTCTCTACCACACTAAATGGCATAGTAGGTGTTTTGGTAGAAACCTTGGGGGTTGCAACTGCATGAGGTTGTGATGGGATGGCCTAAGGATCACTTGTATCATTTTTGCCATAGTTTTTATTTTGCTATTGAAAGGCACTTGATTGATTATTTTCTACTTGCTCATGAGGTACTGCATTCGAAGTTGAGAGCTGATTGGGAGGAGGAGGGACAACATCTTCCATAGCTCTTCTTTTGCTTCTAGTGTTATGAGCAATGGAATCCTAATTTACATTACAATGCTCCTCCATTTGATGATTTATAAAAGAGCAATCACCCTATCTTTGCATATTTGAGGCATCCTTAAATTGGTCCTCCTTGTATGCTTGTTTTGCTGCAAGTTCTTGGACTATCAAGGCCAAATAAGATTCAGCCTTCTAACACATACAGTAGGCATAGGAGTAGTTATAGGAGGGACAAAAGTCTTGATCTTGAGCCATATTGTTTTGATGGACTATGGCCCTACTTTGGTTCACATTTGAGGTTGAAGCCTGGCCACCCTACCTACTCTTATCAAAAGAATGGTTCCAATGATTAGGATTTGGAGGCCTACCACTATTCAGAGTTTGATATTGTAATTGATGAGGCTTACTACCTTGAGCTTGTTGTATTTCTAAAGTCACCACTTTGTTGCTCACTTTTTTCATCATAGAGAAATTATCCTCGAGCCTCCTTCCTTGGTCTTCTAACTTCTTCCCTTGATCTTGCAATCTTTTATCAAGGTTCTTGTCTCTTTTTTCCATGTTCTACATCTTAGATTGCATCATCTCCTTGATTTCATCTATCCCATGTGAGGATGTGGAAGCTTAAGGGACTGGAGTGAGGGATTGTGATATAGAAGTTGTGGGAAGGGGAGCCATTGCTGGTTGATGATTTGGAACATCAAGGAAGAAGGGCATAGGAGGCCTTGGAGCTAACTTACCTCCTTGTATCAAGATGTTTTCCACTCTTATTGCTATGTCATAAGCGTTAGGCAAGGCATCTCCTCCCATAGTTTGGATTGTAGTGGCAATGTCACTGTTAAAAGCTCTAAGGTAATGCAAGAAGACATTACCAGGGGTAGGTTTCACTGAAGTAGGTATTCTATCCCATGTCTTTTGGAATATATAGTTAAAATTAGTCATACATTCATGGGGGGCTCTTTTTATAGTAGTCAACTGCTCTAAAAGTGACAAATAGTCACTCTTATCCTCAAAATGTTTGCTCAATCTTACTCTTAATCCATCCCAATCTATTATAGAACCATGAGCTAAACCTCTATACCATTGTAGTGCTTTTCCTTTCAAGGATGAGGCTAGGAGCCTAACTACAACATCATCCTCCGTAATGCCATGGATATTACAGAGATTTGCAACCTCTTGAATGTGTTTTGAGGTGGAGGTAGAAGTTTCACCAGTAAATTTTGGTATACTTTTGAGTGCAACTACTGGTGTGTCATGTCTTTGGGCTAACAAGAGAGGGCTCCCACCATTAAAGGTGGCAAAAGTATGAGCTCTAGGCAATTCTATATAGACAAGTGATCTATTGATATGTGCTGATAGCAGTCTAGGATGAGATCTAATAGTAAGAGGGGTAGAGATAGATCTTGCAGAAGTATTTGTTACTACTACACTCCTAACTGGTGACAAGGATATTCTAGTCTTCCTTCTTCTAGGATTTGAAAGTGAAAGCTCTTGGTATTGAAAATTACCTCTAGAAGATGTCCTTGTCTCAGCTTTGGGCATGAATCATTGCAACTTTGGTCTGAAAATAGATATGTTTTTGAAGCTTAGAGTCACCAAGTACTTTGAAGAATGAGCCTCTTGAAGGCTTAAACACTAAAGCCAGTACTATCTCTTCAGTATTAATCTTGAAATCTTCCCTTTTAACACCAGTATACTTGAAATTTTTTGAGATGAGTCCCATCGAGTGTGCCAAAAACTATTGTCACTTAGGTTTACACCCTTGTCCAGAGCCTATGCAAGAGGACAACCTAGTGAAACATGGAAACAACCTCCAAGCTATGGGACTTGAACTGTGAGGTTGAGTCTCTAGAGAAGGCTGACTTCCTCTTACTATTAGGGTGTACCTAACTACTCTTAGAGGGGAAAAGGGAGAAGGAGAGCATGAAACAAATCTACCTACCCTAATCTAAAGAGGTGATGCACCAAAATAGAGTGTTTAGACCAATCTTTGCCCATATATGCACTATTGAACCAGAATGAAACTAAGGATATACACATTCAGACTTTCTTTAATCAAATAACTACATGCAGATCAAGATGATCAAGATGAATGTCACAAGGAAAGAGAGATTCACTTATATACCATTCACAAGCCAACAAAGATACATTCATGTAGATTATAGACTTTCACAAAATAATGGCGAAGGCAAAGAGTTCTTGCACTTTCATACCAATGGTTGAAGGAGATAAAATAGAGAATCATATAGTTCAAAGGCATAGGGGAATTTACACTAGAATTGCAGAGCAATAGTAGAGAAAAGCCAGAGAAAGGTCTAACCACAACAAAATCTACAAAATTTGCCTTTATAGTTCAAGCATAACTGAGATCTCTTCTAGCTGAAGTGACTTTGCAGCTACCAACCATTAAGTTCTGCAGAGAACAATCAAGGGGAAATCTAATCTAGATGTAGATCTAGACACAATAATTTGGAATAGGGCCCTAAGAAGATAGAAATGGCACCATAACTATGCTCTAACCCAGTATATGGATCAAAATATGGGAGGTGGAGTGTTCTTCTCATTCTGCATTCATTTCATGGTAGTTGGAATCAATCATGAAGATCACATCACGCAACAAAACTGATTACCTTTATTTTTTGGGTTGTGAATCAGTAGAGTCAGTGAGTCAACCTATTTTTCCACCTCATAGAAGTCCTACATAGTTGACCATCTCTTCATCACCAATCGTGCCAACTCCTCAACTCCAGGTGTGACGGTTACACTAACTACCAGCCGTTAACTGTCAACCTTGGTTGGTCTTGTGAGACACATGTCACCAAGGTGCTATGTTGCTATGGTTAAAATTCTCACAGTTACCCATAGCGAGATAGCGCCCATCGTTGATCTTTCTTAATCTAACAATCATGGAGACTCATCGTGTTTCGTGCTTTGCTTTTCAACTTTTGGGCCTGCAAAATGCTATTAGCACACCTGGTATCTACTTGGCACAACCTGGCATCATCCTTGAGGTTCATGATATAACACAGGCTGATCTGACATGTGTCACCAAGGTGCTATGTCGCTATGGTATATAGTGTGCAACTTTCAATAGCATGATAACACCAACCATCGATCTTCCTAAAATTTGACGATCGTGAAGACTCGTCGTAATACTATGCTTGTTCCTACCTGGGCCCATCATACCTAGCGCCATCTCAGAAACTACACCACACTTGAATGACACTTGGAAATCCTTGGCACACATACCTTGGCGAGACTTGGCCCCCTGGTCCATGTGGCAAAATGGCACTATGTCGCTATGGTTAAAATTCTTGTAGTTCTCCATAGTGAGATAGCGCCTACCATAGATCTTCCTTAGATCTCAAATGCTCCACAAAATTGTACAACTACATCTCTAGCTAACTAAATGGACCAATGAAAAAATGCCACTATATTTTGACCCGTTTGACAACTTCCTCGGAAGACAAGCCACCTGTTCATCCTGCAGCCCACAAGATGAAAATGGACCCACATGCCATGCATCATCAAGGTGCTATGTCAGTATGTTTAAAATTCTTGTAGTTCTCCATAGCGAGATAGCACCCATCATTGATCTGAACTGATCTAACAGCGACCAAGATAGATCTGACTTCTTAGTGCATAGCCAATAGGAACTAGCCATGTGCCAACTGTCTGACAAATCCTCATCGATATCTGACAAGGTACACCTGAGACCAACCGAACACATGGTAGAAAGGTGCTATTTCACTAACGTATCCACTATGCAACTTCCCATGGTGAGATAGCACCAACCATAGATACTCTTTAGATCTGACGATGGAAGACTTGCGGGTCGCATAACATATTATAAGGTTTGATCGGGTATTTAAAATAATATTAACTCTGCACACTAGCCGTTGGCAGGTAAAACATTTAAAATTTGAATCTTGGTGGGGCATAAAAAATGATAAGAGGCACCCACAAACTAAATCAATACCTTCTCAACTTCCTTTCTTGACGACTATATAAAAAAGGCAGAATGGGAAAATAATAAGGAATGGGCTTGAACTACCTATTATAAGTAATAGTACTTTCCTCTTGCACTAACTATAAAGCTGGGAACTAGTGCTAAAATTGGGGAACATTCATATATTTTGATAGTGCTATCCTTTGTCACTTACTAGGTGCCCGAACCATTTTCTTTGGGGACTCGGCTAAAAGAAAGAATGGCGGTAGGGGTAGAGAATGGGGTTTAATTCTCAATAACTATGCTTCCTCTCTCCAAATAAACCTAAAATCAAGAGTTGGATCCACCCCCTACCCACGGGAGGGGGGGTTTTGGGCTATTCATGAAAAAAGAGTGGGGTTTACCTCTTAATAACTCGCATTCCTCTATCAAAAGAAAACTTATAGCTAGCCTTGGACCCACTTGGAAATAAGAAAGAGCCCTTTGTAACATTTCCACCAACCCATATACTAGCCTATAGAATGGTAGGCATCCTACATTTTGGCATTCATTCCCTTGTCCCTTTTGTTCCTTGTCCATCCACCCCTAGAAAAAAGTAATAAATAAGTAATTAATGTAGTCCCAGCTATTGGTCAAAAAGCCATAACCTTCCCTACCCCTTCCCAACTCAATAAACCCCCATTATGGCTATAGGAATTCCTCCCCTAGCCCCTACTATTCGCCAGGGCCCATAAAATTCTAGGGATTATCATAAACCCTAACATGAAATGACAACAAAAAGAGGGAGGGACCCTGAGAGTTATAGGGCTTGCTATTCCCAACTAGCTATAGCTGTAGCTATTCCTACTACTCTACCTCCAATCCTAGTTACAGTAAGGCCCCAACTCCCAAAGTCAAGTGGATGCCCTGCTATAACATATAACAACCACCACCCCTAAAATTCTATGGGCTAGATCTCCTACCTCTGCATAATCCCATTTATCTCTATTCGGATGTGAACCCTATTGGCCCTATTATTCTATTATTGCCTAACTTCTTGACTCAAAAAAAAAATTCATTCCTCAAAGTGGAGATGAAGAGACTGATTACTGGTCCTATCCATCACATCATCCATCCCTATAGAATTGTAGGGCATACCCATATGACTATAGTCTAGATATATAGGGTAGGGGCAGCCTAGCCTATATTTCTTTCTGGAGTAGCTGGCTATATAGTTCCTCTTGAGTCCACCCTTCTATACAGTATAGATGAGGGTGCTGGCTATCTAGCTTCCATCCAGGCTAAGCTACCTAGAGACCCTACTGAGTCACCTAGAATTCTATGGGGACCCTACTGACTCACCTAGAATTCGATGGATAGGCCCCCAAGTCCTAGGGCCTACTCTACCCTCTACATGCATTGATAGATAGGGTGAAGGGTCACTCAATTAAAGGTCCCCTATGGCCCATGGCCTCAGCCTACTAATAAATTCTCTCCAGATAGTTAAGGTTCTCTCCCAATAGCTTCTCTATGGATAGATGGAATGAAAGTCCAAATGATTTAGAAGGCCAACCCTATAATTTTATGGGTGAAAGACCAAATAATTAGAAGGGTATGACTAGATAGAACAAAGGGTACAACCAAACCACTCTAAGATATGGCCCCACTCCCACCTACCTACTATTCCTCTTGATAGCTCTCCCCACTACCTTCTCCACTCCATATTTAGATAGTTTAGATGGGGCTAATGAGATCTATTCTATAGCCCCCATATCTAGATAGGGGCCTTATTAGTTTCTATATCTACCATCTACCTAAAGAAATAATGGGCAAAAAGGATGATGTATTTTTAGTTATAGTAGTTTGGTGTAGTTTCTATTCTAGCCTACTATATTGGATTGGATCAGAATGCATCGATGCTAGGGGCCCCTCTATCAACCTATCCATAGTTGAGTCAGCCCCTTATAGATATGATATAGGCCTTATAAAAGTGGGTGAGTCCTAATGCTTTTTCTCATTCCCACAATATTATATCCCCACCAAGAAAAAATGTATGATTGATTCCCCCACCAATCTTAGATTTTTCTCCCTTGCCATCTCTCTAGCCATCAAGGTGCAAAGTACCTAAAGTCTATGCCCTTTTTTTTAAAGGCTTGCCACTCTACATTGCACTGACTACTCACTCTACTGCTAGATGGAGAAAAGATCCTTGTCCTCCTCTCCCTACTAATTGACCATAGTTAATGTAGATAGGGGTTCCCTCTATATATATGGGTGGGAGAGGTAGGTCCTCCTATCTATATATGGCATTGATCTATTCTAGTAGTTATGCTAATGCCATGCACCCCATATATCTATTCCAACTAAACTAGATATAGCCACTCCCTAAGGAAGTGGTAGGGTTCATCAAGGCCTATCGAGTCTATATGTGCTCACCCTCCTTTCCTACATATAGACCCTAGCTCACCCTATAGGGCTTCCTAAAATTGTAAAGGGACTTGCACTATATATAGTCTGAAGCTAGTTATTGAGCACAACCATCTATCTCCTATATATAGTCTAGTCTAAATCGGTCAAGCCATCTCCATCTCCATCTCCATCTCCCAGTCCTCAACCTTATCCCTATATACTTCTAGTTGGCCCCCAATAGAAGAGATCTAGGCCCTCCCCTACCCCCATTTTAAAAGGGATCCTAAATAGATTATTCAATTATTGTGCGGAATTATGATTGTATAGAATCCTCTCCTATTCTATAGGTCAAGCCCCTAGAGATATATAGGGCCCTGGATACTATAGTATATCTTGCTCACAACTATATATGGAGAGTAGGCCATCATATCTATATAGCTAGAGCACTAAGATATTATTGAAGTGGATATGAATCAAGGTAAGAACAAAGCTATAGATTTCTACCCAGCTCAACTAGAAGCCCCTACAATTCTATGGGCTTGCAGATGTAGAATGCCCTTAGTTCCATTCCTCAAAGGAAAGAGGGAAAGGTTGGTTGGGACTCTACTGGGAGAACACATCACCCTCAAATAGATTATTGTAACTTAGGCTTATCCCTCTGCATGCACCTTTGCATCCATCTTGATTCTATACGTAACATTCCCTTGAGGAAATGGCAATAATAGAATAGAATAGAGGGTCACCCTACACTATAGCACCCACCCACTGCACTTTAAAAAAAAAACAATTTTTTTCTTATCAAGCTACTCGAACTGAGCATCCTAGATTATTAGTAGGTTTGGTCATATATTTTACAAAAGTTAATAGGTTGGGCTTATTTGATTAGTTGATAAGGCATTAACTCATATCCTCCAATCACAAATCCATATGTAGTTCCTTACAATCCATAAACACCAGTGTGGGGGAGCAAAGCCATAAGCAATAGTATATTACCCTAGTGATATGGTACCAGTAGCACCATTAGTAACACTAGCCATTTAGATAGTAGGGGGAGAGGCAAAGAAGGCAGCTAGAGTAGAGAAAAAAAGAAGAAGAGATAGTTGTTTCTATTGCTTCAGTTGTTTCGGCACCCCCATCCATCTCTTAACCAGCATCCCAACTAGTTATAGATATCACCCCACTAGTATAGGTTGAATATTATGTTGTTGCTACTATTAATCTAGAAGAATTTGAAGTCACTATTGAACTAGTTGCCTATAGCCCATAGAACTCTACAGTAGGGGCCCTACAAGAATCTATCTTATCCACCATGATCTCCACCACCACTAGTATATGAGCCAACTTACCTAGTAACATTACCTTTCTTATCCCTTATGGTCTGAGAGCTAGAAGTAAGAGAGGCACCAAAAGTAGCTATCTACTAATCTAGCACCAACAAAAGTAGATCTAGTAGCAGTAGCTCTGGTAGTAGCATAGGAAGTAAGAGCACAACACCTATTGAAGAACTAGTAGCACCATAGGTAGCATCTCATCCAAATACATATCCTTTAGGAGAAAGGGTATAGGTAGCAGACCTGATGCAAACTAAGATCTAGCATTAGCCCTAAAGTTCTATGGCCACTTGTAGTAGTGGAAGCAAGGGCACCACCAGTTTCTACTTTTTGAGATCAAGATTGGCAACAATTTCATTTGATCAAGATGAAGCAAAGAGGAAAGCATAAGAAAAGGTAGCACTAGTTACTTTCAATGAAGAAAATGTTGACCTCTCAGTGCTTTAGCTCATAGGGGTCAGGCCATTGAATTATAGGGGAATAATAGGATAGGGTGCTCACTATCCAATAATCAATAGGTTAGGGTGGGCAAAGAAGAGTGGTTCCTCGAAAGCATGTTATGTATAGAATTTACATGAGGTGAGGGGGCAACCTCCCAATCTATACATAACATTCCCACCCCAGCATAGCAGCAAGCTTGCTCAACTTGCATGTGTGCATCGAAGTGGGCCACTCTGATAGATAGTATTGTTGGGTCAGAACCAAGAGATGGGAACATGGGCAATTAAGAAGTTTTGCCCATAGATGGAGATGGGGATTCTAGACTATCAATGGGGTAGAATGATGGTAGTGGGAATGATATTTCCAATCTAGGTCCTCCCACCAGCCTATGAATAGTAGAGGCCTTGGTTATAGTGGGCCCTAAAGTCATGAGATGATAGATAGATTGGGCACCACAGTAAATTGGTTGGCCTACTAATTGAGATCCATGAGTGGGTGGCCTACCTACCTCAACCAGAGAGAACCTAAAGTGGCTCCAGTGATCCTGTTGGCCTAAAAATAGTGTGTAAGAAGTGAGCCAACTGTAAGAACCCCAAATAGGCTCTACGCTGTTCACTGTTTGTTTCCCTGGGTGTAATTATTGTTTTTGGTTTGTTTTTTAATGTTTTAAGCTATTTTTGGGTTTTTGAGTTGATGAAAAGAAAATACAAATATTGAAAACTAATCTTACCTAAAATTATAACTCAAATCTAGTTATAATGCTAATCAAATTCATTTATTCGGATGGCTCCTAATGTATGTACAATACTTATTGCTGGAAGAATACATTAAAAACATCATCATTAATAGTTGAATAAAAACTTGATTTTTGTCTCCAATATGCAACCACGCTGCTGGTTGCTTCCTCCTTGGGTAGTGCCTATCAAAAACTGCAATATTAAATCTCTGATTTTTAATTCACTGTAGCGATGTACTGTTCACAACACTGTAGCTGCTGTTATAACCCCTTCCAACCTAAAAATAGATTCATCCACTTTTTTCCTACTAAAACACAATATTGACTCCAGAATGAAGTCAACTCATAGGCAAAATTCAAGTGATATTTCACACCCTCAAATTGCATCAACTCTGAAGATACTACGTCCTCCATAGTCTGAATTCTTCTCAAACTTGTAGAAACCCTTGTTGCCACAACTTCAAGAAATTTCACAAGGCAAAGTTTTTAAGCAATTCTCATAACCTGCTCTTGAAGGAAGAAAAGGTTTGTTTATAAGGACTCCTCAACTCCAGAATGAGTCTCCATGCTCAATGTGGGATAAAAGATATAATAATAACATAAAAAATGTTATTACATTAAAGCTTAGAAAACCCCTTTTAATTTTTCCATAAGCTTGGACCCACAATTAATTGAAATGATGGCCCCTTTTATGATATCATGACCCTCACTTAAGTTATATATTATAACTTAACAATATAGGCTCAAAACCAATAATTTTTATTTTAACTAAATAAACATTAATATCTCCATTATTACCCAACATTTTTGAATGTCGTTTGGACTGGGAGCTAACATGATAGAACTACATATGACCATACCCCTTTTCTAAAAATAGCAGGGGTCTATCTTTATAACTCCAAAACTACTAAAAATAGCCTGACCAAGCCAAACTCAAAGGAAAACTCATCATAAACAAACTCTGGCAACCCAGAAGAGTACTCTGCTCTGGTCCTTGGAGGATCTCCACACCAAGGTGACCCTCTATCCAATCTTATTAGCCTACAATGGTCTCTGATAGGCTAATCACCAGCTAAAGTGATGTCTCTAGCTAGAAGGGGACATCACAGTCTGCCCTCCTTGAAATTTCTTGTCCTCAAGCAATCTCAACTCTGGATGTTGTAAAATCTCCTCGCTCTCCCAAGTAGCATCCTCTACCGGCAAATCCTTCCACTTCACCAAATATTCTCGGATGGTAAATTTCCTCAAGTTCCTCTCTCTAAAATCAATGATAGCCTCCGGTATCAAAATAAGTTTTCCCTCATCATTCAGGGGTGGTAGTACTGTAGAAGGCACAATATGATGCCCTAGCACCTTTTTGAGGCATGACACATGAAAAACGTTGTGCACCTTGCTCTCCATCGGCAAGTCTAACTCATAAGCCACCTCTCCCACTTTCTTGATAATCCTAAATGGACCATAGTATCGTGGCTTGAGTTTCTCTGCACCACTCTTCTTGAGAGTGGATTGACAGTAAGGCTGCAACATAAGATACACCATGTCTCCAACCTCAAAAGTCTGCTTAGTCCTCTTCTGATCTGCATATTGCTTTTGCTGATTTTGTGCCTTAGTTAGATTATCCTTGAGAGTCTTAACAAGGTCTTGACTCTCCTATAACAAATCACCTGCACTGGGCACTCTACTGTCACTCAAAAGCAAATCCATAAAATTGGGTGCCTCATACCCATACAGGGCCATAAAGGGTGACATCTGAATAGACATGTGATAAGTGGTATTGTAGAAATACTCACAAAGATAAATCCACATTACCTATGCCCTCTGTTGCCTTGCTATATAATTTTTGAGATATCCCTCCACCCATTTGTTTACTATCTCTGTTTGACCATCTGTCTGAGGGTGGTAGCTAGTACTCGGAGTGAGCTCTATCGCACACAACCTGAATAGCTCATGCCAAAAGTGACTCATAAACCTACTATCTCTGTCACTTACAATGCTCCAAGGTAAGCCATGTAATCTGAATATCTCTTTGAAGAACAACTCTGCCACCTGTGTAGCAGTGTATGTAGCAGTGATCGGAAAGAAGTGTGCAAACTTTGTAAGGTGATCCACAACCACATATATGGAGTCTCTGCCTTGGGCTCTAGGCAGTCCTATGATGAAGTCCATAGACAAACACTCCCACTTCCTATTAGGAATTGGAAGTGGTTGAAGTAAACCGGCTGGATAGGAGTGCTCTTGCTTATTCTGCTGGCAAGTGGGACAATCCCTAACATATTGAAGTACCTCTGCTTTGAGCCCTTTCCATGTGAATCGCTCTCTAATCTGTTGGTATGTCTTGTAGAAACCAGGATGTCCTGCCATAGGTGAATCATGAAAATATTTCAAAACCACCCTCCTCACTACTGATCCTGGGACCAAAAATATTCATCCTTTGTAAATGATGAGCTCATTCACAAGGGTGTATCTGCTGTCCTGAATAGTCCCATCTATGAATCCAGCTGCCCAAGTGTCCTTTGCATACTCTGCAAGGATCAAGTGTCTCCAATCCTCTGATATGTCTATCAATAAGCTCAAATGGGGCCTACGTGATAAGGCATCTGCAACTACATTCTATGTCCCCTTAAAATATGTAATGTCAAAGTCATAGGACTGTAACTTGCTAACCCACTTTTGCTGCCTATCATTGAGATCTCGCTGCCCCAAAAAGTGTCTTAGGCTATTATGGTCGGTTTTGATACAAAATTTGCTACCTACCAAATATTGCCTGAATTTGGCCAAAGCATGCATAATGGCTAACATCTCCTTATCATATATGATGAAGCTCCACTCTAGCCCTCTCAATTTCCTACTCTCATAAGCAATAGGGTGCTTCTCCTGCATAAGCACCGCTCCAATGCCCTCTCCGAAAGCATAACAATGTAGCTCAAAAGGTTTGCTGAAATCTGGCAATGCTAACACTAGACAAGAAGTCATCAACCCCTTAAATTTCTCAAAACACTCCTGTGCCTCAAGAGTCAACAAGAAAGCTCCCTTTCTCATCAAATCTGTCAAGGGTGCCGCATGCCTAAAATATCCATCCAAAAACCTTCTGTAGAAACCACATAGTCCTAGAAAGCCCCTCAACTATGTAAGGTTCACCGATGAAGGCCACTCCACAATGGCATGAATCTTTTCAAGATCCATGCACACGCCCTCTGCACTGATGATGTGACCCAAGTACAACAACTCTGTCATGCCCAAATCACACTTTGACTCCTTTGCATACAAGGATTCTCTGTCCAATATACCCAGCACCGTGTCCAGGTGAACCAAGTGCTCCTCCCAAGATCTACTATATACCAAGATATCATTGAAGAAGACAAGTACAAATCTCCTCAACTGAGGATGGAAAACCCTATTCATTGTTGCCTGAAAAGTAGCAGGTGCGTTAGTTAGCCCAAATGGCATAACTACAAACTCAAAATGGCCACAATGACATCTAAAGGCTATCTTCTCGATATCCCGCTCTCTAACTTTGATCTGGTGATAATCTGATCTCAAATCTATCTTTGAGAAGAAGCAAGCTCCATAAAGCTCATCTATCAACTCATCGATCCTGGGAATGGGGTATCTATTTTTAATCATCTTCTTATTAAGCACTCCGTAATCAATGTACATCCTCAATGTCCCATCCTTCTTCTTTACTAACACCACTGAAGAAGCAAAAGGAGACTTACTTTGTCTAATGTGGCCCATAGCAAGTAACTCCTTTATGGTTTTCTCAATTTCATCCTTCAACCTCTTCGGATGCTTGTAAGGTGTAATCATGATGGGCTTAGCCCCCTCCTCTAACTCAATGATGTGCTCAATACCTCTGTCTGGTGGTCTACCCGGTGGAATGTCACTGAACACCTTAGAGTGTTTAACTCTAAGCTCCTGAATATCAGGAGGATATTCAATCTTATGTTGTCCCTCCTGTGATGGCATCAACATGCACTCTGCTGCCCACTCTACCTGATCATGTCGAATCAATGTAGCCATTCTACGAAAAGAGACCCCCCTGAGATCATTGTCCCTGATTGCCTTAAGAATATGTGTCTTCCCATTCACTTTAAACCTCATCTCCATCTCCTTGAGGTTAAGAGTGAACTCACCAATATCGTGCAACCAACTCATCCCAAGAAAAATATTTGTATCTCCCATAGGTACAACATAAAAATCTTCCTTAAAGTCATAATTATTAACTTTCAATGGGAGTCCAGTGATCCTACAATCACATTTGAGGACATAGGCATCCACTACCCTCACTCTAATTCCCCCAAACTCCTCTGTTTGTATGCCACACTTCTCCACCATCCTAGCATCAATGAAATTATGAGTGGCACCTGTATCAACCAAAAGTTATGACTTGCTATCTAGCGAGTACTCCTCTCATCCGGAATGACCCTTCTTGCTTAATACTAGTGAGATGAGCTTCCCTAAGTTGCCCATCTCCTTCCCCATCCTTGGACTCCATTTTAGACAAGTTTTCAGCCTTGTCTTCCTCTTTTTCACCATCTATTTCCTCTATATCAAACTGCTGATCTGAATTATCTGATTCTGATTCCTCATAGTATGCCCACATAACTCTGTTAGCTTTTCCCTTTGGCCTAAGAGGACAATCATGGTTTGCATCATAGGGTCCCTTACAGTAGAAACATAATTTTTTCTTCCTCAAATCGTTTAATGTTTCCTTGTCAAAAGGTGCTGGAGTTTTATCTTTAGAATCATTTTTTAAATCAGTCCTCTCTAGTTTTTTATAAAATGGTTTGTTATCCTTACTAGAAGATGCCCCTTTGGACTGAAATTTGTTTGTTGGGACTGCATGTTCCATACTTGCCTTTTTCATCGCTTCCTGTAAAGAAATAGGATCAAATGCCTTTATCCAACCTCTCAGTGGTTCAGATAGGCCCTCAATGAAAAGAACTATCAATCTATGTTCTTAAATGTTTGGCACCATGACTGCCAACTGCTGAAATTCACCAATAAAATACTCCAAGTTGCCTGTTTGTTTCAGCTGTGCTAAGTCCCAGAAGTAAATCTCTGGATCTTTTTTGTCAAATCTTTCAACCAACCTATCCACGAAGTCCTGGTATTCTATCACTTGGTTATGCTGAAGTGTTACCATACCATGGTACCACCAATCATGTGCTATTCCCTCCAAATGCAAGGTGGCATATTTGATAGCTTCAATCTCTGTCATTGGCGTCAGTGCCAAAAATGTGTCAAGCTTATGAATCCAAGCTTGAGCTGTCATCTTACCACTCCCATCAAATGTAGGCATAGTAAGCTTGCCTGTAGCCCTCTTCAGCTCACTATTTTGACCTCTAGGCCTCCTATCTTGTCTGAGTGACCTGTAATGCTCTCTCCTCTAATTTACAAAGCATTCAAAGGTCATCCTCTCCCAAACTTGCAGAGCTGATAATTCCCATTCATCATTTGCAGCCATGAGTGCATCTGCAAATATGGGGTCTCCTATCGCCTCCTCTACCGGAGCTTCTTCTGGCTCCTCCAAAAAAAATGTAGGGCGTGTAGGCCTATCAGCTATTCTGGAATGGGTCCGTTGTGGTCTCTGATTACCTGTAGCACTCCTGTTATCTCCCTATTCTCTTGGCTCCCCATTTTTTCTAATAGGTGGGTTCATCCTTTCTACCATAGTAGTGAGTGCCTATAATGCCTGTGCCATTTGCTGCTGCCCTGTAACCATAGCACCGTAGAATTCTTTGGTATCCTGATCATCATTATTCCTCCTATTTCTAGGTGGACTACCATCATGCCTCTCTTCCATATTTCCTCTTCCCTGTAACTGTTCTCTTTCAATCAGAGCTCTCCTATGAGTATGGTACCTGTGTGGTCCAATTTCCAGTGGCTACATATGACTCCCCAAACCCTCAAGATGGCAGGAATGAGGCTCTGATACCAATGTAAGAACCCCAAATAGGCTCTACACTGTTCACTATTTGTTTCCCTAGGTGTAATGATTGTTTTTGGTTTGTTTTTGAATGTTTTAAGCTGTTTTTGGGTTTTTGAGTTGATGAAAAGAAAATACAAATATTGAAAACTAATCTTACCTAAAATTATAACTCAAATCTGGTTATAATGCTAATCAAATTCATTTATTCGGATGGCTCCTAATGTATGTACAATACTTATTGCTGGAAGAATACATTAAAAACATCATCATTAATAGTTGAAAAAAAACCTGATTTTTGTCTCCAATATGCAACCACGCTGCTGGTTGCTTCCTCCTTGGGCAGCGCCTATCAAAAACCACAATATTAAATCTCTAATTTTTAATTCACTGTAGTGTTGTACTGTTCACAGCACTATAGCTGCTGTTATAACCCCTTCCAACCTGAAAACAGATTCATCCACTTTTTTCCTACTAAAGCACAATATTGACTCTAGAATGAAGTCAACTCATAGGCAAAATTCAAGTGATATTTCACACCCTCAAATTGCATCAACTCTGAAGATACTACGTCCTCCACAGTCTGAATTCTTCTCAAACTTGTAGAAACCCTTGTTGCCACAACTTCAAGAAATTTCACAAGGAAAAGTTTTTAAGCAATTCTCATAACCTGCTCTTGAAGGAAGACAAGGTTTGTTTATAAGGACTCCTCAACTCCAGAATGAGTCTCCAAGCTCAATGTGGGATAAAAGATATAATAATAACATAAAAAATGTTATTACATTAAAACTTAGAAAACCCCTTTTAATTTTTCCATAAGCTTGGACCCACAATTAATTGAAACGATGGCCCCTTTTATGATATCTTGACCCTCACTTAAGTTATATATTATAACTTAACAATATAGGCTCAAAACCAATAATGTTTAATTTAACTAAATAAACATTAATATCTCCATTATTACCCAACATTTTTGAATGTCATTTGGACTGGGAGCTAACATGATAGAACTGCATATAACCATACCCCTTTTCTAAAAATAGCAGGGGTCTATCTTTATAACTCCAAAACTGCTAAAAATAGCCTGACCAAGCCAAACTCAAAGGAAAACTCATCATAAACAAACTCTGGCAACCCAGAAGAGTACTCTGCTCTGGTCCTTGGAGGATCTCCACACCAAGGTGACCCTCTATCCAATCTTATTAGCCTACGAGGGTCTCTGATAGGCTAATCACCAGCTAAAGTGATGTCTCTAGCTAGAAGGGGACATCACACCAACCTAATAGAAAGAAAGGTGTGCCCTATGGGTAGAAGTGGAAAAATAGTCTAGTAAAGAAGATGTAGAATGATGGGTTCACCTAGGGCATTGGTGTAGATCCATGATATGCTAGTTGTTTTAGTGGCCCCCATTTTGGTTGCTATGACACTGATTGGTTTAGTGTGAAAGCTGATTGGAGGTTGGGTAGTGGCCCCACTATTCCCCCCAGGCATACCATTGGTACCACTATTATGCCCTATATGATTGATCTGGTAGTTGATACCACTACGATGCCCTATGCCCTATTTGTGCCTAGTGACTAAAAGTGATTGGTGATAATTGGCCTATATATATTTTATTTAGGTGTAGCTGGAAGAGAAAGCAGTGAATGGAGGAGCATAGCTATAAGAGAAAGAAAATGGAGAAGCATAGCCCTATTATCTATAGGCAATCAAATTGTTCTTAAAAACCTCCATGCTACCTAATCGCCCTACCCCCCCACCCATTTCCTTAGGCATCTACTAAAGTAACTATAGTGGGGTGGGAATCATAGGGTTTCTAGTTTGTTTTGAGCCCTACTATTCATATGCTAGAGGATATAGTTGTTATTCAGTTGACCTATCTGCCTTTGTTCCTAGCCACCCCCTAGGAGGTATATTATTGTAGGGGTTAATGGCTTTAGCCTTAGCAAATAATCTAATAATAAGGGTGGGCAGTTGGGGGGTGGAAAGTAAGAAGAGGTAGATTAATTAGGGAACTATAGTGGCAACATTGGTAAAAAGTAGTTTCTAGTTCATTAATCAATACACCTCTTAAGAATCCCTTAAATTTTATAGGCAAGAAGCACATAAATGCATGCCTGGCCCCCTACCTACTATCTATAGGGCTCATAGCTAATAGCTAAATGGGGATGCAAGATAGGTATAAAGGGAATTGGGATAGGGGAGTGATAAAGGATCTATCTATAGGGGCCAAATCTTATCTCTATAGATGGGTATGGGGTCATCTATCTATATAGTTGATCAAGGGGGCTCGACCAATGGCCCTTTCTATAGATGGGACCCCTATATCTAGTCCTCCTTCACCTAATGCCCTATCTATATATGAGTATGGTCTACATCTAGCCCTCGTTTAGCTTAGTATAATATGGAGTGAATTTACATTCACATTCCAATAGAGGGGGAGGGGGGGGGGGGAGGGGAATTACTATATGGACTCTAGGTCCCCTACCCTATATATCTATGGGGGGCATCCCCTATATATCTATGGGTAGCCTTTCAATGCATTAGTAGGGCATTCATTTATGCTTATGCTCCATGCAATAGATTGATACGGATGCATGTATAGTACCAAATGAACTATAGCTCTATATAGGGGCAAACGATACTCCCTATCTCCCCATCTTTCCATATATAGAATTCTCATAGGAAAGGGTGTGCATGCTTAACGAAGATAAATGGAAATTGGGGGGCATAGTTTCCCACTAATCCCAATAGCTAGGGGGCATAGTTCCCCACCCATCACAACTTCTATCTCCCCCTACCCACTCCTGGGTGGATATAGTTGTGCCAATAATTAGCCTTAGCCACCTTAGAAATATAGGGGGTAAGGGTAGTGGCTCTAATGCCCACCTCTGATTTTTTCCATTCTCTTGGCCCCCACTATTTTGATAGGAATATTATTTAGAACCGGATTTCCCTATGCATATAGAATGGTAGGGAATGTTACATATAGAATCTTTCTCTCCCCTACTATTATATGGGCAATCACATCCCAAAGCTTGGGGTGGAAAGAAGGGGTCCCCCATTGACTACATTGGCTAGATTCTAGACACAACATGAAGAATATAAAATAGGGGCCCAACAATGTTTCTAGTCCTATTGCTTATTCTAGTAGGCTTCAACATGGTAATGGTACAAAAGGAATTAGGTAGGATCCCAATCTAATGGGAGGATAGAGGCCTATAGAATGGTAGGGGCTCCCAGGGGTGCGGACAAAGAAAGGTTGTTAGATTAGAATGGTAGCCCCCCCCCCTCTATAGACATTCTTTCCTCCCACCCACCAAATAGTTAGTAAACTTGGAGGGTTTGACTTAGCTAAGTCAGGTACCATAAGGTATTATGATGATATGGGGTGCATGACATAGGTTATAGCTTAAATGGTGATGTTTTCAAGCCATTACTTTGATAGGGGACCCCTACCATTCTATAGGCTGCTCACTTGTACAATTGTGAGAAAATTATGTATTTTCATAGCACCCATGCCTTAGAATGGTAGGGTGAAAGTCTAAGAAAAAAAGGGTCTCCTATAATTTTCTTTTATGGCATACAACAAATTTTCACATTGATTATTAATAAATAAGAAGGAAGTTTCCTATGTCATATGAGCTATAGGAAGGGGAAGTTGGATGGATTCTCAGGGTCACTAAGAGTCTAGGTCATCTTAGGTTCTCCTACTCTTAGTTCAGTCCCTTTCATCAGCCTCCTATTGGGTTTAGTTATAGCTATCTCCCCTCTCCTGGCCCCTTATAATAGTAGGGATAAGTGAGATAAGATATTGGGTATAGAAAAACCCTTCATTCGACCAAGGAAATGAAACAAAGCACTACCGATTGATACTTATCCACTCTTTCTTGAAGCAATGATTTGAATGAGAGTGAGCTCTACATCCCTCTGTTCTATGGCACATTTTGCATGGGCATCCCTTGATAATAATACTATTAGATATAGGAACTTCTACACCTTTCTTGGGGCTCCAACTATGAACACTATGAGGAGAGGTAGAGAACGATGGGGGAAATTTAAAGTTCTCCCCAAATGAGTGCCCATAAAATTATAGGGATACTTTCATCCTGTGATTACTAGGCCCTCTTTTCTATTATTGTTTGCATTTAAAGCATCCGATTCCCCCTTGCTAGTGCAGAGGGGATTGACTCCTATGCTTATAAATGGATTAATGATCATGGGTAACATCATTATCATCCTTGCCAATTCTATAAAGAGAGGGGTCCTTTGCACTAGCACATGATGTTTCAAACTTATTGATGATTGGTGGTGTTAGCACCATCTAGAGAGAAAGAAACAAGTAGGGTTCCCAACCATTGATAGAAAGAAATCAAGACTGACTAGGAACTATCTATGTACTAGAATTCCCCCCATTGTGCATGTAGGGATTCCCGCCCTACTATAGCCACCCACCCTGCAGAGGCCACCATTCTGTCAGAGGGATAGGGGGTGATAAAGGAGGTACTCATTATTATATTACTAAACTTGATACCCTAAATCAAAATAATTAAACAAACAAAAGACCCTACTATTATAAGGGTATAGTTCATAGTCAAGTGGATAGAGTAGAGAGATATTTTGTATTTATTATTTAAAGGTCAAGTGACCTAGGAAACATAAGGGCCATCCTTGAAAAGCTCCAGTTGTACCTGAGTTGAGCTCCTAGCCATGTCTAATTCCCCTTCCTTCCATACTGTTGTGCCAGGTTGCCCTCTTGAGAAAAAAAGATATGGTCAGTGGGGTTGGGACCATCCCACCTATAGAAGAGTAGGGGCCTTGTGCAAGAACTATAGTTGGGAATGCTTTCTTTTTTCATAACAACATATATAAGAACCATCTTGATGCACTTCAATCTAACGAGGACCTTTCAATTTATAGGGGCATGCTTCAACCATTACATGGAGTTAGGCACCCATAGAATAGTAGGGCATCTATGGCCAAATTTATGCCTACTATTCTAAGGCTATTACGAAAATGTGGGGGAAGGAAGCTTACCTATATCTAAGCTACCTCCATACTAGACCAACCATGTGCTACCCACACCCATATAATACCTATTCGATATATATAAGCTAGCACATGCACTCATATCTGAGTTGGCACATACCATGGCTTACACATACACATCTCATAGAAATGGAAGGTAGCTGATGGGCCCCCTAGTTATATAGCTAGTTCTAGATGCAAATGCATATCCATGCCTTATGATTGCCCACTATTTTAAGGATGATTGGAGCATCTCTCAGGAGGATAGGAGACCATATGATCTACATGAGTTACTCTTATTTTGTTAGTAGGTAATCTAATAAGTTGAAAAGTTTAGCAAACCATAGAATAGGGTGGGGCTGATCTATGGTTAGACATTTTTCCCTAGAATTTTATGGTCTTAAGTGAATCATTAATAGTTGTTGGTTCTTTAGCTACAACATGATCACTTTCTATTTAGTCAATGGGTTAGCACAAGCCACTACTCATATAGCACATTTCTCTTAGTATAGGGTGATGACTTGGGCTAGGCAAGGAAGGAAGGAATGTTGTGAGGTAATGGAATTGGATTAGCAACTAATGCTTCTACCCATAGCCCATAGTCCCAACTATTTATAAGGGAAGGGCTCACCTAGATAAAAAAAGGGCATATTATTGCTACTGATTCTATTGCTAGGATAGGGTCAGTAGATAGCTCTGTATCTAAATATGGGTATGAAATAACTATTCATAAGCTAAAGTGCACCACCTACCCAACATCACTCAACAATTGCTCGAACAATAGGCCTCTACTATTCTATGGAGTGCACAACCAAGTCAAGTACATGGGCATGTTATGTACAGTTGATTAGAGGGAATGGGCCCTTATCTCTGCCCCCTTATAGATCTATGGGCCCAATCTACATGCATTCATCAGTTATATTATATATGAAACATATCAGAGGATAGAGACTCAACTATATAGATAGTTGATCTGGGGGGTTTGCATGTGGAGATGTGGTCCAACAAAGGGCTGCTCTATATATAGATAGAGCTACCTATGACACTTTTCCCAATCCCTATCTATATATGGGTGGTGCACATCAAACTATTATAGGTAGCCCATATATAGATAGGGAGATAGGGTCGTTGCCCACCCTATAATTCTATGGCAGTATTGCAAAGGGAACAATCTATTTCTTCATCGATCTATCTCTATACCATGATGACTAGGAACAAACAAATAAGAAATTCCACTTCTTCATGTAGAGGGCCCCCCCTATCAATAGTACGTGCTTCACCTTAACCCTGACCTCTACCTCAACTATTCATGATTCCAATCGAGTTTTGGCTGAAGGAGTCAATAATGTCACATTTAGTACTAGGAACTAGGTTAGTTCCCAATGAACAAGTAAGAATTGCCTCAACCAAAATTCTAGGAATTGGACCCAAAGAAGCCACTCAGGTTCATTATCGATTGGGTATCAATGAGAAAATAAGGGTGAATGAGTTTAATAAGTATTAGATTGACCAACTTGACCAAATAATAGGTCGAGGCTAAGATTATGTTGTTTGTTGGGAATTGGAGAAGGTCAAATGAGTAGACATCAAATGACTAATTCCTGTTTCTCATTATCATGGAATTTGTCATCAAGATGGATTGCCCTTATGTGGTCAATGAACTCATACTAATGCTAGGACTTTTCATGTTGCCTGCAAGAAATCATAGCCGATTGAGCATATAAATGGACCCTTAGCCCTCTATTACTTTCCACCCACCCTATAAGGGTGGAAGGCTAAGGGGGGATGGGTGGGGGGGGCCTAATGTGATGAACCATCCTAAAACATGAGTGGGGGAGCAATGGCTATAGCCATCATGTGTGGGGTTGGAATGGCTAGTTTCCCTCCCACTGCACCATGGGCCCACCTTGTAGTAAATCTTAGGAATATCATAATGGTAGTATGCATGTGGGCCCATATAGCCCTACCCCTACTATTATAAGGGAGGGGTGTACGGGCAATGATATATATTGAATTGGCACTACAAAGGTAGATTAGTTAGTTGAGATGGCCCTACAGGTGAGCCCCTACTCGAGCACAACCATGAACCTACCCTATTATTCTATGGGCTATGGGCTACCCTACTCTCTATATATAGGTGGCACCATAGCCATAGAACCATTATAGGGATAGGGTGGAATGGTAGGGCCTTAGAATTGTAGGGCATTTAGATGAGTGCCTTAAAAAATCTAGGTGCACATTTCATGCCTACCATGGCCTTTCAACTATAAGGAAATAGGGATGAGCCCTAAAATTCTATGGCCTTAGATTAGAATAGTAGGGCATCTTGCCTTTTTAATAGATAGTAGGCCCTAGAAAATTCAATATAGTTGGTGGTGCACATAGATGTAGGGCCACCTCCCTCTCTATAATTGAGGTTTTGACTCTGCATCCTGAATGCCAACCCTAGGTTATGGGCCCTCCCAGCTATATAAATTAAGTAGAGGTTCTCTACATGCACAATGCCATTGTCAGGGCCTTTGAAACTATAGTCCCACCCTCCTGCTAGGCCCGGCCCTGCCCTTCACCCCTTTTCATGCACTAGTGCTCCAAAATAGATTATTGAGGTAGATTATTGTAGGGGGGCATAAGGGCCAGTGCAATGGGAGCTATAGTTGGGCGGTAGAGAACTTATTCCTTTTTGAGGGATAAAACTTTCACTACTATTATAAGGCGCTAAACAACCTAGTCAAGCCCTTATAATAGTAGGGTGCCATTATCCCATCAATTCCTATGAAGATAGGGAGCTTGTATTCCCCATTCAAAAATTCCCCTTTGTTCATGTTGCTAACTACCGCCCCTTACCTTACCTTATAATAGTAGGGGGCCCCCTTCATATTATTGTAGGGGCCCCTTCTAGATTCTTGTAGGGGCCTCACAATAATCTATTTAGGGGCCCACCCTTTTAATATAGGGGGTGGGAGAGCACAAAATTCTAGGGTAGGGTCCCCCCTTCACCTATTATTATAGGGGCCCCTTATACATTATTATAGGCGGCCCATAGTTTCCTATTATTGGGACAGTCCCTAGTAGCCTATTATTGGGCAGGGCCCCTTGGTAGCCTATTATTGTAGGGCCCCCTTCTAGATTATTGCCCCTTCTAGATTATTGTCCTACTTTTAGTTCATTCCACCTCCCATTCGAGTCCACATGGCTAACATAATGATCAATCATCATTTTTTATTCAATCAGTGGTGGTAGGGAGGCAAACCATGAAGGGTAACAGGTCCAACTGATTGAGTCTTCATGGTGGGCCAGTAGGAAAGTCACCTATAGATAGTAGGGGGCTTGGTTAACTTTAGGAGAGTTTTCATAATTGGTTGGTTTAGACCAACATTTAGTTTATACCAACATTAACCTCCCACCCCAATTATAGACCCTACAATTCTATGGGGATAGGTGCATGCACCAGATTCCCCCACTCTATATTTTAATGGGTATAGGGTAGGGCCTAGCCTATCCTATCCTTATCAATTTTAGGGTAGGGTAGGGGGTGGGGGCCCTACTATTAGTGGTCCTATTATTCTAGTTGATCCCAATTATTATAGATAGCCCATACCCATAAAATTTTAGGCTAGCCCCTATAGAAATAATGGGTAGACCCCCACCACTATAGTATAGTATAGATAGCCCATAAAATTATAGCCCTCCCTATAATTATAGTTTATTCGATCCCCCCATACCCATAAAATTATAGGCTAGGCCATACTTATAAAATTGTAGGCTAGCCCTAAATAGATCCCTACTATTCTAAACCTACTATTCTATGGGATGGTAGACATGTCATTTATGAAATTGGTGGAGGTAGGGAGGCAGACCATGGAGGGTTTGGGGTCCAACCGATTGATTGAATAAATAATATTCTAATTTAGAGGGGCATTATAAATACATACATACATTTAGAGTTGAGGGGTTGGCATAGTGGATATAGCAGTGGATACAACTCTAACAGTAGTGGCCCTACCAATTTTTGAGAGCTCCCTACATAGCGTAGGACCTCCCCAGATGAATGTTCTCCCCATTATTCAATAGAGAATAGATGTCTGAGTAGGATGGGCCTTCCTTTAGAATAGTAGGAGAAACTAAGTTAAAAATAGGATCAAGCTATTAAGGGGGGGGGGGGGGGGGTGTGCTTCCCTTAAAATATAGGGTATGGTAGGGAGATTATTGTAGGGCCACCCTCCTAGGAATTGGGCCTATCCTAGTATCAATTTGATCAACGAGCATATTGGAAGGGCAGGCCTATAGAATAATGGGACTTCTTGACTTCTCACCAGGTAGCTCCAACTATAGCTACTGCCCATCGAATATTTAGGCCATCTCACAATCAATTCAAGAAATGAATGCCTATAGTTCATGCTTAACTATAGTAAGTTACCCAGACCCCCTATCTATATATGGCAATTAAAAATCAAACCAATCGACTAGGTTCCTCAGCTTGACCTATCCAACCAAACTTACAATCAACTATAACATTGTTGGTAGGCCCCTTTATAAATTGCGAACTTTCCATCTCACCCATTAGGTGGATAGGTTAGGCCCTTCCTTTGGAAAGTAGGAGAACCTATAGGCTAGGGTTATAATAGTAGGGAATCACCCAACTTATAGATATTTCCTGAACTGAGGGTGAGGATGGGAGGTAGTTCTTTTAATCCCCTATAGGCTAGGATGGGAGCCCTACTATTCTATGGGCTAGTTGATGGTAACAACATTGGATGCAGCTATAGCTAGAACTAATCATCATGACCTCAACTAACCCTTACATGCCTATATTAGAAAGGGTGGGCCTTGAGTTATAGCCTTGACATCAAGGAGCCATAGAACCTATATTAGAAAGGCGGGGCCCATTTATTTTATGGCCATCCAGGTTGGAGAAAAGAAAGAAAATGCCTTTACCTTTACCTTTCTCAGACCGTGGGTGCCTTCCCAGGCCCTAAAATTCTATGGGGATGGCACCCTACTATTCTAAGGGAATGTTAGCCCACCCTATATTTTAGTGGCTATAGGGAATCTAGCTCAAAAGGGTGGGAACTATATGGCTAGACTAGATTCTAGATTCTGTGCATAACATGCCAATGGAGAGATGGTTAATGGAGCCCTACTATTCTATTATCTCCCATACCCCCCTCAAATTTTGTTTAGAATAATAGGGTGAGTGTTAAGTGGTAAAGTTTAGAATAATAGGGCAAGCACCGGGGTGCCACCATAGAATTGGGCTACTTCCCTACCCCTATCCTATTATTAGAAGGGGAAGGGCTCTATAGGGGGTAAAGTGGGGCCACCTGAATCCTTCCCTTAGCCCCCCTTGCCCCCCTATATATAATTGATTATTTTAGGGGCCTACATACCTGGAAATAATCCAAAAGGCCACCCTTCCCCTTCCCCTTCTAATAATAGGGTAGGGGTAGGGCACATAGCCCTTATAATAGTAGGCGGCAGGGGCTGCTGCACTTAGAATAGTAGGGGGCCCACTGTTGTTTCTGGTTAGGAGAGGAGGGTAAGGGGGGAATAGTAATAAATAGGGTCTATATCTTAAAGATAGTTATCTACAGGAGGTAGATTAGTCTATCCATTAGTAGACCCAATGGATAGTGATCAGGATCTATGCAGAGTATGCAAGCGGTCCATTGTAGATCACCTACAACATCTAGGCCTACCTCACCACTTATAGTATAGTATAATGGACCCAATAATGCCCTACTATTCTAAAGGGTGGGTCCACAATAAGTCATGTATATTCACATAATTGGCATAATCACTAGCTGTAGAGCCCTACTATTATAAGGGACACGGGTCACAATTTGAGTTCCAAACTCTACACATGAACCCCTAGATGTTGATCATATCAATTATTTCTGTAGCACTCCTAGTAGTTGTTCCCATAGAATAGTAGGGACTATTCAATGTGAAAGAAAGGTAAGGG
The DNA here is from genome assembly GCA_028749045.1 of Cupressus sempervirens. NCBI lineage: Eukaryota > Viridiplantae > Streptophyta > Pinopsida > Cupressales > Cupressaceae > Cupressus > Cupressus sempervirens. The sequence goes on from CM053789.1 coordinate 906,170,633, forward strand.
CCCTTCTATTAAAGGGAAATTATGTAGTTCCTATAGGCCTATGAGGGAACAAGAGCTAGAGCAAGGTGATATACTCCCAGCAAAGGTTGCTAGAGAAGCATCAGTGAAAGGAGAGAAGGGAATCCCTACATGGGCATGTAGAAGTTTGATAACCTACCCCTAAAATTATATGGGTTGGGGCAATATTCATTAGGAGAAAAGGTGGGAAGGGAAAGAGTAGAAGCAATGGTTGATGCTTACCCAATAGATGGATTGGTTTTAAATTGGTTTTAAAATCAGTGGTTTAGCAGTAACACCCTATAGGTTCATCTACAAGGGATCAAGCATAGGTGTTTTCATTAGTAGTATGAGGTGGGGTTCAACTAGAAAATGTAGGACCCTAGAAGCTAAATAACTACCACCTCACTTAGATGCACTTCATTGAGATTGGCCCTACTATCTATAGGGAAGTAGAGCCTCCAGTCCCAGTCATTGTTGACCCAATCAACCCTAAACCATCATTAGTAGACCCAACATTAGTAGCTTTTGTAGCACATGCTCTAGTTGAATATCCATATATAGATGCATAACCTACAGGGACTTATCTTCGATATAGGGGCTAGTGGAGATGATTTAGAAGCAGAGGGCCCACCCCAACTATTCTAAAGGAGTTTTAGTTAAAGAAACAGAGCCATCTTTACCCAGGAGCAAGAAGAGTAGACACTATAGAGGCAGCTCTTGTGCCAACCCTAGGGATGGGTGGGGAACTATAATTAACTACCCAAACTATCTAGAATCTCCCCCCTATCAAGCCCCTTTCACTAGGGTGGGAAACTAGAATTCCAACCAAATCCCTTCCCCTTCCAATAATCTATTTGGGCAATAAAACCTATAATTTTATGGGGGGCCCTAACCCTAGAATTTTTAGTTATGGTCTATTTGGGGGACCCTTGCCCTTAAATATAGGGTGGGGTAGGGTAGGGTAGGGGCCCCTTCTATATTATTCTTGCCAGGGACCCATACTTAATAATGAGTACCCTCAGAGGAAGAGAATGAATGAGTTCCTCAAATTTTATGGGCAACCAAAAATAGGGCAACTGGATCCCTTTATTTAGAATAGTAGGGCCCATTGAAAAGAAAGCATGCTTAGGTAGGCAATGCCATTAAATAGGGTAGAGCCATCTAGCCTACTATTTGTATAGAAAAACCCCCTACCAATAGAATAACCCATAGAATTGTAGGGCCTGACATATTGTGGGCCGTACCATTAATTTTATGAATATGGGCACCCCACATTATATAGGGAATTGGGATGCCAGCTTTGGAAACTATAGTCCCACGCCCAACTTGAGCTTGTTGAATAGTAGGGAAGTGGAATAGAATAGTAAGGTTCCCACAATAATAAAGAGGGGGGAGATTCCCCTATAGAATGGTGGGGTAACATGGGTGGCCTATTATTCTATTATTGTCACTTCATTTCTCCTCACCCCCTACTATTGAAAGGGCCCTATCCTTTATAGTGGGGTGAGTGACTATGCCCCCCACCCAACCCCACATGCATATACAATCTGCCCTTATGAGCCTTTAGAATAGTAGGAAAGTGCCCTACTATTCTAAAGGGTCATACTATTATAAAGGGTAGGGTGCATGCTTGTGTGCAGAGGCCTTCCCCTTCCCTTATCCCTTATAAATGTAGTGGTAGGGGGTTGATACCTGGGTCAATTCTGCTAACATGCTGCATGTACCATGTTACACCCTACCCCCTACAATAATATAGAAGGGGCCCTTAAAAAAATAGGCAAAGGGGCCCTATATTTTAAGGGTAAGCGCCCCCCCCCCCCCCCCGCCCCACTTATATAATTTAGGTAGATTATTGACCATACCATAAAATTATAGGGCCCACCTATCCCCTATAATTTTATGGGGGCATATTGCCTATTATGTTATTGTACCCCCCAAAAAAATTATTGGAAGGGGAATCCCTAAGAATAGGTTTAGTACATGCTAGCCATTGGGTGCATAAATAGCATCTCCTCAATTCTATATAGGCGGCAGGGCTATGGCCCTACTATTCTATGGGTCCTTGATGACTTTAATTGCTACTTCAATTGATTGCCTCCTTCAAAACCCACGGGAACCGCTACTAATCAAGTTGTTCTAGTTGTTTACCTGATCTGATCGATAGCTAAATCCTCAGATCTATAGGCAAGAACCCTACTATTATAAGGGGCCCCTACCCCTACCCTATACCCTAAACTACTCTATATTTTAGAGGCAAGGGCCCCCCAAATAGACCATACCTAAAAATTCTAGGGCTAGGGCCCCCCATAAAATTATAGGTTTTATTGCTCAAATAGATTATTGGAAGGGGAAGGGGCCCAGGCACCCTACTATTCTAATGGGGAACCCCCCAGGCCTCCAACTAATCTACCTCTAATTTAGCCCCATCATGTCTTTTCCTACTTGTAGGGTGGGTAGGACTCATAGTTCCCTTGTAGGGATAGTAATAGTTCCGAGAAACTATAGGTTGCATGTGTGGGGTTGGAACTATAGTTTCACTTAAGCACACCCCATGTGTGGCCCTACTAGGTTCCTAGTGGGGTAGGAAACCAAGCCATTATTAACCCCAACACCACCCGACAGGCCCCCCTAGCCCTAGCCCTACAATTTTAGGTTAGGTATGGGGTGGAGCCAATGATAAGATAGGCTACAATTTTATGGGCTATGGGGGTAGAGAACTATTCGATAGGGGGGTTGGGGGGCTAAGGGCTCTTCTTGATCCTCTTCCAATTTTCCCAACATTCTATACATAACATAACTCTAGGAGATCAAGTAATCCATTATGGACCTACCCTATTGTATCTATAGTGAATCACTCCATAGATAGAGATGATAGGGCTCCTATTAAGACAAAGAATCTAGCCACTATAGAGGATAGGGACCTATGGTTATTCCTACCCTACTATTTATTCTAAAGGTAGGCCCATAATCTACTAAGAATTGTAGGGCATGAAGCCCTACCCTATAATGGCCTATAATTTCTATGGCTATGGTGGCTGGCTATAGATAGTAAAAAGGGGCTCTCTCCCTCCAAAGGTAAAGGCCTACCATTCTATAGCGCTTTCAATTCTATGTGAGCTTTTGTGATTCATAATATTGCTACTGTAATAACTTAAGATCTTAGATTGTAACAATCCATTGATCAATGGCCCTATCAACTTATGCATAGTGATTAGCCCCAGGTAGAATGACTAGCTTGAATTCTCCTTGTGGACTACTCTCCCCACCCCTATTGAGTCCCCCCCACCCAGGAATCTATCTGTGATCCATCCTAGAACTATAGTTTGAAAGGCCTTATATGTTCTATGGGATGATCAATTCATTAATCAAAAGTTTAGGTCATATGATTTCCATCGCCTACTATTTTAAGGGCTTGAGCTGAGATGTATAAAGACTTCTTTTTTCCCAAGACCAAAAACTATATGGGTATGGGCATCTCAATCTATGATAAAAAATGGAACTATAGTGGACTCTCGATCTAGAATTGTATATGAAACAACTTGATCCTCTCCCTTATCCACCCTACTCTCCCTAGTCATGTTTAGGAAATGGAAACAACCTTGAGTTATACCAAAAATTCAGGTGCGTATAGTTTACCTAGCCTTAGCTTACCCTTACCTTACCTTAAATAATCTACCCATTTTTGTCTAGGTGGCCTTACCTTACCTTATAATAGTAGGGGCCCCTTCTAGATTATTAGGTGGGGCCCCATAGCCTAATATTATAGGGGCCCCTTCTAGATTATTGGGTAGGGCCCCGGTAGCCTATTATTGTAAGGGCCTACCCCTATAATTTTATGGGCTTTATTATTGTACCCTATCGAAACAATGAGGGCATTCACATATTATTGTAGGGGCTCTCCTTCTATATTATTGTAGGTAGTAGGGCCCTCTACATGCACACACCATCTTATTGGCATAACCCCTACTATTCTTAGCAACTAGCCTATATCAGAGTTTAGGTAGGGGTTGGCCCTAGGTGCAAGTGTAGGGATTCCTACCCAATGCTGAGTATAAGTGTAGGGATTCTTACCTAATTCTAAGTACAATCATAGGGAATCCTGCCCAATGTCAAGTACAAGCATAGGGATCCCTACCCAATGTTAGGTACAAGCGTATGTATTATCCTATTCTTTCTTTCCCTGCCCCTTTCTTTAGCCATTAGGTGAATAGGGTAGGGATAGTTACTTGCTTTCTTTCACTAGTCGAGTACAAGCTTAGTTTCTACCCAACCCCATTTTGATTGACTAGCTTGCTTTTATGGATAGGAAACTTCTTATTCTATTGTGATGATACAAGTAAGTCCCTTATAATAGTAGGGCAATATAGTCCCCATCTATATTACATATAGATGAGAAAAGTCTTTCGATTTATGCCTACTATCTATAAGGAAAATAGAGGGGCACCAGTCAAAATAGATAGAGTTTTATGATGACCTGGATCCTTTACTCTATAGTTGCATAGGGATTCCTCTCTTTCACAAGCTCTACAATCATACACAACTACCATATAATTTTTCCCCCATTCGGCCATAAAATTTTAGGTCTTTCATAAGCCAAGCCATACATGCATAGGGATTCCTACCCCTACCTTTATTTCTTTGCTCAACAATAATACAAGCATAATTCCTGCCCCTACCTTTGTCATTCATTCTTTCTTCTTGCTTTCCATTCCTAACACTTCTAGTTCAAGTTGAGAGTCCCTTACCTTCATTCAATCAACTTAACAGGGGGTTAGGAAGTTTTGATAGGTTATAATGTTAGGGCTAGTTCTAGATATTATGTATAGATTAGAGTCATTTCACTTGGGTGTTTACTTAGTTCAAGTTTGAATCCTATGTGATCTTGTTAGGAATAGATAGATAGAAAGGTGGATAGTTCTATGCTGGCCTCTAGAAGTTATAGATAGTAGGGCCCTTTAGCCCTTACCCTTACCCTTAAAATAATAGCAAAAGGGGGCCCACCCTTAAATAATATTGGTGAAGGGGGCAATAATATGCTAGGGGCTAGGTGAAGGGGACCCTTACCCTTACCCTTACAATAATCTATTTGGGGCCCCTTAAACAATAAATAATAGGTCCCTAACACTATAATTTTTAGGTATGGTCAATAATCAATAATATTTTGAGGGAGGGGGTGGTGATGGGGGGGGGGGGCAATAAACTAATAGGTCCTTCCCTTCCCTTGCCTTGCCTCAAAATAGTGGGGTGGGATGGACCCTGGTAGCCTATTATTGTGGGGTGGGGCCCCTAAAATAGATTATTGTAGGGTTGTAGGGTAGGGACCTGATAGAGAAGTTTCTTTTTAGGTTTAACTAGCCATTATGGCTAGGCACCCACCAACCACTTCATCCCTTACCCTTATCACTTGACTCCCCAATCAATCACCCTTCTTGTTATTATTCCCAACCATGCAAGTGATGGGTCACCTATTGATCGAGAGGTACAGGCATCAGCAAAAACAATAATGAGGTCATCAATAATATAATAATAGGGGCTTCCCCAACCCACCGTATAATACCCACCCAACTTATCATCCCACATGCCCTACTATCTATAAGGGCCCCCCTACAATAATCCACTGCCTGCCTAGAAATGATAGAGGCCTACAATAATATGTGCCCATAAAATTATAGGGGTGGGCCTCTTTGCTTGCATCATCAGGCCCCCTACCCCCTATATTTATCTATATGGATCAAGGAAGGCCCAAACTAAGATACAGAGGGCATATTATTCTAGTAGGCTGAAACATGGCACCCCTACCTCTTATATTAAAAGGGCCCCTAAACAACCCTACTATTCTATGGTCTATTTAAGGGCTATTCTAATGGGCAGGCCCCTACTATTCTATGGCTAAAGTAACTAGAGAAGGAAATATAAATAATCCCCAGGGTTCCCTATATATATAGTGAGTGATCTTCCTTCTCTTCATGAACATCATGTTATGTATCTAATAGAGATGAATACCACCTATAGAATGGTAGGGCTCTCTTCCATGCTCAACTTGCTATAGTAGGACAGTCGAGCAATCTCTATCTCCCAATCATAAAGAGCCAGTTCAAGGAACTTGGTTAATTTTTTGGGGTTCCAGAAGTGCCAACTCCTGGGAGAGTTGTGGCTAAAACCCTAGGATATAGTTGATTAAAGGCTGAGTGCTCTTTTGTCAATCCCTCTGCAGGTAGTTTCTTTCCTGCTATTTTAAGATAAGGTAGTCAGGTGGCACAAGGCTCAACCTATTACTTATAAGCCATAACCTCCTCATGTCATTGATAAAGGATGAGAGGAGTAGTGGTACCCAATCTTGAACAACATCTTGGCATTCATGATGGTGTGATCAGAATGAAGGACAAAAAAGACTTCATGATGGGCTGAATCTAGAGAAGCCAGTCAATCAAGCTTTTTTATGTTGCTTTTGTGATTGTTCGCAATGAAGTGCTTGGGGATTTTGTCGTTGATTGAAAAGGGCATGTCACCCTAGAAGGCCTGTGCCTATATAGATAGGGTAGTTTTAAATTGAGTACTCCTAAGAGCTCAGCACTCCTCACTTCGATCAAGCCAAGCTAAGCCAAGTTCCACTACCTTGAGTTCCCTAGCTTAACCCCTAACTTAATAGAAACAATAATCAATCCCCCTCTAACCATAGCCATAGAATTTTAGGGTAGGGTAGGGGAGCAGCTAGTTTATTGCTAGAGGGGGTGGGGACCTTACTATCTATAGGGCTAGGACATACTAAAAGGAGAAAGACAAGACTCCCAAAATAGGAGTACTCTGCTAGATGCTATGGAGATAACTAACCCATAGTCAATTGTCCAATCAGCCAAGCCCACCAATCACATTTGCCTCTACATCAATGAGTGCATAAATGACCTTAAGTCAAGTGGGTCATAGGGGATTGGGCCCCTATTTTCTATTATTCTAACCACTTCAATAGTGAGAATCTAATATGAAGATATGTGTAAACTCAAAACCATAATCTAAAGATGCATAGTTAGTTCACATTAGTAGGATCCCAAACATTTAATATAGGGCCCATTTAATATATGGCAGGGGCCATAGAACCACAAAATAGTAGGGGGGGCCACCTGCCTACCTATAAAATAGTAGGGGTCATTTTTTCAAAGCTATATCCCAATGTGTATTGATGCAATGGCCTAGGCCCTACTATTCTATGGCAGAAGAACTACCTATATAATTGTGTAGTAGGGTGTGCATAAGGAAGACCCTGGCAGTACTCCACCATAGAATTGGCCTATAGGGGCCCACCCCTCATTCCAAGAGAAAATTAATTATTTTGAGACCCCCTATCAAGCCCTTTACCCTTTATATTAGTAGGGGTAGGGGGCCCAGCTTCTAAAAATATAAGGTGGGCCCTGTATATTCTATGGTGGAATAGTTGCCTTCTGGGGGTGGGGGGGGGGCCTACTATTCTATGGGTAAAGGTAGATTATCTATGTAACATGTGCCAATCTAATAATAGGGGCACAAATGGAATCTACCCTCTGCCTAATGGAATAAACCTACCATCTCCCTGACATGTTGAAACCTGCTAGAAGAATTGCCTAGAATTTTATGGATGGGAACTATAGGTTAGGTTGTTCCCATAAAATTCTAGGCATCATGGTGAAACAAGTTGTTTTCCAAGAACTATAGGCCCCCAGTTACCCATGCATTTCAATTCTCCCCCAATAATCTAATAATAGGGCTCCCACCATGCATGGGGGAGGGAATTTGAGTTGAGCAGCTAGCTGAGTGGCCCTATATTATGAAGGGAAACCCCTACCATTCCATAGGCCCCCTACTATGGCAATGGCCCTATCAAATCATAGTGAGGGGGAATCATAGTTCCTCAGGGGGTTCTATTCCCTCTCTTTTTAGAAAGGATCTAGCCAGTACCCACCGAAATGCCCCATAGAATAGTATGGGCTTGCTGGAACTAGACTCCTATTTGTGAAGGAAGAATCAAACAACTTGTGACTACTAGGTGGGATCAATAGTAGTCATGGGTGGGAGTGGACCAAGAAAGTGGTTGTATGAATAAGGAAGAGGTGAGATACTAGAGTTTTAGTTTTGGATAGCTATAGTAGAGGGAGAGGGGTTGGGATCCATCCAAACTAAACTATGAAACTACCTAAATCATCTTGGAGTTGTCTATCAATAATTTTTTTGGGGCCTAGGGAAAATCCCAATCAATGGAGATAGGTGGTTTAGGGCTTTTCTCTTTCTTTTTTCCAAGGTTTTGGGTGATAATCCATTTCCCAAATCAATCTGAGACACTTCATCTTCTTGATCATCTATTCCCTAGAGTGACTAAACCAATAGAATGATCAATGGTGGCCCGTACTATTCTAAGGGAGGTCTTAGCTTCCTTGTGAGGTGAGATCTACTCCCAGTCTGGTAGGTAGGGGCCTCTTTCACAAGTGTTGACATGGCTCAAAATGAGCTGAGGAGATTGGGGTTATTTACTAGGTATCATCAAGTCCAATTTGTCCCCCAGGGATATGGAAATGTTGAATTGATAAATCAATCTAATCACCTGGTAGCCCACATATATAATAGGGGACCTCGTGCCAAGCCCTAATATACCTATAGGGGGGCAGCATGGGAACCACCCTTTACAACCCCTATCTAGCTCTGGTTCAATCAGCAGGATCCAACTCGAGAACAAAACTATGAGAATGAAGATCTTGCTAGATAGGTCCCCTAAAATTTGATAGGGAATGAAGCTGGTATTGTTTGGCTAGTAATGAAGTTGGTGTTGTCATCTGACCATCCTTTCTTTGTTCCCATCCACCCGCATTACAAATGTGACCTAGATGAAGAGGAAGACAAAGGTAGTGCTATAGCCCTAGTGGAAGGAGTAGGATGGGAGGAGCATAGAGAATCTGGTTTGGCCCCTACTATCGGCCCTACCTCCACCTATATCCTAGGGTAAGGGGATAAGATAGCCTTATATACATAAAATGGCCACCTAGCTTCATTTAGTCAACTATCTCTCACCGTACTATCTATAGGCCCTACCCCCTATAATTTTTACGTATGGTCCTATAGATAGTAGGGCAACTTTCTCACCCATGTGCCCTATCAAATTTTAGTGAGAAGAGAAATGTTCCCCTACTATGGCCCCTATAAAATAGTAGGTGATGACCCTAGGTAATAGGTTGTCTATTTGTGTTGGATTACATTCCAATGTTGTGCTATGCATATGTAGAATAGAAATATTTATTCCACTCCTTTCTTGGAGAATAATCTAATAGGGCTCCCCTCACTTCTTACTCCTACCTGAGGGTGTAGGATAGGGATGGACCGATGGCACAAGAAGAGAAAACTTTTTAATAAATGCTCCTATCATCCTATTACACCTAATTTGATCTGTTGGCCCTAGTATTATATGGGGTTGAATTGTTAACAAAGCTATCCCTTTGTTCATTATGTAATAGAAGGTAGCTCGATTGAGTCTCTATCTTTCTCTCCAATTGTGCCACCCTTCCTTTATCACCTCCATCTTAACCTATCCTCTATTCCTGGCTACATCCCCTGGATAACTAGAGTAGTGAGGATAGTAAACCCTATAGTTGGACGGGGCAGTGTGGTTGGCCCTACTATTATAAGGGCAAGGTAGAACCATCCTATCTATAGTTGTCCTCTTAAGTTCCTTACAAGCCCATAGAATAGTAGGGCCTCCCTAACTAAATGCCATAGAATTTTAGGCCCTACAGGTTGAGGTAATGCCCTTTAATAGTAAGGGTCTAGGAGGAAGGGAGTTATGAATGATCCAGCTCAAAAAAAAAAACCCTACTATTCTATGGTAGTGCAAATCGAGGATAGAGATTGATCTTGAGCACCTTATCATCCCCATTATTTCTATAGGCTTCTAATTCTAATTTCTCAATTCAAATCAGATCAGATTAAATTGTGGGAAACTCCCCTACTATTCTCAAGGACTAGGTGGGTGGCCTTTAACCCCCCACCTAGCCCCACACATGCCAAATCCTGATTGATCACATTATACTAGGTAGGAAAGAGTATAAGGATTCATTTCCCATTAGTTGGTACCAATGTTGAGTTGTCCATCCATACATCTTTAGCCCCCCACCCCTTGACTATAGTTGGAATTTAGAGTAGGGTTTGTTAGGGTGGGCTGCCCAAGGTAGAGCCCTACCTACTATGGCAAAGGGGTGCTTTCACAGTTATAATTTGAGCAAAGAAACTCTACTAGATGTAGTAAGGGTGGGTGGGATGCCCTCCCTACTATATAACTGAAGGGTTGGAAAGTAGCTCAGCAACTTATTAGGGAATGAGATTAGACTGACTAAGATAGATAGTGGAGTGTGAGTAAGACATCAAAGTGGGTGGGTGGGATGAATGGATCAATATGACCAAACTTTGGTGGCCCGTTATAATATAGGGGGCCTATTTATGCACCAAGATCCTACTTCTATTGATGTAGAGGGTCCTACTATCTATAGGTGTGAAGGTGTGATAGTTTCAATCCTACTATCTATAGGTGGTTAATTAAGAAAAAGGGGGCTATGAGGTGCCCTACTATCTACTAGTGGTAACCTAGCAAAACTCCTAGATCATTGAAGTTTGAACAATAGAGTCTACTCGATACGCTTGGTGTAGGAGAGAGAGGCAGCTACCACTATTTTGATAGCTTTGATCTATAGAAACTACACTCTAGATCCTCTTGCTTGATGAGTTCCCAATCTTGCTTATATTTTAGAGATCTATCTTTGAGTAGTTACTTGATTGAGTTACTGGATATACTGGTAGAGAGAGGGAGGTAGCTTAGGAAGTGGCTAGTTTTTCTTTATCATTCAACACTCATCTATAGTGAGATGAGCTACTCCCTATGAGGAGCTCAAACAACTGCTAGAATTCAAGGGTGGCCCATGCCCCCCACCCAACCCCACACATAGTGCTAGTGTATAGGGCAGCATCTACGTAGGGCCTATAGATAGTAAGGCCCATGAATAATCTATTTAGGGGGCCCATAAAATTCTAGGGTACGGGTGGGTTGCTAAATCTAGAATACCCCCTGCCATACTATGCCCTTGCGCCATCTAGTGTTGGGTGGGAACTTCCCCACCCCCTACTATCATAAGGGTCTAGGGAGGATTGGGTGGGCTATGCAAGGGTGGGCCCTACTATTTGATGAACTTGAACCTTTCTCCCTATAGAATGGTGGGGGGCAGGGCCTCTGCCTGCAGTTTCACATGCATCACTATACTGGTGTAGAGGAGAGTGATGGCCCTAATATATAAAGGGCCTTTGCATGCACTGACAATAGCCATAGTAGCCCTGCATCTGCATGCATGCAGGTTCACATGCACTAACAATATACATACCCTCTTCACCTATAGGGGGAATAATATAATAAAGGGCTTCATCTTCATGTAGATGTAGGGATAGTATAGAAACCAGTGAATGCAACCTCCCATAGAATAGTAAGGGCCCCTTCTATATTAGAAGGTGGGGGCCCCTTCCATCAATATAGGGTGGTGCAGTTGTAGGCCCTTTACTATATTCAGGGCTCTCCCCTATAGCGATTAGTCACAACCTCTGCAATCATAGTAGATTACTTACCATGTCATTGCCCATAAAATTATAGGGGCAGGGTGAATAATATAAAAAAGTGCAATTCTATGAGTGATTTATTAATTCCTCCTATCAAGAGTAGGTTGGCAAAATGGGGCCAAGTGGGCCTAGCTAGTTTCTTACCAACGTGATATTAGTTTGTCACTAGGCTATTGGAGATGGAGAGGTGGGTTGGTAGGGTTAGGCTACTAGGTGGGATCATAAAAGCATTAAGACATAATATAGGGGGAAGCTATTGATAAAAACTACTTTTACTTACCAGGGGGATAGCACTCGTATATGGAAAAGGGTCAATGCCCACTTCATTTTAGGGTGGGATTTGAGTTGGTGGGGGGGCAACCCTAGCATGTCCTCATGGGTTTAGAATAATAGTTTCCACCCTACCATTCATTATATAGGGGGGGCCATTTCCATTATAGGGGGTTGAGCATTAGCTTGTTATCACTTCTTCCTATTAGAATAAGGGCCACTCACCCTATGCATTCACATGCAGGATGTGAAACTTTTTTGAGCAGCACATTATTGCCCTACGATTGTAGTGATAGGGAACTGATGGATCAAGAATTGCATAAATTGTGATTGGGCTTGACCAGAGCAGGCCGGGGGGTGCATTGGTAGTGGCAAGGAAGGCTCAATCAAAATCTATCATTTGAAGGTGATAGCCCATAGCCCACCTAGGTAGGGGATAACCTTTATTATCAGCTATTCTTTTGCCACAAGGAGAGTGGTTGACTGAACTAATTGATTTGCATGCATGCATAGATTTAAAATGCTAGTTAGAGCCATTACTAATTTATTGATGAATGTCTGGTTGATCCTACCCAACTAAATCTGATTGGGTTATTTGACCCTACTATTCTACAATAGGGGCCATTATTTCTATAGGTTGATGTGTATTATAAATCAAATAACTTTGACTAATCTAAGCTAGACTGATGCTAATTGATCGAGGAACAAATTTTAGTCATGGGTGATCAAGTCATCCTAGCACAACACTAGGGAAGCCTTCCTGCAAGGTCACCCACCAACGCATTTGATCATGCTTCATTCATTCCAATAGGTAGATGGAAACAAATCACTAGTGGCTAATCTCACCTAAAAGAAAGCCTTTCCTAGTGTTGAGTAAAGACTCTAGGTGAACTGGGGAGGGAAGGGATGCATGAGAGAGGTCATTGTAGCTAGGTCTAATTGATCAAAGTAGTGGGAGTCTACATGCAAGATTTTCACCACCTAGGCCTGGCCCCATATGATATGTCCAATGCTTTCAAGTAGTCATGCCTTGCCCCATAAGGCCAATGGATGGAGCTTGTTTGATGCCTAGTCACTTGTTCTTTGGATCTAAGTAGCTAGCTAGAATGAATGAGTAGGTTTAGGCACCATTATTGGGCACTCTTGTTGTAGAATAGTAGGGCACCTTGAGATGGAAGCATTAAGAATGGAAGGAAGAACATGACTAGGACCCAGAGCTAGTTTCTAAAACTTGAGTAAGATAACTCGATTGACCAGAACCATAAATATGTAGAAGCAGTGTTCATGAATAGGATTCAACATCGCATCCATGTTTCATTTAAGAGTCAGTGACACATTTACTATCGGTGTGGGTAGGTGGTCAAGCCATGCATGGAAATCTATGAGCCAAGCCCCCTAGAAGTTATTCATCAATTATCATTGATGGCCAGCCAACATTGAAAGTAGCCTATTGCCTCATGCCACCCTATTCTTCTAATTAGTGGCAACCCAGGTCCACAAGTCATGTTACATATTAATTGATGAGAAAATCTACCTTAGTGGTGCCAAGAAGTAAGTTTGAAACAATGTCTTACTTCTAAAACTGAAAGAGGTCAAAACCAATATGGATACTAAGAATTATTTTAGGCTCATATAGCTAAAGATGAGGGGATTAATGACCAAGATGTTTCATTTTTGCCCTAATATTTGACTAGGCCCAATTCGGCTGGGGCCCACCATTCATTATTGAGAGGGGGCAGCCCCCGGCTATTATTGTAGAGCTAGGGGCCCATAGCCTATAGAAATGGTGAGGGGGGAATGATGATGCATCAAAAGATGTAGGCCCCTATGATTCTATAGGTAGTGGAAAGGATAGGAAGTGAGATCATTTATTCATCATTAGTCTCTATCATGGGGTGATAATTGGGGGACATTTGCATGATCATTGTGCAACATATGATTTCTTTGTAGGATATGCCAACTTAACTACATGCAAATAAAGGGCCCAACCATTTTAATAGGCAACATTACATCAGTATGCTTGGGGCAAACCCCTATATAATTGTAGGCTAATTGATCCATATTCTGTTGACCCAGAATAATGAGCCTATAGAAATAATGCTAGTTTCCATATCAGTGTTTTGGATCAAACTTCTCTTCTAAGGATGTATTGGGATCGCTAGGGTGGATATCATCATCCACTGATATTTAACATGCCCCTATATTCATCTTCCACTACTCGAGTGAGAACCCATTATTTATAGAGGGTGCCCTACTATTCTAATAGGGTAGGGTGAATATAGGGGTGGGAAATTAGACCTTTTCACTAGCAGGAGGACCTAAGATTAGAGTAGTTTGTTGGAACTATCTACTCAAATAATAGGGATTAGTGAAGCTACTTCTAAGATTGTTGGGATATCCTTCTAGGGTAACAACAATCCATCTGAAGGACTACCCTTCCGATCAACTAGTACAAGTGCTTCAGGTAGATCATTAATAGGTTCTTATTGAAATACATATAGATCTAGGAACAAAGACCAAGGAACATCATTTCTTGAAGCTACATGGAATAGCATAACAAAATATTGAGGCTAATATTGGAACATCACTTACTAATTTGGGAATGTAGGAACATGTGCATATGTGCACTACCTGGCTCTAGAATAGAAGCACATGCTAGTTCTCACTCGAAGACTTTATTAGAGATGTAGCTAGAAATGAGCTTATTGGAATAGTAGCTAATGCCTTCATATCCCTAGGATTCAAGTTGAAATATTGGGACACTATCAGATACACACATATCTATATGTCAGTTGAGCATATCATAACTAGGAGTGTATAAGCACTACATTATGCCTTAGGATCTAGATCACTAGGTATGCTTGATCAGATCAAGAACTCGATCAATTCAATTGGCTCTACACCTTACACTAAATCCCTACCTAGAGAATATGTTGTGAATGCAAGAGGCCACCTACCGAGAGGATTAGGAACCACTGGGAATAGATATGCAATTGAAGGATGTGAAATAGAGTGATCTTGATCTAGGGACATGGCCAGGGTTCACCCCTATAAAGAAATACCATGAGAGATAACCTATCCCATGTGATCATGTAGGTAGTTCAACCTAGGAAAGTGAAGGCCTTGCCATGGAAATAGGCAAGTGGTGCATCTGCATGAACCTCCCTCACTATTCTATGGCTATGGCACCAAGTCAAAGCCATTCATCCAAGCTGCTCACTAAAAGCCACAGCTCAATAGTACACTATAGGAGATTCATACACTACTATAGACACCTATAGCCCTATAATTCTATGGGTCATAGTGACCATAAGTTGATAAAAGCTCACAAGAAAAGATAGGAGCATAGGTAGGTGCAATTCCTATTGGTGAATCAATAGATCCCCCTACTATTTTATGGGAATTCATTGCCTTGGTGAATAGTAGGGCCTTCGGCTGCCCAGCTGCCCTATATCCAGTTCAAGGACCAAGAGTCCTTGAACTCCTAAACATCCCACCCATAGAATAGTAGAGGCCCCATAGAATTGTAGGGCTGCCACCCCTATTATTATATTATTCACAAGCCCTAGGGTGTAATGATTCAGAAAAGACTCGATCAATCCCTACTATTCTATGGTGGTGATTGATCACTTAAGCCTGCATGCATAAGGCCCCTTCTATCTATAGTCAATAGATAAATTGTGGATTCAGTGTTTGTTGAACTAAAACACTTCACTGTATAATGGCCATGCCCAATAAATCCTTGGTAAAACTAATGATTATTTGAATTGTAGGGGCCAATCAAACTTATCAATTCAAGAACCACTATTCATCCCTTCTAGGGAGAAAGGAGGGGGAAAGGTTCAGGAACCATGAAATGAACTATTGGGTAAGCTATCATCAATGGAATGGAAGATAGATAGCTGAATTGTGGGATCTAAAGGCTTTGGGTTATGAGTTCATCTATTAAGCAAAGATGGAAGTAAACTTCATCACATATTTGCCTCTACCAACACCCCCATACATGCAAATAGTTTGCTTGTAGAATCTTGACTCATTTTCATGTTCCTTCTCCAACAAAGACACTGATAATGACCACTACCCATTTAGAACCTAGCCCTCTCAACTCTTTTTATCTTGCTCAACATGAACTTGATCTTTTGGTTCAATCAAGGAACTATGAGCATGCGATATTAATACATGGTACTAAGCATGCCACATATTATTTCAATTTGCATGTGGCCCCTTATTCTATTATTTTGAAAAGTAGTTGTGGCATCAGATGTGCGGGCGGCAACATGCATGTTTTTTCAGAATGATCTCCCCCCTTTTTTCTATTTCACTCCTCTCATGCCACTTCTAGAAAAGATCACTACATATTGTTTAAGCACTAGATGGAAAAGATGATTGACCTAGAGACTTGAGATATAGAATCTAGTCTCTAATACATAATATCCTGCACGATAAATGCTTGATGCAATGAGCATTTTGATTGGTGCAAAGAGATGGTCCCTTTTAGTGTGGGTGTAAAATTGGGTATAGTGGGGTGTGTGGTGGGAAAGGAGATGCTTGAATGCAGAAAATAATAGATTGTAGCCAGTGGGTAGGGGAAGCGGAATAGATTTGAGAGTCTGAGAGCCATTGATTTGTAAAGCACATTACTTGAAACAAACCTCCCAAGAAAAATGACCAATCGATCCCGATCCCATCACTTCCCATTTTCACTAGAGGGGAGGATGGTGGCCCAATAGACTACATGCAGTAGAAGGAATCCCATCATGATAATATGTAAAGGGCCGAACAATTCTCTCCAAACTGCTTTGATATCCTCTGATGGTTCATGGGCCCTACTATTCTATGGGCCCTACTATTCTAAAAGGGGATCAAGGGTCGATCATTCCCAACCGCACCCCCTATATAGAATTCTATAGTATAGTTTCTCAAAATAATATAATAATAGGCCCCTTACCTTATAACAATAGGGATAGGGGCCCCTAAAATAGATTATTGTAGGGTGGAAGGAAGGTAGTTTTCTAGAAGAAGGTGGGAATAATTGATGCACTTACATGAACCATTCCAATGAATTTGCTAACACCAAGTCGTTAATCTCCATTAGTGACAAGTTGATCTAGAAAATTAAGTTCTATCCACCCCCTAGAATTTTGAAGGGGCCCTCACTTTTGATTCATAGAGATTCAAACATCTTTCTTATTTTGGGCCCTTCTTTTCAAAATACCTCAACTCTGTAGAATGGAGGGGTCTTCTATTATTTGAATCTTTCCAATGAATGCAGGGGCTCAAATGCTATACTACCCAAAGGCCAAGTGGGGTAAAGAGAAGGATGAAAATTTTCTTGCTCCATTGTTCATATCTAGCTCCTTGGATTGAATCTACCCATCTCCAGGTAGAGTAGTCTTCATAGTTGGGGTGGGAAAGAACAAGTGGGAGGTGGATGGTGCAGACGTAGGGAGTGGTTGAACAACTGGGAACAAGTGTTTCCATTACTAGGCCCTACAATTCTATATGCAATTATTTGTACATTTGAATGCATTTGATTGAATGCCTATGATGCTGGTTGGGGGACAATGCCCGGTGCCATTGAAGGGTGGTGACATAGCAGGATGCTAGTTCTAGTGCTGATACATTAGATGATTTAGCAAGAACCATTTATGTCATGCTGATGTTGCTCAATGGTGGGTTTGTGATACAAGTTTTGCACTACACCAAAATAGGCTCTACTCCCCCCACCCTAGTACTGAGCCTTCGCTACTAATGCAACTCATGCCTCTTCCATGATCTATCATTCATTTCCACTTTATCCAAAATTGGCATGGATGCAAGAACCAACTATCTCTTGCCCCTATAGGGCACCCCAGTTCCCAAGGGAGCACCATTAGATGTAAAAGGTCCATCCATGTTCTGGGCATGTGGATCAAGTAGATCCAATTAGACCTTAGAATGGTAGGGAAAAATCTTGAGGTGTAGATGGGGCTCATCAGTTGTATTAAGAAGATATAGATAGAATAGATAGGTCATCAGGCAGGAAAGGTCAAGGTTCACATAAACCAGTCTAATCACTTGTTAATGAAGAAGGTTAGGGTCACCTTGCCTCTCTGCCCATGCTATGCATGAAAATAAACACTATCCACATGCCCTACTATTCTAAGGCCCTTCATCACTACACTTGCACATACATAATGGAGTCATTTCCTTTTGCAAAATTTGGGGGGGACCATAAATGAGAGGAAATGGGCTTGGTATACAAGGATTTTGGTGAAGCCCATTCCTTATAGAATAGATTATATGCTCTCGTATTCAATCTTGATGCCCAAATGGATCTTTTCCTTACTTACAATAATATTGTTAGTTGATAGTATCAATCTTTGTTTTCATAGATTTTATTCTATCGGTTCACTCGAAACACTCATTCAAGCATCCATTGATTAGGCTCCCTACTGCACCTTGTCTCATCCCAATCCTAATGAAGATTCATTCCTTCTATCTATGAGATGAAATGAGGGATTGAATGCAAATTGGCTTCTTCAATGAACAATGCCCTTGCTTGTTGGGAACTAACTCATTCCGATGAACCCTGCCTAGTCAATCTTTGATTATTGATTGGCCACTATTCTCAATTATTTGCTTGCTCTTCTATAGCTATTAGGTCTATTGCTAGCTATGCTACTTACTATAAGGTGCCCCTACCTTTTCTATTTATATATAAATTAGTTCCCCTATGGTAGAAAAAAGGGTAGATGCTTTCACTCACTCTTTAACAAGCTATCGAATTTACAGGGATGTCGGCTTGGATGCCTAGCCTATAAATGGTGCTACTTAAATGGATGCTACTTAAAACTGGTCAATTCAGGTAGATTAAACTACTAATACTAATGGTTCTTGCTTAGATGCCCTACTATTCTAAGGCAATTTGATGTTGCATAGTTGTGTTCTTTCTGAATCATGGAGAGATGGCCCTATAATTCTATGGGCTAAAATCCCCTACTATTATAAGGCAACTGAATGCACAATAATAGTACCTTTATTCATTACTAGTTCCTATAGAAATTGAGTAAAAATCATCATTGGATGATAATTCATAAGGAAAATGTGCTTACTTCCCCATCTGCAATGCTTGATTCCATTGTTATCAATGAGTAACAATCATCATTGAAGGACCCTATAGGGCCATGCCCTACTATTCTAAAGGGATCAAACATGCAATGCTTAACAATTATAGAAAAAAGGAACCCCTCAAAATTCTATGGGCACCTATCCCTATTAAATTGTAGGGGTAGGCCATCTGCTATTCCCACAGCTCATACCCTATCCATCCATAGCTTTAGCCATGATGGGTGCTCTAGATTGTTTGAGAGGTGTAGGTGAGAGTCCCAATGGAGGGTCACCTTTAGAATAGTAGGCACCTACCCCGTCCCCCTATAGGGAGTTGGAACCATAAATGAAATTGTTAGGGTTAGTTGGGGTAGGGTAACCTATAGCATCCTAAGGAGCTCTAAGCAAATCTGGTAGTCTTGTCATTTCCATTCCATACTCCCAGAAGCAAAAGGTTCTTCATGCAGGTAACCTTTGTTGTCTAGCTGATAGAACCCTCCCATAGAATAGTAGGTGCCCATTAGAATAATAGTTATTTTTGATCAAGATACATTACGAATGTATTGCTATGGCCTATATATGCACCAATGGTGATAGATAGATAGTTCTACTTGATAGAAAAATTTATTATAGACATAACATGTCAAAGAGAGGGTGGGATTAGCAGATAACCCCACATGCATAGTGAATCCCACCCATTGATTCAATCCCAAGGTATGGAGGTAGGATCAATTGGGGGAAGATAAGAGGGTACTTACTCTAGATATGTCAATTCAGATGTAGAGGGTTGCAAAGCTTGGATTGAGGTTGCGAATCATACATAGTCGATGGTGGTCTAGATGAACTATGTAGTAGAATAGAAAAAACTAGCCTATAGAATGGTAAGCTTTAAGGGAGGGGTTGGGTTACTAGCCCACATAGACTTTAATTTACTTGCATGCTTGTTCCAATGCTAATCTCACAATAGAACTGGGGTGGGTCCCTTTAGAATAGTAAGGCCTAGCCCGTAGGGGCAAAGCAATCCCATTTTGTGACTAGTAAACCACTCATTATTTTCTTATATTGGGAGTGCCATGGGTACTGAATATGCTTATGATGAAGAGTTTCTCTGGGCTATAGCCTATGTTCCAGATCGAATGAATGGATGAATGTTCCCAGCTCAGATTGCTTTGCTCAGCCTAGCTAATTAGCTTGGCTTAGTGGAGGGTTAGTAGCTACTCCTGAATAATATATTCCACTATAGTGGCTAGGTCAATTGGCAAGATTGGTAGAGTGTAGTGGATGCTTCCCTTTGATAAATTATATCATTCCCTTCAGATCCCCAGGTTGATTTGGGTGGGTCTATTCCTCTACACCATTCCTTGATTCGGATAGATGAATCCTAGATCTAGTCTATTTTTATCCCTCCTGGTTATCTTGGTAAGGTGGGGCTAGCCTAGGGGCCCCTAGATGAGGGAATCAATATCCCTACATTCCTCTAGCTTCTAGCTTGATCTTTCTTAGCTCGATTAGTTTATTAGCTTTGTCAGCCCCTCTAGGATTATCTCACCCTTGGTTGGCTCAATCAAGCAAGGCTAGCCTAGCCTCCTATGGCCTTTTGATTCCTATTCTACCATGAATCCCTGAGAAGTGGATTAGCATAGTTTTAGCTTAGCTAGCCTAGCTTAGGATGGTCAGTTCCTGTTCTAGGATAAGGAGTCATCTCTTCCTCTAGTTAGCCCAGCTTCCTCAGCCTAGATAACTTGGTAAGGTCCTCCCAACCACTTCTCCTAAGTTCCCACCCTACATTAGGATCGAATCTATGGGTGATGAGAAATAGGCTAGCCTATATCTCCTTCCTATAGATTTATGAATGGATGAAGGCATGCATTTGACAACTGGGTCAATTGATCTTCCTATATCCTCTAAACCCTGGCTTGGGCCACCCACCCAACCCCCTACTAACAACTCTATTGTTGGGGTGTAAGGGGGGGCCATGGTAGGGAAACTGATAGTTAGTATACTCACCCTACTATTATAAGGCACTCCCTAGTGCCATGGTAGGGAAACTAATAGTTGAACCTGCCTCCCAACAACTATAGAAATGTAGGCTCCCATCCAAAAGTCTTGTTGATTGAACCTCCCTTTGTCTTGCCTTTGAGCAACAATGGATGGCTGGGTTCAGACCTTCCTTCTCATGTTCCTCAAATTTTATGGGCTCTATCCCTATCTAGAAAAAATATCCCTATCTAACTACCTCACCTTTAACTATTATATGGGCTATGGAACTAGCCATATTGATTGCCCTACTATTCTATGGCATTCTTAGAGTCAAGGTATAATGTAGAGCAAACCACCCTCTAAACTTTATTTCAAATGAACACCCAAAGATAGTTTGACAAGCCATAGTGTTGGGCTTAATTCTATATGTAACATGTAGTGAATTTAAAGTCTCCATTAATCAACTATAGTTTTCCTACTATTCTAAGGGGCCCCACCCTATTCTAACAACTATTTTTGCGCATGTTACGTATAAAATGGTGTGAGAGGGTTTTTTTCCCCTACCATTCTATAGGCCCCTACTATTTTAAGGGTGGCTATAGGTTGGGTCAGTAGGGTGGGCCCCTACTATATCCTCCCACCCAACCCTGGTTGGGTGCTTCTTCATGACCTAATGACTTGTCCTTTATTCTCTAATTGGGAGGTGGTGCATCAAAGGATCTAGGGACTCAAGTTCATCCATAGGTCTTGAGTCATTCACTTCTAGATATTTCCCTTCCCCTTCCCCTTCTAATAGCAGGATAGGGTAGGGGCCACCTAGGATTAATGGTGCTTGCTAGAGTAGGAGCCCCTACAATTTTGACATCCTCCTTTCAGTTCATGGACTGATCACCTTTAACCTGTACCTCGTGCTAGTTGAGTTAGTGGGCTAGTGTCCCCTGCACCTTGTGCTAGTTGAGTTAAGTGGATGGGGTTCAAAATAGAGAAATTTGCATTGAACATAAGTGTAAAAGTGTGTGTATGCATTTTTAGATTTGCCCCTTTGCACCCGATGGTTGTCTCAAAGTTGAGCTAAGGGGTGTAGTTGTGGCCATTCTGAACATCGAATTATGTTGTTCTTGCCATGGATTAATGCATGAAGGTGAACTAGCTTTGAGTTTTCCCATCTATCCTCTTAATTAATTAGCTTGCTAGCATAAGAGAACTATGATTCCCAAAAGCAACCACCTAGATATAGTTTCATTGCCCCCATGCCTTTCTTTCTTTATTGATTGCCCTTATAATAGTAGGCCTAACTGATGGGACTGACAAAACTATACCCCTAGCAACTTTGGTATGAGCCAGAGATAGGATGAAGATTAGTAATGGATTTCCTAGAGTGCTCTCCCTACTGAGGCAACTGAGACTTGTGATGTTGTGCCATTTCTTATTGAGGAGAGGGATACCTAAATAAACAATAGGCAGATGGGTTGGTGGATTGGATCCAAGGGTGGGTGCTAAGAAGTAAACTCATTTGCATGGAATGTATTATGTATTCCTAGACAATGACTGATCCTCAACTCAATAAGCCTGGAACACTATTTGATCAATCACTATTTCCCAGCCAAATATACTTGGTGGGAGGGAAAACCCCCTATAGATTATTGAGGTATATTCTTGTAGGGCCCTTTACCATAGTAGGGCTATTTCCCTCCCAATTTAATGGCTAGCTCCCACCCACCTACAACCTTTCTATTGAAACTAAGATTCCTACCAAGTGGGAGAGACTATTGGGGGGGTGGGGGGGGGGGGGGGGGGGGGTGGTAAGGGTGGGTGAGTAGTAGATTATGCCTCTGCATGTGTTGGTGTTTTAAAATGCACTAAAACTACTAAGCGAAAAAATGCTTAATACCAAAATAACAGTACATACATGATCTAAAGACTAGCGAATTCTTATTAGCAATTGCGTATGCAAAGTATTTGGACCCAACTTCAACAAAACCACAGATGGTTTTCTACTCTTTTGGCTCTGCAAAACCAGGGTGGGTGTACCCAGGGATGATTCAAAACTGGAATAACTATATGAGGATTATTCTTAGTTTCATTTTGATTCTCATTTTAAAATCCTCAGACATATACATAATTCTTTACTAACTTGATAAACACATCCCATAAAATAGATATGGCCAAGAATTCTTCTATAGATCTATAGATGTTCTTAACAATAGTGGCTAATTGAAGCTAGAACATTCCATGTAGATAAGTGCTGGCCAACTTTGAAGATCTATAGGAAATAAAAATAAAATTTGATTTGATGCTGCATTTTGATAATCATTTATGATATATTTCTCCTTCAGTTGTATCAACTTGATCAGTGCCTAATCCATTGGGGTTTAGAGTCTATAGCAAGTTCTAAGATCTAGTTTGTTGCCTTACAATAAATTCTATCAGCAGTTCTTATCAGAATTCATCATTCAAAACCCTTTCCACTACTAAAGAAACCTTATCACATTCATCAAATCTTTTATTTAATCCATTGAATTAACAACAGTGATAAATAGATATATAACCTAACTAGATTGCATTCAATTTCACAAGCCTTTACTTATACAATATCAAGACAACCAAGTAATTGAAAGGAGACAAGATTTAGAAAGAACTAATATCGAGATAGTTCACAATTTGTATTCATTTTCTTTGAAAATGGTATATCCTTTACAATAGACTCAGAATGACCTTTAGAAAGAAACACAGCTCATTCTATATTCATGTATTCTCAAAGAATTGACAAAAAAATACATTATAAACTTGCTTTCAAAATTTGGACCAAAAATAGACTAAGCATAGTACTTAGAAAAATAGAATTCAGACCATTCTTTAGCCTTGGGATCTCACTTAAATAGTGTGAGATGCAACAAGCTTCAGGCTAAAGACAAATGATAGGTGTCCTTTAAAAGACACTTACATATACTTGTAACAAGATGACAAAAATGTGAGTAATAGCAAAAGTTTTACATCAGACATTCCTTTTGTGGGCCCTTTTGTTACACGCTCCTGTGTTGCTAAGTTGGTTTCTATTCTGATCCTTCCTTGTATGTAGCAGCCAAATTAACCAACGATGAAGTTTGTTCTGATGATGGCACGTCAACCTCCACTAGTGGGCTTTCACCATCTTTATCCTGCATGGGGGAAATAACTTATACCTTTTCCCTTTCTTTAGTTGTATCGGCATCCTATGGTCTTGGGTCTATACCAAGGTAACCGATTATCCTTGTCTTCTTCTTTTGGTTGGGTATGAGTAGTGACAGGGTCAGTGATTTGAATCTCCTCACCTTGCATTTCATCACTATCATCTTCATCTTCATCAAACTGCTCAACGAGAGCCATATCTGCCATCCATTTGTCAAATAATGTATCATCTGGCCAATTGAACTATAAAATATCCCTCTATCTTTTTAGCACATATTCAGCATCCTTGTTAATGGTAAAAAATTCTTGCTTTAAAGAATCAAAGAATATTTGGACCTTCGCCATTTCTTCTATTGTGACGGCCTACCATGCATGCCCTGATTCATTAATGACTTGATTCATTCTTAAATAGAATAAATCATTAAGTTCCTTTGCCCATTCATCTTTGCCTTTCAAATTATTCTTTTTGTCTAGGGCATGAGTAAACAAATTGAATTTTTGGCTCTTATATTTCTCAAAGTAGCCTACTACTACTTTTTGTAAACAAATCCTTTTATTACTAAAATCAGTAAGATCAAAAACAATATCAAATGTTTTTTGAATTTGATCAAAAGAATTATCTATGACAGAGAAACACAAAAGTGTTATTTCTTTCTCCCTTGTCACCCATTTATTCAAAATAGGCATTAGAGTCTCATCATTAGACTTCAAATCCTCCCAGATACTGATCACCCTGGCAAACTAATCATAAATTAGCAGCCATTCAATCTTGTCCCCCAAATATGTGAGAGCTTTTCTCAATTTATCTTCATATTTGGATTCCAATTCTACATGTAAAGCCCACAGTTTTCTTTTTTCTTCTTCAAAGTCCTCAGCAGTGTAGTATTGTGGCCTTTGGGGTGTATCTAGTATTTCTATGAGAGGGGTGGATTTAAAAGGTTCAACTGGGGGGTGGGGGTATGTTATTTTTGGCCTAGGGGTTTTTCCCAATAGCTTGCTCTCAAGCTCAATTCTCTTTTTTACTTCTTTATTGTAGGCATCCACCACTGTTTCATACTTTCTTTGTAGGTCAATCATTTCCTTTTCTTCTTTTTCTACAGTGGCCAAGGAAAATTTAGAATAGTCCACATTCATGTGGGCTACCTGTACAAGTGAAGTATCAGCGACCCTCCTCACAATGATACTCCCTGTTAGTCCTGAATCATCAGGCTATGATGGAGTAGTCCTAGATCCTCTTCTTAATGACCACATAACAAGAGTAGCTTGGTCATTACTAAATGCTATTCCCAAGAATTCCTCTTTATCTAGATCCTACAATCCTAAATTATTTGACATAGAATTAAAAATTAAGGCATCAGCAATATCCCAATTGGGCAATAATAAAATATTTGCATCTTTCACCATCTATCTACCCTCTTCAGGGGTTATATTATAGAACTCTTGTATCATTTGTTCCTTTATTTGATTTTGAATAGAGCCTTCATCCATTTCTGGATTCTCTATTTTCATATTCCTACACCTTTTCTCAAAAATGTGCATGTTTGCTCTCCACGTAAATTGATGGAAAGCCCTAGATTTTACATTACTGTTATCAGACAAAAATTGCTGACTGGCTTGTTCTAAAATAGGGTCTAATTCCCTTCCCCTAAAATCTGCTATAGTTAATTCAAAACTCGACATAGGAGGCTCCTGGGGGTTCCCTTCATCAATTTCTGCCTGAGTAACAAAAACTCCTCCTTGTGATCCCATTTGTTCAATTTTGTCATTGGTGAGCTGCTCCTCAATTCTCATTTGAGTTTGGGAAGGTGAGTAACCTTCATCATGTGATTCCTCTTCCCTAATTATTTTTCTTCTTTTGGGAGAGGGTTTAGGGGGTCTTTCTTCAAAAATAGTACTAGTAGATTCAATTATCTACTTTCCTTTGTTTACAATGGGCATCTGATCCCAAATGATAGTATATCCTGTCCTCTTTCGCACAACCAATGGACTTGCTCGTATGTTAGGGGTGAAACCCAATTTCCTCATTACTTCCCTGGCTTTATCTAGAAAAGAATCAATAAAATGTTGTTTCTTCTCATTCATTATCTCCATTATTTCAGGGAATGTACTCATGAGCCTATTTATTCTATCTACATTAGTTGCAGCATTACTAAGAGGACTGTAATCCTTGTCAAAACAATTAATAAACTCCAAAACTTTTGAATAGACTCTCCATTTCTCTTTCTTTGCTTCTTGCTCCTAGAGAGAAAATTCATTCCTTATTATATCTTCAAAGAAATAGAATTCATGCTGACTTGGACGAAGCTTGATCCTATGTCTAAGAGCAGAATTAAAGAAATCTTCTACATCACAAAAATGAGAGTGAGATACTGCCATCTTATACTGATCCAAAAATTTGTAGAGGAAGATCCACCCCTCTTTAGTTATTAAAAACTGGTGAGCTACAGTGCAAGTAGGAAAAATTGATCCTATTCCCCTTTTGTGCGAAAAGGTCTCCTCCACTGCTCCCAACTACCATAAAAATTCAGCTACTCCTACCTTTAAAGGCGCCTGATAGGGTAGTACATGGGGTGTCCCTTTAAATCCATAAACTCTAATGAAAGTTGAGACCCGATATGGGATGATATCCCCCCAATTATGTGAAACTTTTAGACCTATGGGGTCTGTCCATAGGGCTAACAAGGTGCATTAGTGCCTTAGGAATTCTCGGGTTGTCACTTAATATGAGGCACCTTAGTTTAGAAGCAAAGTGCCTATCAAATTTAACAAAACTAGCATTTTTTACTTCCCCAGTCATGTCTACACTCCATAATTGAACTATTAGTGCTTCCCCCTCTTGTTCCCTATTTAAAACCATTTCTTTATCAAAATATGTAAACCCTTTAAATAGAAACATATGCATCAATAGGGAGTACTGACCCCAAACCTTCTCCACCTTGCCCTTTGCAATCCCCACCAATCCACTGTGAATCTCATTAGCCAAGTAAGATGCAAAATCAAAAATTATTTCTACACCAAAAGAGGAGATTTGGATGATCATATACATGAAGCTCATAGGAATAAAATCTTCTTCACCCTCTCCGAAGACTCTGCACAGGGTCCTGTATATCTCTACTGCCCTGGCATTAAAGCATGATTTCTTGAAAGGTTCTTTAGAAGATGATGTTATTGCTGGTAGGTTTCCAATTCTACCTATGTGGGCCTTCAGTGCATCTTGTCTAACTACATCCCTTTTTGACATATATTCTTTTTCTAATTCTATCAAATCAATGGGCACATGATACCTAGTGAGAGGTGCCAAACTGAAAACTTCCCTAATCTCTTCTGGACTGATGATAATTAAAACTTCACCATCTACTCTTCTCACTACCCTAGTGGCTTGATCATAACTTTTCACCACGGCCTCAAGAAGGTCATAATCAATAAACACACTGGGAACAACTAGCTTTCCTAGATCAAAATTCCATATATTGGCATGTGGGGCATATAATTTCCTTTTTGCAAACCATTTTTTGAACAAACTCAAACTAGTTTGAGAAGTTTGAGCATCCTAGACCCAATTACCCTTATCATAAAATCCATCAGCTATCCTTAGCCTAGGGTTCAATGAGGCCAACCTTTTAACTTGCATTGTCTCTATAGTAAACTCAGGGAGCAACTCAAGCAAGTCATCATGCACATTTCTATCCAAATAGTTTATTTGACCTAAAAATCCCTTCTTTATGGGCATCTTGGATTATTTTTTACAGAACTGAAAAGCCTGCAAAGATTTTGGTAGTACTACTTACTTGAATTCTATCTTTTTTTTCCTCTGTATTTTTGCAAACTTTCCACGAATAGACAATTTCACAAATTCTGCCAAACTTTAGCACGCTTTCCTTCAGTAATTGCTTCTGCATAGGAATGGCTCAGAATCTTTTCTTGCATAAGATGAAACTGATGAAATCTTCTATTTTATACTCTATTTTTTCATGCGCGATGATTTCATGTCTACTTAATACAGAGAGTGGCAACACATTCTATGTTTAAAGTTGCATTGTCGATCTTCAAAAATCCTACGATCATGTGATACAGAGAAAACAACTAGGAATTGCACTTGTCATTTTGGTCAATTTATCCAATGAAAAGTTACCACATACATAACTCTTTCCTTGATGGCACTTATGTCTAAACCCACTGGCAATTGAGGACACGTGTCAGCAGGTCACTACTTCGTTATGCATAAAGAACGAGCACCTTGCCATAGCAAAGCAGTGACAACCATTGATCTGATCTAAATTCAGCAAATGATATGTTACTGGGCTTGCTCAGAAAGATGGCAGTGGGCCCTTATTTGCTATGTCACTATACATATCTCCCTAGCAACTCTTCATAGTGAGAAGATGATGGCCGTTGATTAGAGACCTAATCAAATGTGGGGAAACTACACACAATTTTTTGACTTAAAGTTGCCACATCACATAGCTTAAATAACATGCAACTTTTCAACAAAATATAGCGAGGACTGTTGATTCTATTCTAATCTAATGCTCAGGATCTCTTGCGCATTTGATTAGAAGGGCATTGATGAAGTATGGAACTCTGTACAGTTGGCACCCTTTAAGATCTTAGTTTAGTCCGAGTCATCATTGCATGTTACTAAAGGTCCCACTAGCTCTTGATTTCACAGGGCCTCACTACTTCACTAACAGCGAGATGTCAAATTTTTCTGATAGTGAGGTAGTGAGCTCCAAAAAATTTAATAAATTTTGGCACCATGAAATGCAAGGGTCCATCAGATTACTATTGCTGCTATTAACTGCTTCTGACACTAGCAGTTATTACTTATAATGCCACCTAGATTAGTCATGATATTGATGGATTTCAATGTTACCAATTCTTCAATTTCATGGGCCCTTGCTACTTTTCTAACGGTGAGATGTCAAATTTTTTCGATAGCGAGGTAGCGAAACATCAAAAAAATCATCATTCCAGTGCTGACTTCAGACTGCTTCTACTGGGTCCCCTTTCCTATTTTGATGGTAATTGCAATGTGTACTTGAATAATAAATCAGCCAGAAAACAAAGCTCTAACCACCGTATCTTCATTTTGCGGTCCCATTTTATAAACTTTTTAGTACTCGCTACCTCACCATACATAAAAAGTGCCCATGTTTACAAAGCAAGGTAACGACAACAGTGGATCTACTTAGATCGGGCAGTTGGGGAATCTGAGAGGAAAGGTATCTTGGGGGCACAGAAGATAAAAAGAAAACAAAATATTTGCCCTATTTGAAAATTTAAATATTTCGTGCCTGAAAATTTATGAATAGAAAGAAATGTAGGGTTTTCACAAAGTTTTTCAAAGGCTAGTAAATAGATGAATTATCTAGAAACCCTATTATCCACTAGAATGAAAAATTTGACTTTTCTATAATTGGACAAAAGACTTCTATCAAACAAAAAGTTAGACCAACAGCATGTAGGGTGGGGATCTAGCCATTGGCCCCTACAATTCCATAGGCCCCTACCTAAAATTTTATGGGCTATGGGAGTATAGCCATTTACGGGTGGTTATATTGCCTTTATGTAGGGTACCATATTATTAGATTATTCCCCTACTATTCTATGGCTAGTTCTATATCTTCCCACCTGTCACCTTGTAGGGAGCTGTATTATTATAGTTGGAGGGGATGGTGGGGTTGGGTGGAAATGAGAGGTTGAAGGAGTTGTCATAGAGCCTTCAAATAATAGAATAGGGGCCCATACAACAGGGGGATTTCATGGGGTAAAACAAATAGCCCAATAGATCAGGTCTAGCTTAGGCCTTCCCCTAATTCTATAGTTTAAACAAAGATAGAGCTTTATTATATACATGATATGTTATTGTGGGGGTGTGATTGCCCACGGTGAATATTAGAGCCCCCTACTATTCTCCCTAAACAAATCCCTAGCCCCCTATAATTTTATGCCTTAAAATAATAGGGACCTATGATTTTATGACTGGTATGGTCCCCCCTATATTTTAAGGGTAGATCCTTGCCTTAAAAATAGTAGGAGTAGGACCTACTATTCTAAAGGGTAGGGCCTACTATTTTAAATAAAGGGTTACTCTAGCCCCTTGCTATTCTATGGGCTCGTCTAGCTGGGGGAGGATAGGGGTTTCTTAATAATGCATTAATGAACTGATTAATTACTCCCTTTTAGAAAAGTAGGGGGTCCCTTTAGAATAGTAGGGTAGTAGGTAGAGGTAGATTAATTGTTGGAGACCTTGTTGCTTCTTTATTACCTACATTGATGCATGCATAGAGCAGCCTTATCTACATCAGTATCCACATTGGCTTTGCCAGGGAAGGTCGGCTCACCCACATTGATCAAACATGCATAACCTAGCCCATAAAATTATAGGGGCCAATACATAGAAGTGATTTTCCTGATCCTTCATGCTATCACCATCCATCTCTTCTACTATCTCAAGGGGAATCACTTGCCTCAAGAGAGAACACATTACACCCTTATCAAAGGGATTGGCATCAATTGGTTTCTTTTTAACTATATCCTAAATGAATCAGCCTACTAGAGTAAGCCATTATTTTGATGAAGTGGCAAAAGGGTACCTGGGAGGCCCCCTTTATTTATTAGTCCTATAGCCCTACTATTTTAAGGTCTTAGTGCATGCATGCAAAGGGAGGATTCAAGTTGGGATAGATGGACAACCCCTCAGCTTCATGGCCCAAACGTAATAACTGAAATGGATGTCGAGCTGCTACACACAAGGATTAGGTTGACTGATCGATGATCGACACTAGGAATTTCCCTATCTATATATGGGTAGACCAACCCTCTCCCCTCAGGAATGGAAATGGAAATGGGTCAAGATGGGTGAGTTTTTGGAATAGAAGGAGTGTTTCTCAGTGCATGCTTTTGGAATTAAAAGCATATGGGTTCTGTGCACACACCATTCAATCTTAGTGTTCGCGTGTTGTGCTCGAGTTGACTTCTTTCAATGGATTTCTTGAGGGCCAACTCTCTTCTTTCTTGTACCTAGTGCCACCTTGTCATGTCAAAAATAGGGGAGAGGTGAGAAGATCCTGCTTATTGCTTGTCCATCTGATTCAGAAAAACTCACCACTCAACTCGGCTATGCTATTTAGTAGGCAATGTTGATGCTAAGCAATAGAACTAAGAGAGAGGTATTTTGAACTCTATGTGCAATTCCAAGTTTAGGCACATATGAGATAGAGGCCTGCATATATATCAGGTGATTCTTTCTCATCACAAGATTTTCCCTACTATTTTAAGGTAGACACTAGTATGGACTCAATACTTGGTAGTAGGCTATGTGGGGGAGGGGGAATGAATAGGTATGGTATGAACCAATAAGAACAAATAGCTCCCTCTAGAATCTTATTGGCAATAGGGTTCTTTTGTGGCCTAAATTAGGCTTATCTTAGTCAGCCCCATAAAATTTTAGGGCACACAGCACTAGCAAGGAATAATTTGAAAGGGGCCTTGGCAAGGGTAAGCCTCCCCCCCTTAGATTCAATTGTGGATGTGGGCCCTTAAAATATAGGGATACCTTCAAATAATAGGACCCTAGCCCCCTATAATTTTATGGGCTATAATTTGAATGAATCAAGCGTATTGTATCATCCATATATGGATGACATACTATGGATGACTGATGTTATGTACACAGTGGCTATGGTTGAGATGATGTGTAGGTTGATCAATCTGCTATCGTAATGGTCACAATAGTGATAGGCATGATAGGCCTATTACAAGGCACTTGATTTGATTGGCTGATCTAGTGATTGATTGGAAGAGTCTGGTATGTCTGATGGAGAGGATACAATCCCTCCTCTGATCTGATGGACCTTCAAACTTTCACCACATAGCCCTACCCCTACTATTATAAGGTAGGTAGGCCCTCCCTTTTTTGATATAATTGTCACCCACTTATGGCATTAGCTTGCTAGCCCTTTAGATAGTAGGGGCCATCTAACATGAATCGACCAATCAAGGAATGAGAAGAATACTCCCTCCAGATAATCTATCTGCCCACACTCCCCCTACTATTTTAAGGTAGGCAAGGACTTGGCCCTAAAGAATTGGTAGGCCCTTGGCAAACTGGAGGAATCCTACTATCCATAGGGCACATAGAGACTCCATTGACTCCCCCTATCCACCTTATTTGGCATCTCCCCAAACTCACGACATGCCCTACTGTAGATAGCTATATAGCTACTCACTTTGGAGATGGGCACTCCCACTATCTAGAGGAGGGGCCCCATTATAGAAGTGGGAACCGCTATATTTATAAGGTGTTATGAGAGTTTTTGGCCAAAATGATCAAAGGGGAATCGACCAGTCCCTCTGCACCATTGCCATGTTGAGGCCTACTAGAATAAGGATTATCCCACATTAGTATAATTTAGCTCTAATTTGTGAGGAGTTCTGGTAGTTAGATTAATAAAAGCCCAATCCCTACTATCTATAGGAAAAATCTTTTCCTACCTTACCTTAACTTATAATAGTAGGGGGTAGGGGGTAGAGCATTCAGATTACAGGACAAGAAACTATAGGCCTCCCTATAGAATGGTAGGGCACTCCCTATAATTTTTAGGTAGATGAGTGCCTATAGTTTCTTAGGCTTCACTATCTATAGTAGGGTATAAATTTTTTTTCTATTTCACTCAATCATCCAAATGGAGATGGATAAGTCATTCATTAACACTACTTAGGTGAGCAAGTTGATCTATAGAGAGGTCTAAGCTTAGTTTTCTCATTCTTGAAAGGTAGGGCCCTATTATTCTATTATTCACAATGACTATTTCTTCATCTCTCCCAATGCAGGGTGGGAGGGAACTATAGTTGACTAGACCAAGGTTCATGCTCGACAGTGCTAAAAGTGACCCAACCTGGTTGCCTTCTAAATAGTAGGCACAAGGTAAATGCTATAGTAATAGATACACAAACCTAGTTTGACCTAACTCTCTCATCAATTTGGTGATATTATTACCCTCAATTACCAATTCCCCTACCATTCTATAGGTACCTAATTCTTATGCATGCAGAGATCGAGGGCATATTGAAAAAGAGTACATGCCACTGGTTCAACTCAACTCATGATGATAAATGTCCATCGTCATCTATAAGATCATCTTGTCAATACATGACCCAATGATCAATCATCGATGCCATGGGGGTTAAAGTTACATAGAATTCCTTCCCACCTAAACTATAGCTTCCCACCTAATCTCCTACCTCCCACCCACCCCAAGAGTTTCCCATAGAATTATAAGGAACCCCATAGCATAGTCCAATCTAGAAAAAAAAAAATGCCTATAGTTTCTCTAGAATCCCCCCTTCAAGTGGACAACCATTCAACAATATGGCCATTTTGTTTTCAAAAACTAGATTCTGAAATATGTTTCAAAGTAACAAAATACTTCATTCAATAGAGTTTACCCCATCCCAAATTACAGAGCTTTAACTAGGTTATTCTGTATGCCCTACTATTCTATGGGCCTTAATTGGGCATGTTACATATAGAATCGCCATCTCCCATAGTTCCCAACTATTTTATAGAATAAGGGATGGGTTGGGCGAGGCCACCAATATAGGGTGAGAGGCCCCGAAGGAAAGGATAGTTGTTAAGGCCCTCTTGATCCTATATGGTAGAGATATGAGTGAGATCAAATAATAGAATAGTAGGGCAAGTGAGAGGGTGCATCTTCATGAGGACAAAAGTCGAGTCTGTACCTACTATGGCATATACTAGGAACTAAAGCAGGTGGCAACCTTGGCATGTGTTGTAGGGTGGGCTAGAGCCCAATAGCTATAAAGGGCCTCTACATCCACCAAAAATAATAGCCTTAATAATATAGGGGGGTCCCTTAAAATATAAGGGTAGGGCCCAACCCACTAGCACTAAATGTTTTTTCTCTCCCCCACCCACCTCTCTCTCATTCCTAGGCCCCCCCTACTATTTTATGGTTCTATGGCCCCTCAAATAGATTATTGTTGATAGTTGTCTATAGTAGTATTGATTTCTTTGATTGAACCAAGTGGGAGGGGGATTGGCTAACAATTCTACCTATTTGAGTTGATTTGGTCAAGCCCTATATAATGTGGGACATGTGGAAGGAGAAGTAGTAGTAGGAGGTGAAAGCCCCTATTATGAAAGAGGGTAAGCCATGTAGATACAGGACCCTACCGGTGAACCATCATTGTGCAAGAGATTAGGTTCCCCCACAATGGCCTATCCTATAAATTTTAAGGCAAGGGGCCTATCCTATCCTATCAATTGAGGGGGTAGAGGTAGGGCCCTATATTTTAGTTGGCCTATCCCTATAAATTTTAGGGTAGGGGGCCTATCCTATCAATTATAGGGGTAGGGGGTCCTATCAAATTGTAGGGGCCAACTATCCCCATATAATAGTAGGGATAAAATTATTACTTTAATAGTAGGGGCTTGCAATAATCACCTTAGAATAGTAGGACCCCTACTATTCTATGGGCAATATGGCTAAATAAAAATAGATAACAATAATATGCCTATAAAATAGTAGGGGGGGTGATCCTAAAATTCTACAAGGAATCACCCTCCATAGAATAGTAGGCATATTATCTCCTTAAAATTATAGGGACAAGGGATACAGAAACCTACCATAACAAGGAATCCTACCCAAACCCCTACCCTAATAAGGATTCATAAAACCTACCCGCCTACAATTCTAATGGGCAAATACTTTGACTACCACCCATTAGAATTATAGGGGGCCAAACAAACAAGGATGGAAGGAACAAGGGAAGGATCTAGGAATACACAAAACCCCATGGATGCAGCCCAAGAAATGAAGGATTAATTGATGCACACAAGGATGTAGAGAAGGATCAAAGAAATAGGGAAGCATGCCCTACTATTCTATGGGGCCCTACAATAATATGTGGATTGATCCCCTATTATTTTTTTAGGTAGGAAGCAAGGCCCACACATCTATATTGGGGCAGGGAACGATGGATGGATGATGGAATTCCCTACTATCTATAGGTGGCTCCACTATCTATAGGTGATCCCCTCCCCTAATATTTGCACATTATCCTTGTTTTCCCTTACCTTAGAGTGGGGTGGGGAACAATAATCTGCCTATAGCCTCTATACTTTTATGGGCCCTATCATTTTATGGGCTATAATTTTTAGGTATGGCATGGTCCCTACTACTCTAAAGGAAATCAATCAATCATTTTTTAGGGGAGGGAACCCTCTTCATATTATTGAGGGGCCTATCCCTAGCCCTAGAATTTTTAGGTATGGCATCAACAGATCCCTAGCCTAACCCTAGAATTTTTAGGTATGGGCCCTACCCCCTACATTTATCAGGTATCCCTACTATAATTTTATGGCCTATAATTTTATGGGGCCCTATAATTTTTAGGTATAAGCCCCACACCTATAATTTTATGGGCTTTATTATTGTAGCCTATAGGAACAATGGGGGTAGACCCTATCATTTTATAGGTAGATTGTTTCCCTTTAGATATGTAATGTAATAAATCATGACCACCACTGGCCCTATGAGATGTTATACCTCCTTTATAAATCAAATAACTTGTTGTTACCTACCATGTTGAAGTTATGCCTATAGAATAGTAGGGCAATGTGAGAAATGGCCCCTACCTAAAATTTTATGGGCTATGGGGCTCAAAGTTAGAATCTTTGAAAGCCCCATTTGGATAGGTAGATAAAGCCTAAGGAATAATCTAAAAGAGGGTGATGGTACAACCCTTTAGAATAGTAGGGTTTGGTTGAAGAATCGGGTTGATCCCCAATCTTAGTGAGATGGGCTAGAGCAATAAATGGACAAAGTGGCTAGTAATTAGGACTTTGCATGCATTCCCAATTCCCATGCATGTAGAGGGGTGAGAAAGGAACCTGGTCAACTAACCATTCAATCACCTAGAGAATGGTAGGGTTTGCCAATGCATAGGCCCCTACTTAAAATAGTTCTATGGGGGTTAGCTTGGGGATAAACAAGAATTGGACTGAGATCAATCATAAAAACCATAGCTACCACATCTTTGACCACCTGATCCAATATCACACTCAACTCTGTAGACAAATGAAAAAATTGTGGAGAGGTCATCAATGTTGAGTCTAGAGAATATGTTGATCCCCTACCCCCTATATTTAAAGGAAAGGGCCTGCCCCCTATAATTTTATGGGTTCCTATAGAAATAATGGGGGAAAATTATTTTAAGGGGTTGGTGACATGTCGTATTCTCTACCCTACTATTTTGCTAGTGCCGTGCCCTATTCTCTTGCAACTTGATTCTAGTTATAGTTATCGAGTTGGTGGGGAATCTAGAATTACCTATAGTTGTTCCCCCCAGACCCCATGTTATGTATATAATCTTCTAAAACCCCCTACCCTACTATTCTATGTATATGAGGCCCATAGCCCACCCATAAAATAGTTGGTAGGGGCCTAGATTGAGTTTTCTCTTAAAGCGAGCACCCCACCAACTCCCATCGAGCCAATACTTTGATTGGATATCTACTCTAAACTCACTTTGTTATATATCATTGCCTAACAAATAAATGTTCCTGAATGTTCCTTTTAGTCGTCCCTATTCTTGACTTGGCTGCCCCTAAAATTATAGGGCATTTTTTATCATAGAGCATAAACAAGTATAGAGTCCTTATAAGTCATCAACCTCCAACGTATTTTGACAATAGATCTACCCTATAATTTTAGGGAGAGTATATAGTTTTAAAATGGTCCCTAGTGGGGCCCCTACATCTATAGTTGGGGAAAATAATGATCGAACAATTATTGTTGAAGTAAAAACAATAATAGTCACTCTTCATTGCCCTCTTGCCTAACCTAAGTAGAAACATTAAGGAAAGCCCAACCATTCTCTAGGAAGAATAGATGCTAGGTAAGGCCCCCCATATATTATAAGGGCTCTAAAGGTTTTAGGTTCTTCAATTGCACCTAGGACTAGATCTGCTTGCCCATAGAATAGTAGGGAAACTAGTTAAATGTGAAAAGTACACTCAATCTACCATCTCTTATGCCTTCACTAAGTAATGGCCACTGCATAGGTATGGATTAGCCCATGGGAATAGATTGTTCTCTACTTCCATCTAGAGCTTCAACAGGATTCAGGACTACCTATAGAATAGTAGGGGAAATCCTACTCAAATAATGGGCAATGAATGGACTAGGGTCTAAACTAAAATAGCCACGGGCATAGTTATGGGTCAAGGTAAAAAAAATACTACATATTTATCCATGGGTGGAACTTGATCTAGGGAAGTAATCACAACTAGATTTGTGATTTACAGATATGGATTTTCCTATAGAAACAATGTGATAGAGCTTCCTTGCAGTGGCAATGATTACACTTTGCCTTTATATGGCTATCTATGAGGCTATATCCTTAGAACCTAGGGCCTTGATATATAGTATGCCTTCTACATAAAAATGTCTACCATAGAATAGTAGGGCCTATAGAAATAATCTATTTTAGGGCCTACCCATTTTACCTTATCTTACCAATTGGAGGGATACACTCACATAATAACCTAAATGATATGTGCTCTATGCAACTATCTATAATAAGTAGATTAGCTTTGGTCTCTAGAAACCTTAAATTCACATTGCCTTTAGAATAGTAGGCTAACATTGGGGAGCGAAGAAAATAATAGTTCTCGCTAATAGACTATACATGGTACTGCACTTTTTTACTTCTCTACTTCTTTTTTTCCCTAAGGTACAATAATCCCTTAGAATAGTAGGGGGGATCACTCTAATAATTTATAATTGGCCCCCCCTAGAATTTTATGGGAAGATCCCTACCTACCTATAGAATGGTAGAGGTGTGGGCCCCCAGAAATAGATTATTCCCTACTATTCTCCCTATTATGAAATTATTCCCCTACTATTCTATGGCCCCCAAATAGATTATTTCCCTACCTAAAATTTTATGGGCTATGGGGAGGAATTGCCATCTAGACGTAACATGAAAACTCTCAATTAAGTTGTGGGCTATAAAATTCTAGGGTATGAGCACCCCTAAAATTTTATGGCCTTAGAGCCATAGAATTATAGGGGGGCCATATAATAGTAGGGCCACTACACCAATGTCTACCATATAATAGTAGGGGCCACCCCCCACCCATGTTACCCCCACAATTTTATAGGGAATCTAGTCTAGTGTTTATAGGCCCATAGAATTGGGTAGGGCTTCTTTAGTTAGGTAGATGAGAATTGCCCCAACTATAATAGTAGCACAGGGTGGGAGATTCTACATAGTTGTTGTCTACACTGGGCTACTTTCGATGCAAATGCAGATGACGGCCTTGAGTGGCCGGCATGTGTAGTATCAAATCAATGGCCCATAGAATAGTAGGTTAAAGCCACTAGCCATTGCCTATGTCACTTCCTTCAAGTACATGGCCCACCACCCACCCTCTACATTCTCATAGAGCCAATGCATTTGTTTCCTTAAGATATATGGGGTGCACTTTCTCTTAGAAAGATTTTTTTTGCGTGTAGAATCGTACCCATTTTTTTGTTTCTAGCTGCCTATAGAAATGTAGGGGTAGGAAGGCATTCAAAAAAGTTCTAATTAATGGCATCAATTCATTCTTATGAAAAGAATCATAATGAAATATACTATGATCTCCCTGTATAGTTGGCCAGCCAGGCTAAAGGTATCTGAATGGAGTGGTCAAGTTGTGTAGCTAGTTTGTTGTTTTCTACATGCCCCAAACTTTTGGTTAAGGGACCTTAACCCAGTGAGATTCTATCCTTTGAACCCTCACTAAGCCTGCTCCCTATAGTTTGATTCCTTGGGTGGATGGATATAGAGGCAAAACATCACTAACCAGTAGTACTATTCTATAAGCAAGCAAGCCTATAAGAAATTGTGGGAAAATGGAGGTGTGGGCAATAGGTAGTAGGGAAAGCTATTTTCCTTAAAATACTAGGGCTATGAAGGAGCATGTTTTCATTTTCCATGGGTACCATCCTTTCACCCCTAAGCCCTTACTATTCTATGGGCAAGTTATTGGTTCCTCTTCAACATCCATCAGTAATCTCCACTAGTTAGCAACTAGAATAATATAATTCTATAAATAAAAGGGCACCCCTAGTTGCCAAGTTCATTATCTAAATTCTATAAAAATGGGGCACCCTTGGTTATCAATAATCGAGTTTCACCTAGTTCTAGGCATAGAGAATAGAACTAATCACCATGGGATGGCCCCTACTATTCTATGGTAGACAACATCTAGTCCTTTCATGGCCCTAAAATTCTATTGGAATCCTTCCTTGATTATGTTATATCGGTGGTCTTCAAGAATATTCCCTGGCACTCACTCCCTTCAATAATCATTACATAAAATTATAGGGGGGGCCTTAGCAATAATCTAAAAGAGGGCCAATGGGCTGGGGGTGGGGGGCCTAATCGAGTCAATGGATGGTGTTAAGATTATTTGGCCTAGGGCCATAGCCTTCACCTTTCTCGATAACTAGAATTCCTAGCTGCCACCTAACTTATAGAAAAGAGGGCACCCCTAGTGGCTAGTGAAGGATGCTAGTTTGCTAGGTCGAAGAAATGCAAATATTGTCTAATGGGAGAGCCCAAAGTGAATGATATCGAGGAGGGGTTAATGATATAAGTAGCAATCCAACCTGAGGATGAGGCTAGCCTTAGTTGGTGGCAATGAAGGATAGAGGGCCCCTACAATTCTATGGTGATCAAATTAGTTGAGGGCTCTCCCTGCCTCCTTGATCTTCACTAACCCTACTATTTTGTGGTGAACCTGCGAAAACCTAGAGGGGCCAACTTTGAAGTTGCCAGTTAGTTCATAGATTATGGAGGGTCTGGAGGGAAAATGCTCCATCTCAAGATGGAACTTTGCATGCACGATCTCTACTCTACCCACCTTCTCTACTTAGGTGGGCTCTAGTAGGTTCTATTGAAAGAATAATCCTTCAATAATCTATTTTGGGGTAGGCAGCACTTGCCTTATGAAACTATAGTGTCGCCTTAGAAAACCAAACTATATTAGTAGCTGGCAACTAAGGGAAACTAATCCCTATACTAAAAAAGGAAGATGAATGAAATCACACGAGCCCCACTAGAACTATAGGCCCATAATCTACCTTTTTTTATATAGTTTTTTTAGCACTACTAGTGGATGGAAGGGCACTCAAAATTTTTGAACCACTATCCCTAGAATGGTCTTATAATCCCCACTTAGACTGTAGGGGAGTTTTGTTCTACACACTCGCACTTGCTAGGTAGGGGCCTCCTAGTACCTGTAGGGAACTGTTTGGTTTGGAGCACCCTTCTCCGACCCTACTATTCTATAGCCATAGATTATCTATGTAACATGCCCATCCAATAATCATTAAGGGTAGATAATCTTCAAGGGGCACCCATCATATTATGTATAGAATCACCCCCTACCCTGCACAATGTGGCCTGGCCTAGGATGAATATGCATGTAGGGTTATGCAGATGAAGGATGTCCATTAGGCTAGCCATGCATCGTGCATGCATGCAGAGTGATGCATTCAGGGTGAGGCTAGCCCTAAATTTGAATGCCCTGTTATTCTAGCTAGGGCCCTACATCTAAATGCCCTACTATTTTCCTGCAAATTTTATCCCTTTCTTGAATGGCCCTACCCCCTATATTAGAATGGTGCAAAATGGGCAGGTAAGGTTATCCCTTTCTTGAATGGCCCAATTATTCTTTTC
This sequence comes from Cupressus sempervirens, assembly GCA_028749045.1. NCBI lineage: Eukaryota > Viridiplantae > Streptophyta > Pinopsida > Cupressales > Cupressaceae > Cupressus > Cupressus sempervirens. The sequence goes on from CM053789.1 coordinate 906,211,511, forward strand.
TCTAATCTCTAGATTCCCTATATAATGTGGGGTAACATGCCAACAAGAATATATTGATAGGGTCCATTGAATTAATCTACCAGGCCCCTAAAAGATTAGTTCTACCTATAATTCTATAGGGGTCATATTTAGCTTTGCATTTGCATCTCCATTGATTAAAAGTCTAGCTGCCCCTATTATTTCTTTGAGTGACCTTTCACCTATTCCATAGTAAGAGACCTTCATTGGGTAGGGTTGGCCAGATTCTATACACTATGGGGGTGGGTGTGGATATAGTTGGTAGGAATAGAATGATTCACTACCTCTTGCTCTTCTCTTGAGACTATACTTGCAAGTATGGTGAGAATAAAATGATTGATAGGATGCATTACAAATAATCTACTGAAGTGGGTAGGCCAATGAATATTGAAGTTCTAGAAAGGAGAGGCATGCAACTAGGTAACAATTATGGGGTGGTGGAAAAGAACATGCAACTACCCTAAAATTCTATGGAAAATTGCCCCATAGGGCCCGACCCTATAGAGCCAGGGCATGTTACATATATAATCAATCTGCCTGCGTACCCTACCCTATAATTTATATGGGCCCCCCTAGCCTACAATTTTTTAGGTATGGGCATATTATTGCTATGGGCTATGGGCCACCCCCCAAGGCCTAAAGATCTACTGATCTGCCTAAAGATCTTTCGATTGATTGATCTTCTATTAGCACAATATCCACTGGCCATTAGGAGCCCATGGATGAATAACCACTTGATAGGAATCCACCAAATGATTATAGCCTAAAATTCTATGGGCAGCTTCCAAAAAATGATAGTGAGCTACCATCAATACATGATGATAGTTAGTCACCAACACATGGGGAACTAACCACTTGAACCACCCAATGTATGGCCCATCCTTACTATGGCTTAGTATGGTTTAGTAGGCCATCCCAAGAATGCATCACTTTCTCCCATTGATCTTCTTGTTTAAATATATCCAATAGCATAGAAAAAAATATGGTTTTGAGCATTAAAATTCTATAGGGGATTCGGTTGATTCAACAATTGGTTAAGCCATTTATGAAGCATAAATGGATTTTATTGATCCAACAAGCACACATTGAAGCACATGAAGATCTCGAGCCATAAGCAAGATTAAGAGTCTAATGTTAGGGAGGAAGAGCCAACATATGATGGGCAACAACCCCCAAATGGGGAACTACCATCACATGGATAACCACTAGGTCCTTGGATAAGAATGCACTGTCATTGGACTTACTTGCTGGCTACCATTCACGTACCTAGATACTATAGTGAAAGCACCCCTTCTGCATTCACAGTCCTAGGTTGAGATCTATAAGCACCAATTTAAGTAGCAGCATTAATACTAGTCCCATCAGCCTATAGAATTTTAGGGGCATAACCCAATGAACCATTTGCCTATAGGGGGCAACACTAGTGGCAAAGGTAGGTATAGAGCCAAGTGTTCCATACCCAACATCTAGACTTAGTAGATTCTTATGTTTCTTATGAGTGAATAATCTATTTTAAGGACTATTCTAAAAAAGGGATCCAGTAGCATCAATATGGTGCATGTAGAGTTAGTTTGCACAGTTCCCAATTCTTATGTTCCAGATTGAGATATAGTAGCAGATGAAGTAGGTGGTGAGTTAGTAGAGTGAGATGGAGATTCCATCTTTCTAGATTGATACCTTGGTAGCCCATCTTTGCATGCACACCTAGGGGTTTCAACCAATATGTAGGGGACCTAGCAAGAAAGAGTAGTTCCATACACATCAAAGCTTCCAATAGTGGAATTAGCTAGCGAGTAGTTGAGCTAGCAATATACAAGTGAATACAAGCATCAATTGCATAACCTTTGGTCTCTAAGACAAAGACATAGCTTGTTGGGATAGAGGTAATGGTTTATCCATAGTTCTACTCAGTAGGCAAAGGAAAAGGCAGCTTTAGGTCAAGAGGTGAGGGTAGTAATTACTACTCTGGATTTAGTGCTAGATAAAGATTGATAAGCACCAACTAGGCCAGCAGAGATAGAGGCATATCTATCTATATACAAGATGCCATTAACACAATATGGTGCTCTATTACTAAGATTCCTCCTCCATTGGTGGTTCAACATCTCGATCTTACTCTTATTTTTGGAACTGGAAGTCTACTGCTACTACCATTACCTATGCTTTTGTGTCCTATACCTTAACCTCTACTAGAACAACTGCTACTTTAAAAGGAAGGTCAAAAGAAGAACCCCACTTTAACTCATTTTAATGCCTAACAATAATCTCCCTACTATTCTAAAGGCCAGGCTGGTGGGCTAACCCTACCCTAGGTAGTGCTGGGAGGGTTCACTACTGGTTTTGGCCCCTATGGGCGACTGGATTTAGATCTTATACTATATCTCCATCCCCATATAGAATTTTAAGCTAGAAGTGGATATGCCTAAGTGGGTGATGGTGCCTCTCCCACTACTATTGGTGCATTTGGATATGGCACAAGAGCTGCTATTTGGACTACTGCAATTATGTATCAATCTGCTGGCTAAAGATGACTTGTACACTAACTATACCATTGCTAGCTTAGAAGTTGGTGGATCAATAATGGTTGGTGACTTGAACTAGAAAAGATGTTGGCTTCGTTGGGAGTGAACCTGGCCTGAAGTAAAAAAGCATATTTCTATTTATTGGATTGGTGAAAAGTATAAGTAAACAATTGATTCTCATAGGGGCAACTCAGTTAGCTTCCTCTGCTTCTAGTGGTGGTCCTACTACTAGTGCATATTACCTATATCAATATGGAATGAGTGCTAGGTTAGGTCATGTCTCTACAACTAGCTCTACCTTAGCTGCTAGGTAAACAATTGGAAATTCTTTGACTATAACCAAAATAGATCCTAGGCGAGGTGGTTAGAAAGCTACTGGTACTAGCATTGGAAACATAAGGGGTGCTTGCACTAGAACTTAATCTATTATAGGCTCAAATAGATAGGTAGGCTGATAGAATTATAGGGGGTTTGGAAGGTATGGTTCATATCATATCATTATTTTCCAGTGTTGATCTACTACCATTGCGGGTGTTGTTGTTCTTGCTATTGGTTCTAGTGGTTTGTGCTAATGATGGTGCCTACCATCATTACTACTTCCATGGCTAGTGCCATGGTTGTTGCTTGCATAGGGCTAGATATATACAGAGGGGAACTTTTTATATTTCATTATAGACAATGCATTCTACTCAATCAAATGCCTATGATGTTGGCATTATATTACAGAATTTGGCATCGATTGCATCACTAGTTCACCTTTCTTTCATAACTAGTTCCAAACCATTCTATAGGTAGGTGGGAGGCCCATAGAGGCTTAGCCCCTACACCAAAACCCATATTATAGATGTAACATGGTGCAGTGGGAGCGTAGGCTGAACCCCCTCTCCCATCCATTTTTGGCTAGAGGATTTAGGGCATGCCAAGTGGCTATTGATACATAATAGGGTTGTATCTTTGGGAGTGTGTTTAGGTGGGTTAAGGTGGGGAGTGTTGAGGTGTAGGGCTAGTGTTGTTTTCAATGGAGACAAATGGTGGTTGGCATTGCTGTATAGGGGGATAATTAAGGTAAAGTTTGTTAGTGATAGTAGTTGGTGCATCGGTGGTATCGATTGTGTGGTTTGGTAAGTTTGCTTCTATCTCTATTTGCAGAAGGTTGATTGAGAGCTCTATATCATAAACGGGTTTCTAGGTAGGTGGCTTTGTTTACACTAGATATGGTATAAGTGTTTAGTGGTTGGCATTGTTGTGTAGCTACTAGGAAAGGAGGGGAATTATAAAGGGTAAGTCTATGAGTGGTATTAGTGGTTGTAGTGGTATTCTAGTTCTAGTGGTTTGTGGTAGGTCCTTGAGCTGATCTACAGTAAGATGCCTATGTTGAACTCATGTGCATGCAGGTGGCCTTACTATTCTATGGGCACCCTGTTGACATCAGTGACAGTTAGGGTTCCCCCTACAATTCTATGGGCCTAGGCCTAGCAGTATCACCACTGCCAGTAATGTCCAAGGAAATGTCCTACAATTCTATAGGAGCAACCAACTATTATTAACCCTCTATAGAGAAGCAAAACCAGCAAAAAAAAAAAAAAAAAACTATATAGTCATCATTGTCATGTCACGCTACTATTTCTATGGGCTTCAATTGATCTAGATGGGTTCCTTAACCACCAACACTAGTTCTGGCAGACCAGAGGTGACTGATGCAAAAGTAACTACGACTGATGCAGAAGCATAGATGGATCCAATCCCACTGCCTACTAGAAGAATCACTTTTTTTTGGGTCATAAGAATTATAGTTATAGTTTTGGGGGAAATAAACTAGTCAAGGTTTTCACTGACATCCCATCCCCGTGAATCTAGATGCATGGATAGGAGCAACCAAGGTGGGCCTACCTACTATTTGTATGGGCTCCCTACTTGTTTTGTATTCCATAGTCAATAGCACCAATAGTAGCAGTCTTCTTCTCCATAACCAGTGAGTGAATAGATATTCCTTCCTAGGAGCCCTGGTTGGGGGAGTTTAGGATTTAGCTGAAACTAGGAACAAAGGTTCAACCATGTCCTCATTCCCCCACAACCATAATAGATTGGAGTGAATATATAGATAGAATATTGGAGTGAAACCAACTTCTCCTCTACCTAGGTGGGAGGCTCTATCACCCCCACCCAACCCTACATAGCTCTATATTTGGCCCCTACTATTTTATGGCATAGGGAATCATAGGGTTCCTTGGGCCCTACCCCTACTATTATATGGCTATTGCCTTACTATTATAAGGGGTGTTGGTGGAAGTAGCATGTAGCCAATCAAGAAGGAAGGATAAAGGGCCTACCCCTACCCCTTCCCCCTAGATATAAGTAAGGGTAAGGGGAAGGGGTCAAGGCTATTGAATCTATTTACTTACCCATTCCGTAGTCATCTTATATCTGTAGCAAGTCCAAACCCTACCCTTTCTCTATACCCACCCCTACCCTTCATCTATCCTGCCACCCTTAGAGATCTCCCAATGGGGGTGGTGGGGCTCAAATTGATCTCTCTTCTCAGCTAAGCTATATATAGTAGGTGTAGGCCCCTACCATTCTATAAGCTTATAGGGCCTTATAAAGAGTAGGGCATGTGGGAGGGAACTCTAGTTGGGCCCTACCATTGTATAGGTAAATGGTAGGGTGATAGATTAACCAAGGACTCTATTGGGGAAGTTGGCTTCTAGCCTTGCCATATAATAGTAGGGCCTTGGCTCTCCCTTCATATTATTGTAGGGGCCAGCCACCCACAATTTAATAGGTAGGAGCCTCATTCATATACCAGTAGACTACCAACCAAAAACTAAATGAGCAGCCCTTTCACTAGGCTATAGAATAGTAGGCCCCTCCCTAAATAAATACATTTCGAGCATTGTTTTGAAGGGCTACCTACCAAATATAGGGAGGGGCCTACTATTCTATAGTGGTCTGCCAAATCAATAGTGGGTAGTCATATGAACTAGATGATTCTAAACCCATGTTACCCCCACCATTTTATAGGGAATCTTTTCCCATAGAATAGTAGGGGGCTCCAATTTTGATAGCTAGAACTGGAGAGTCTAGTTATGAAAATGTGTCAAATAGGGTAAGGGGATCCTTGAAAATCTATGGTTTGGCCTTCAGCTAGGGGGGGCTTCCCAATAAACTGACTCAATGGAAAAGCTAATGACAAGTTTGTAGATCTTATCTTTCCACCATTTGGCATAGGATGGATGTTTGAGCCCATATATAGATAGGGGTGAACCCCGTAGGATTGGTGTGACTACAATCTACCAACTATATTCACTTTCAAGTGTAACAACCCCTATGACCTATAATTTTATGGTGTTGAGGCCTAGCACTGAACAAATCAAATAATAGAATAATAGGAAAATAGTACTAACATAGCCTTACCAACATATGCTCTTTAGCATGAGGATTAGATTCATCGATCATAATAAATATTAATGATTGGATACTACATTCTCTCCCTTTCCCTGATTGACCCTAGGGTGATAATCTGGGGTCATTCTTATATTGACCAAACTATAGCTCCATCAAGAATGAGCTATCACTAAAGAGACTAGATGCTCCAAAGACTGTCCTCGTGACCAGAATCTATAGCCTCAATTGAAAAAGCACTCACCCATGGTAGGCCTATCTATTAATGGCGTGTGAGATGTGGTTAGTTCTAGGGAGAGGTTAGGTCTCACTCATGTAGAATGGCTTGTGGTTGGTATGGGGCATAACTATTGGTGCATGCTAAGGGTTATGGTATCCCCTAAGAAAGAGTCATGTGAGGGCCTTGGGTATACCAACAAATTTCAGAAGATGGATAGCCTATAGATAGTAAGGCCCCGAAGCACATACCAAGATGGGTGGGAGGCCCCTACTATTCTATGGCCCCCTATTATTAAAGGGGAATTGATGAGGTGGGAGGTCCAGTATCACTCCAACCTTCCTTTTTGATTGGGAGGTGCCCTTATAATTCGGTTAGGGGTGTGTGGTGTTGGAATTATAGAAACCCTCCCACCTCAATTCCCTATATAATGTAGGGCTCATAAAATTCTCGGGCCTACAATGTTGTGGAGGGGGTCTACTATTCTATTCTAAGGGCCATGGGCAATTTCAAGTTAGCCAATTCCCCTACAACTATAGTAGTTGAAAGGGCCACAATAAGGTAGGGGGGCCTACTATTCTATGGCAGGTCAAGGTGGATGCCTACTATTCTAAGGCCTTTAGATAGTAAGGGCTATAATCCAAAATTAAGGTGGCCCTTACTATATATAGGCCTTAGAATAGGCATGTTATGTATAGAATTTCCATCTCAAAAACTAACAACTATCTATCTATCTATTGCAATGCCCCATACCCCCTATTGTTTGAAAGGTAAGGGCTAGTAGGCTAATACCATGTTGTGGGGGGGAACAACTAGGGAGGAGGGTTTGAATATTTGTTGTGGGTGGCAATAATAGAATAATAGGCCCTTCCCTTATAAATAGTAGGGGGATGGGGTAGGGAGTTTTCCAGATTCTCTATGTAACATAACTATGGAAAGGGGTAGCAATGCTTTCTTTCTTTAGCTCTTTTGAGAAACTTATAACCAAACCTACCAACAATCCAATACGCCCAACATAATGGAATAGAATAGAAGTGCCCAAACCACCAACCTAACCAACTGATCCTACTGACACCCCATCCCAACACCCAACATCAGGCAGGAGATCTGGAGCCACCATAGTACCGATTAGATGGGGGTCTATAGGAATAACCCCACCCACTGAACCCCCGAGAACCCCAGCTAGTTTATTCTTTTATTCAAACTAGTTTTGGATGGGCCCTACCCCCTACTATTTATAAGGTAGGTCCCTAATTTTCTCATGGGCCCATCCAAAAATTAGGCTTAGTCAACATTTGTGCCCTACTATTCCCCTGCAAATGACATCTCTTCTTAGGTTAAATGCTCATTGAATGAAGGATTTTGAATAATCTATTTATGTAAGGGCCCCACTATTCATCAAGGATCTGCCCCACCCCATAAAATTGTAGGGCCATGGCCTACAATAATCAATCTATTTCAAAGGGAGAGGCCCCTTAATTTTATGGGTTGGCACCTAGAATTTAGGGGGTAGACTACCCTAAAATTTTATGGGTTATCTAGAAGAATTATCCTTAAACATATTATTTAGATCACTATCATTTTATGGGCCATATAATTTTATGGGCTTGAATAATCATGCCAATAATGGGTAAGCTACTATAGATGGTGGTGGTGGTATCCTCAAAATGTGTATCATTTTGTAAAACCGGATAGGAATCAAATGAATAATTTGATTTGTACTCACACATATCATCAATATCAACATCTGAAACTAATCTAGCATCTTCAAATGATTCTCTAAAATCAGCAAGTGGATTAGTCACCACATTAAAATATTCATCATAAAAATCATTGCAGGGTATAGGTAGATTTCAATAACCATCTCATCAAACACCTTGTTATCATAATCAGATGCAATATCATGATCATATTCACTGTCATATTTGGAAGAAGAATAGTCTAACCTCTTACAGCAGTAAGATAAAGTATCATCATTAAACTTATTCTGTTCTAACTCTAAAACTTCCACGTGTTCTTCAAAAAGAGGATTGATAACTCCATGCAAAGTGCCTTTGTAGACATTAGGACAAGTGATGTGCTGATCAATGTCAAACTCCTCACCATATAATGGATTAGTAAAAACTTTAAAACCATCTCTAACATCACTATTATGGACACTTTTAGCATATGAAAAAGAAAAAATAGAATCATCACAAGAGGACACACCATCAACTCCATCAAAGAAGCATGCAAAATATAAATCAAAGTTACTTTCATTGTCTTCATGTAGGTGATTCAAATGTCTTGCAAGAAAATCATCATTTATCTAACTAATAGGTGTTGATGCATTAATCTTAGGATCACTCATATACTGATCATTACCATACACATCATCAAGACATTTTTCCACACAATTAGGTAATATGTCCTTATAGACAACCTCTTTGTCTTCATATTGTGTAGATACATTTTCTTCATAACTTTCAATTTCAAACTGATTTACACAATTCTGAAATGGACACTCACTTTTAGATTTGGAAATAGTACTCATACCTTTACTAGCAAGAGAACACTCACTTCTATCATTGCTCTCTTGTTCCCAATTAGCATCTGATTCACATGAAGATGCATATGTACTATCACAATCCTCTTGTTGACTTGAGCAACAAGTCTTGCCATTGTCTTCACATGTTGCTTCTTCACAATATGTCAGATCAACAATTTCATCTTTATCACTTGATGCATCACTTCCAGGTTCTTCATCCTCATACCGAGATAAATACATTTCCTCTTCTTGATTCATTATGTTTTTAACACAATGCAAATCATCAATGAGAAAATGAATGACCAGATTTATATCTTGCATGCATAACTCATCAAGTGAATCAACTCTCTCATTCGTTGTTGTAACACCACACACATGTGCATTCAATTCAGCATGAATGGAATCATTTCTTCTTTGCAACAAAGAGATCTCATGTTCACATGTTTTTATTTCTGAATCTTCAACAAAGCTATTTACAATAGCAGGGGTACTTATTTTCTGATCTAAAATTAAACATTCTATATGACATTGATTTTTTCTTTGCATCTCATCTTGCCAAAAAATATTTATAGAGAAGTGACTTTGGATTAAGCTATATTTTATGTTACTCTCAATCTCTATCGCTATCATGAATGCCTCGTGCAAAGTCTTGGGTTCTTTATCTCTCAATAGATAGTTCATCTTCCTATTAAATGCACCGAGATAAACCACTAAACACAGTTGATCATCCGGTTTGTAATTTTTAGGAATTTCATTTAAAACCTTAGCAAATCTGATATTAAATTCAGGAATTAACTCACCATTCCTGACTTGGATATTCAAAAACTTATCAAAATAATCAGAGATGTTTATTCTTTCCCTGAACTGCATCATGAAGGCTGATAGTAACTCATCCTAGGATGAAATTAAACATGCTGGTAAAAACAAAAACCAGTCCCTAGCATCACCTTCTAAAGTCTGAAAAAACAACTCCATCTGAACATCTTCATGAGCAATTTCATAGTCACCCATCAAGTCACTGAAAACTTGAAAATGCTGACTAGCTGAAACAAGATGGCTCCCACTAAACTTAGGTAAACTTTTCCTAACATCATTAGGAATGACATTTGGGAAACCATGAATACCATTGAAATTCAATGGCATATACCATTTGGTAGAAATGGATCTAGGCATTTCATTAACTAATTTCATATTAGGTGAAATGAATCTTGACATTCTTAACAAAATTGAACCTCATTTACCTATAATAACTTTTGAGTTATAATTAGCAGCATATATATACCCTTCTACCCATGAACTTTAAACACACTTCACAAATTTAAAAAGAACTGACTGAAATTCAATCCAGTGAAGTGTATAACCTTAAAACCATTCTCCTCTTCTTAGTGCTAAAACTTCACTTGATGGAGAACACATATGTGGAACTCACTTTCATTGAAAAGAAATCATATGAAAGCATAAAATACCTCAAGTGTTGCTACATGAAACCACTAATCTGTTGATTGGCCTGGTGTTAATCTTAATTCTTTATACCACTGATCATAACCTTACAGAGTGGCCATCTCCTTGAGGATAATTAAATGAAATCACTACTATGATTCATCTTTTATCATTTCAAAGACTTTTCTAACAGCAAATCAAACAACACTTCCAAACTTATTAGTCAGAAACTTATAATAAATCTCTCTTCTTGCTTGCAAATTCACTTAACTTTCAGATCTACTTGATTCCACTGAAAACTCTTGAAAATAATTTATACATCACTGATCTACAATGATTTAGAGATCCTTTAGATAGAGTCACCACTCACTGTTGTGAGAAAGATTTTAAACATGATTCATAATACTACAGATCTAAACTGAATTGTCAACTTTGTTAAACTTTGCAAAACTTTTTTTTTTTTTAAACACTTAAAAGAGAGAAAATATCTTTCACCAATTCTGACTCTGAATTACAACAGTATTTTGAAAACAACAATCGGTTGACATAACTGAAGATGAACATTCTTAGCAACACAATCTATATTCAACCTTGCAAAATACTGCTGCAAATGGATAAAAACTTACTAGGGTGCATGATTCAGATTAAGAAAATTAGAAAGAACATCAGAGAACTTACTGCTGAAACTTTTTAATGCACTTCTCCTACTGTATTGAATCTCTTCTTTTCAAAATCTCAAGGTTTGTCTTAAATCTGATTCAATACATTCCCCAGTAGAGTCACCATTTTTTTGGTGTTTGAAAATGTTGTAGGGTTTTCAATTATCCCCATGAGAACATGACACATCTAGGGGCAGCTAACTCCCATTATCAACATATCATTTTAGACACAAGGCCAACTATAAGGCTTGACCCTTCTTCTACTTCAGGCTCTGCAAAACCTAGGTGGGTGAACCTCTTTAGATCTGACATATGGAACTAGTGTAATAAACATAATTAGGATCTATGATAGCAGATAAAACCCCTAATATCTCCTAATGGCTTATGAAACAACACAAATTCTACAATAGCTAGGTGCAAAACTATATTATTCATAAACTGAGCGAGGGTTTAAACTTTTATGTCCACTTCAACATGAAAGAAAAAAGGATTGATTTATATTGAGAAAAGACAACATGTCCAATATGTAGCAAAAACTTAGTGATCCTATAAATGACCAGTGCCTTATCCATTGGGCAATCTTATACTTCAGAATTATGCATCCTTGAACATTAATCAACATATGGCATATGTTGAGACATTCATGTTTAGTCTATTCACTTTATGAATTAGACAACAATATCCAATATAATTCCATATTTTCACACATCCTTCTTAATGAATCTACAACATTATCTGAAACCACAAGCAATTATATGACTCCTTGAGTCAAAGGTAAGCAAACTTCAAACATACAACTAGGCAATTGCAAATAGGTTCAAGCTCTTTGTTCTTGAACATATAAAATTACAAATTCAACAAGAAAGGAGATAGAATTATATTGAAATTCAAAACCTTCTACACATTGTATTTATCTCCTTGAAATAAGTACATTAGGAATGCATAAAAAATGATGCAAGATCACACTACTGTATCAGAACTATCTATAAAATTCATATGATGTTCATACAAGATATGTTGGGTGTATGGCTTTCACAACTTGAGCAGAGCTCCAAGAACTAGAAATTGAAAACCAACTAACAACCCTTTCTCTAGCCCTAGGATCTCACTTAAATACTATGAGATGCAACAAGCTTCAAGCGTAGAGAACTGACAAGTGTCCCTTACAAAAGTTATCACAAGTTTATAACAGAAAAAGAAGAAGAATGATTAACAGAACATCACGTATATCAAATATTCTCCTGTAGGCTCCTTTCTATTACAACTTTTTGCTGACTTAGCTCTACCATTGATTTGTTGTGTGCTCAACTGCTAAGACTGCCCCATCAATGACAAAATCAACTCTAAAAAATATGCACCAACCTAGGCCTGTGGGTTTTGTCAAGATGACAACCAAATGAGAATAATCTTTACTTCCCACTCTTTACTGATCATGCTTGGCTCTAGAAATAATAGAATCATTACTTAGCATGCAGTACAGAAGCCAAAAAATAATGTGGCTATTAAAAATAACAAAATAGGGATCCTCTGATCCCCAACCATGTCTGCTTCCTTAACCAACTTCCTGCCAAAATTTTCCATCCACTAACACAAGTAGGGGGTACGCGCACAAAAAATGAAAAAGACTATACCCAAGGGTATAAAATCTTCTTCACCCTCTTCCAAAACTATGCATAGGGTCTCAAATATTTTTGCTACCCTGGCATTAAACTAAGATGTTTTGAAAATTTGTTTAAAAGATGATGTTACTGCTGAAAAGGTTGTTAGCTTACCAAGTCTATTCCTTGTTCTTCTTACCACCTTGGTGACTTGACTACGACACCTGATTGCTAGCTTTTCTCTATCAAAAAACCATACACAGGCATATGAAGCTAACCATTTTCCTCTTGCGAACCATCCTTTAAAAATAAATAAATCATTTTTCAAACTATCAATGCCCTAGAACCAATTACTCTTAACAAGCAATCCTTCCACTATCCATACCCTCAGACTTAGTGAAATCTTTAGAATCATCTTTTGAATAAATCACCAAGACTAAAAATGTAGAGACTATGGTATACAAACTTACCTGAAGCCTTTTCTTTTTATCTCTATAACTCTGCACTTTATCCTTGAGCCAACTACTTGGCACTCGTGCCAAATTTATCTCAATCCCAGTAGTAATTATTTTTGTTCAGAGGTGACTCGTGAATTTCTACTCGCACAAGTTGAAATTGGGAAAATATTACCTGTTACACTCTGTTCTTTACTTTCACACGCGAAGGTTTTTAAATCTCATTAATATGCAAAATGACACCACCTTCAATAGTAAAATATGTGCCATCGATCTTGAAGATCTTACAAGTCGAAGCTATGAACATGATGACTTCAAAATCCACTAGACAAGCTAGTCTAAAATAACCCAATCATAATTAGCTATGTGTGCAATTCCTCTTTTAGTTGGTCCTTCTTGCTTCTAAGAAATGTAAACGTGCAAGAGTCATAGATCTGAATTGAATCAATGACCTGAGTCCACCCCATGTGTTAGGCTTATGCATTCCCATATTTCTTATCTTGCGAGCATCTTCAAAAAGCAGAAATGCGCTAGCCATTAATTTGACTAAGATCAACGATCGTGAAAGATCTATGTAAGCTCATAAGGCAGGACTTGATATCATTAGGGACACGTGTCTTTATGATGCATTCTAGCTTTCCTTAATCTCCTTGCATGTTGATAAAGCGAGCCAGTGCCCTTCGTCGATCTAAAGAAGATCTAAAATTGATGAAAAATTGCTCAATAACCATTGCACTATTCCTTTATCACAAAACACATAGCATTTCAAAATGGTGTGACTTGGTCAATTGCAATACATGTCCACAACCTATTTACCGACTTTATTAAAAACATATTGAGATTAAACAATGCGAGAAAATGCTAGCCCTTGATGCTGGCTTAAATTGATAGTGATTTAAAATTTCAATATTTGGTGGCCCACTACAATGATCCTGACCAATGAGAAATCACCTTTTATTGCACGTGCTCTGAAAAACCTAACTGTGGCATTCAAAACTTCGGTGCCCATGACATCGTTACTTCCATGCTTGGTCCCAATGTGCCACACATTGCAAAGTGGCATTCCTACAATATTTATCTGCCTCACATGTTGAAAATGTAGGTATGCCTCATCCGTCTATCTCTCACAGATTGATGATGTTCATAACTTGTCCTCTTCACTCCTACGAATACCCCCTTGTGTCTTCACAAGGGACAGATGTCACTTACGCACTTGTCCACTTTGTTTAAACCATGCTTAGCTTCATCTTGTGGGAAAGCAGCAATCATTGATCTACCCAAGATCATCGATGAGTCAACCTTCAAATTATCTCGGACCCACGTAGTCAAACTATGCTACATCCCCTCTTCGTGCTTCCTCACATTTTTTAATGGCCTTACATCTTGAAAATGCAAGAATGTAGGGTCTATTGATCTGAACAAGATCAACGATTGCCAAGACTTGCATGGTAAGTTTGAAATGAAAACTCTTTTAGATTTAAAACCACATAAACCATGATTACCTTAAACTTAAAATAGATTTAATCAACATTATTTCATACTTGCCTAAGGTTTAAAAGGCATGCCCTTAGCAAGAATTTGAGAAGGGGCTAAAGGATTTCAAAAGATGTGGTAAATTTGCATAAAGTAATAGGTTCTTGACTAGATTCTGCATATTAATTGGGGTAGAAAGTAGATTTAGGATTGGTTCAAAATAAGACTTTGTCAGATAACTCAGAATGACAAATTATCATCATGGAATTTTTTGGCAAACTGAATGAAAGGTGTCAAAAACATTGAACACCTTAAGGGTTTTAAAGGCACAATCAATTACACAAGCATTTATGGGGCTTGATTTATCAAATTATTTGAAATGGGACTAAAAATGAAGCATATAATTTTTTATCCCAACACCTACCCCACTACCCTTAGTAAGCTAACCAAGATGATGTCATTTCCCTACTCAAATACATGATGATCTTGGGGATATAGTGAAGGAAGCAGGCATGCTCCCTACCTAACTTTTGGTCATTCTCAATCTTGCCTTAGAATAGTAGTGTCATAGTGGCATTAAATTCTAGTAGGGCTAGTCAACAGAGGTTGGCATTCTCAGTTGAATATGGATATTCTAGGTAAGGGATTAGGGACACCCTAAATGTATGTTCACAAATCAGAGCCCCTCACTCTAGCTGCGAAGAATCATAGCATTTCAAAGATGGAGACTATGGTACCAATATACAATTGATAGGGCCATACCATTCCTAGAAAGATTTTTGTCTAATGTCATTTTATCTTCCTCTCACTTTGCATCAGAATGTTGTATGGAAGGGTTTACTTCTTTCAGCATTTGGGGGAAGGGGCTAGCCCATATCTATTATTGTTTTAAGAGAAAGCCCATAGAATAGTAGGGCATTTGGTTTGAGCTATTTTAGAATAAGCAAGATGGGTACATGGGTAGTGATCCAACATGCAATCTTGATGCTTAAGAGTTGAGCCCATTATTTCTATAGGTAGTAATCCTTTCACAAGCCCAATCTTCATTTCTCAAATCTACTGTAGGGGATAGGGCCCATTCCTCACCTATAGGTCTTTTACTAGTGATATGCCACTCTCATGCTAAGGTCAAGGTAGAGATGGTCTTTCATGGAAATAGAGATCTGAAAAGATAGTGACAAAGACAAGAGCAATGGGGTCTACTTTATAAGTCATTACATATAGAATAGTAGGGCCCATAGAATAGTAGGCAAAAGTTGAGGTGTAACTGATCTATCAATATGTGCCAATGGGATGGGAGTCACAGACATTCTTCTTGCATGGGCTCTAATATAGTAAAGGGCTTTCAATACTATATATGGCATATTATTGTAGGGCTAGATCTTTCCATTCCATCCTGAGAGTTAAGTGAAGTGCCCCATAATTTTAGGTAGTGCAAGAGTTTTAGTGAGCAAGCATGGAAGTGCTAGCATATAGGTTAGCATGGAGTGGTTAGTAGAGCTTTTCTCATCTATCTATCCATGCCATAGAATAGTAGGGTAGGTGAAGAAAGAGGTTCTTTCCTAGTACTTGCGATGGATATTAAACCTAGATCCCACCACCGGCGAATAGAATCCCCCACCCCCTTGCCAGAATAGTTCAATGGCAGGCATCTACCTCAACTACTACCCATAGAATTGTAGGGCCTGAATAGAGTGAAGGTAAGGGCTAACCTTAAAATAGTAGGGGCCCCAATAGTATTGTGACTCCTTTCAAGCCCCTACATTTGTACACACTAGTAGGGTGCTAGGGCTATACTGGTGCACACTGGGGTACCATAAGGCTGAAGTTGGGCCAAGCATGTTACGTAGAGATGGCAACATGAACAATAATCATTGAAGCCCTTCCCTTATCCCTTTTAAATGTAGGGGTAGGGGGTAGGGGTAGGCCTATAATGGTTCACCTACCCCCTCATTATTGATGTGAAGCCCACCCATAATAGCTGAATAGGTTCCTACCATGTGCTCCTACCATTCTATAGGGGGCCTATAATCTCTATGGCCTATAGCCTCTACATCAAAATAGTGGGCCCCCCTACATTCTGGCATAAATAGATCATGGCAAGTGCATATAGAGGAGATAGATACCAATTTCATATAATAGGTGGGGTGGCTCCCTCCTATTCTATTCTAGTACGGCCCACAACTCTCAAGCAGGTGCACCTCCGACATTCCATGATATCTAGGGGTAATCCCCCTATGGGCTCAAGTACACCTACCCTATGGTAGTTTCCAAATGGCATTAGTCTACTATGATTGTAGAGGTTGTGCCCTACTATTCATAGGTTGGGGGCACTCAATTCCCTATAGAATGGTGGGATCCTATAAAATGGTAGGGGCCCATAATAGAATGATGGTATAGGCCACTGGAGGGGGCTATAAAGGATAGAGCAGAATAGTAGAGTACACCAAATTCCCTTGGTGGGAAATTGTGGGGTAACCCACCCCCTTTAGAAAATATTGGGCCAGCCTATGAAGATTATTGGTTGGGCTTCAGTTTCTGCCTGAACTAAATGCCCCAACTACAATTCGTATAAGGGCAATAGGATAACCTTTAGAATAGTAGGGCCTAGTGAATAATCTAATAAAGGGTAGTGTAGATATTATTGTAGGGTCTACCCAAACTTGGTATTCACATCAATAGAAAAGTTAGATGGTAAGATTGAGTTAGGCTAAATTGATTGCATTAGAAAAGTAAGGCCCTTGCATGGGTTGGCTGATATCTCTAATATGACACAAAGTCATTTTCAGTTTTTGTAGGATTAGCAACATTGAAATTCCCCATTGACTTTGTGCCCAATCCTCACATCTCTACAACACTAATTCCCTTGTTAGAATAGAGATATGCCTTACTATAGCTATGGATGGCACTTCCAAGGTAGGCTTCTTGGCTTGAAGTTGGTTGGTGAAATTCTTCCTTCTTCATCCCTTTTAATTAATCTAGTAGAGAAGAATTGAGTGCACATGTTTTTTCATTCTGTGTGGTGGGGCACTTTACCAATCACTTGAGTAGTAGAGTGGTTGCACATAGTTGACCCAAAGAAGGCTTTTGGTGAATCAACTAGGATATATAGGGCTACCCTTTGTAGTATAGTGTGCATGTGCTTATGGCCCTACAGAGGTAGAGAACCATGCTACAATTAATCAAAGCATTTGCATCCGCTTCTCTAGCTGGCACCTAAAATATCCCCCTGGTCAATATATGACCAATGTGAAAAGGATGGAGGGATGCACTCCTAATTCTAGAGCATGTACGTGAGTCAATAAGAAAGAAGCATCCATCAAAGGTTTCCTTTTTTGGTTAGGGTAGTGGTGATAGAAAAGGTGCTAATGAAGTTACTTGATTGGGAGCTCTCGAAGAAGTAGAGGCACAACCTTTCATACAATTTAGGGATATGCAACCTTTGGCTCAGTATTAGTAAAGGTTGTGGTACTCAAAATGAGCTATAAAATTGGAAGGAATGTAATGGACTATAAAACTAATACTACCCTTGCCCCTACCATCTTTTATGTGCCTCTACCTAGTTATGCATTTGTATCTCCATATGGTGGAACTAGTATAAGAACTATAGGATATCAAACTGATAGCTCTACCTCTAGATCTGTAACTACTATAACCCCTATGTTTGGGTCTAACATTGATGGTGGCATATATGGTGAAATGAGACCAACTTTCATATTGACTAGTTCAAGGCCTATAGAATGGTAGGGATTTTCCCATTGTTTCTATAAGTTATTCAATCTACATCTTTATCTCAATCTGCTATAGGGTCCACTGGGTGGTCAATCAGAAATGTCTTTCACTCTACCCCTAATTCTACTTCAATTCTTGGTACTACTACCCCCACCTATGCCTTTAGTGCTTAAATGTCTACTGCTAATACCTATGTTTTGATTGCTAATGGATAAGCTAATTCCATACTAACCTAGCTTCCTACTACCCATCCTTTTGATATTCTTTCACCCTTTGATATTGAGGACTTTTTTTTGTTTTGTATATAATAGACTCAATTTTTTCTTAACTTAGGGGAAAGTGTTACTTCTTGCTTCTTCAATAAGGCCCAACCAACCCTCCCTATTCTTATTGATGGGCCTTTGCATGCATAATCAGAACGTTGCATCAGCATAAGAATAAGAGTAAGGCGGATCAAGAGTGTTGATTAAGGCTTATCAAAATCATCCTACCCCACCTTATAGCTGCACCATCTTGATTGAGACCTCTTTAGTGAGGCCTATTAGGGCACGAGTGTTAATTGATCCATCCACTTGTGGGAGTAGGAAAAAAATTGAGAATAGGGGTAGTTTTTTCAGCCAAAGGTTCTCTAACATCATATCAGCAAGCAAGCCTAACTCTCAAATAGTTATTGATAGGTAGGACCCTTAGAATAGTAGGGAGTATTAGGGAGCACACATACATCTCTAGGTAGGGGATAGTTGAGTAGGAGATAGATCTAGCAGATCGAGAGGTAGGGGCCATCTCTCTTTATCCATCTCTTCATACACTCTATGATCCGTCTCTGCACCAATTTGACATATTTTGCCTACTATGCATGTAGAATGTTGCCTTACATGCAAAGGTTGGGGCAGCAAGGTGGCCCTCTATTCTATTATTGGCGAGGGGCACCTTGCATCCAGAAGATTCATTAGAATAATGTTTCCTTATCCATCAAAAGGAGGTTTCTTCAAATGAATGGATAGATTCTATATGTAACATTCAAATACATGCAAAGTGGATTGGGAGAGAGGCCTTATAAAATTCTAGGCAACCTTTCTATCTTGAGAGTGGGTGGGCCCCACAGGGCCCTTAAAACCTACTATTATAAGGCCCTATCACCCTCCTAAAATAATAAAGGGATAGGAAAAAATAGAGTACTTAGTAGAACATTGTGGGGATTGACTCATCTGGCCCATGACCCAGTAGAAGACTGTGCATGTAGAGGTTCAATTTTTTTCCCTTATTAATTTGATTAGTGAGTGAGGGGTGGCAGGTCCATCAGGGTGAACACTTGCCCATCAAATTACCAATATCTTATTAATAGATAGTTCCATGGATAGTTCCATAGATAGAGATGAACTATTGTTAACGTGCTTTATAGGATTCAAACCCATGACATCAAGTTTTGGAGACCTACATTTGACTGAACTGAACTAAAAGTGCTTTCTGCATTGGAATCTAGAATAATAACAATAATGATGGGGTCCTAAAATGTAACAACATAGCTATGATTGGGCCAACCCCTAACCACTTATCAACATAGAGAAAACATAGACACAACATAGAAACCTTGCACCATCCTCATTTTTCCCTATAGAATTGTAGGCACCTAGAACTAGAATATTAGTGATAGTGAGTAACAAGAAGAATTATTTCCCCTTAGAATAGTAGGGGTCAGCTGCCTATAAATAGTAAGGTAAACTAAATGACAACTATAATTTTCTTTGTTATTAGAATAGTAGGGTTGTGCTAGCACCAGAGAACCAATGACTGGCACAGGATGGATTCTCATGGTACTAAAGAGTTGAGCTTGCTTCTCCTCAGCCCCAACATTCCCATATATCTCACTGAAGAATCTTACCAATCCAATAATCTCATAATAGGGCCAGCTAGAGGTGACCAAAATTAGTTTGATCTAAGTGCTGGAGTTATCAATTAAGCAGATACCTACCCTCCCCCTGCTTGATCATTTAATCAATTGGAGAGCGATGGTTGATGTATCCCTAAACAACTAGCTACCCCTTACTGCATTAATAGCTGCCCTACAATAATATAGTTATTAGTTTGATCAAATGTATTCTCTGTGGTTTTGCTCAGGAAGAGAGGGCTTATATTTCCCCCTTTCAGATTATTCTTGATTCCCTATATAATATGGGGTAACATGCGCTATAGAAGAGTAGGGCCCTTAGGGTGAAACCATTGTCCCTATTATTCTAAGGGCTCGAATAATTTATTTTAAGGGCTATTCTAAGTTATCAGTTTAGCAAGCTATCAATGCAGAGGTAGATTATTGTAGGAGCAATGTTACGTATAGAATCTCTAGATGTGCGTGGGAGAGAACTGCCTTACTCTGGAACTATTGTTGCACCAACATAATGTACTATTTGACATGACCCCTTTTCAGATTATTCTTGATTCTATACATAACATGTGTGGCCCTATTATTAGATTATTGAATAGAACCCCTTACTTAAGGACTTAAATGGATCCATATAGTCACTTGTGCCCACTTTGAAGATACCTATAGACCCATCACTCTACATAACCAATAAGGAGAAATAAAAACCTAGCAGAGGAAGATACTTCCCATCCCAACACAAGGAAATCCAACTCATGCCAGGCCAAAAAATCATAGACTAGCAAGAAAACCAAGTGAAAAAATGGTGCAAGGACCAGAGACATAATCATGCTGATTAACAGTCAAGGTGGTAGATAACAAGTGGGTGGTAGAGACCCCACCTTCTTTCTATGGTGGATAGAAGTAGTTCGATAGCCAGTATTAACTCACCCAAATCTGTAGCTAGTAGCAAATTGAGATGGATAACATGCAGAAATCTACCCCTTGCCCTAAAATTCTATGGACCCTACTATTCTAATGGGACCATCTCCTTGCTTTTGTTGGTGGTTCAAAGGTGAGTAAGCAATGAAGGCTTTATCAAGGTAAGGATAGTGCAATAATTTTTGTAACCAAAATCAATGGGTAGTGAAACTAGGATTTGGTAATTGCTAAACAAAGGTGAGGAGCACCATTCCCAATATTGGCATTCATAAGGTAAGTTTGGGAAAAATAGAACCCATTCAAGATTCTATATGTCACATGCCTACCTATAGGAATGCAAGGTGAAGAATTGAACAATGAACCCAACACAAATGCCATGTTCAAACATGTTGGCTCTTGATTTAATAGTGTTTGAATAACCAAGTATGCAAGGCAAGAATGTGTCTATGGGAAGCTATCTCCAATAATGGACACACTTCACCAAGAACCTAGGCCAACTATAAGGCTATACTCCTTCTTCAATTCAGGCTCTACAAAACCTAGGTGGGTAGACCTATAGATTCTTTATATGGTACCAATTATCAAAGCATACACTGAATCTAATGTGAAGCAGATAAAAACCCCTAAATCTTCTATACTTACCCAGGAATCACAAGCATGAAATAGCTAAGAACATACTTTAGAAAACTAGCAAGCTAAGTGCATGTTAACATTGAATAACTTTCAACATAAAAGGGGAAAATGATTTAATATGTTGATATCAGCAAGACCCAAGTATTAGCAATAGAACTTAATGATCATATCTTTGATCAGTGCCTTATCTATTGGACAATTAAATGAATCATAACCATACATCTCCTAGAAACCTCAGACGTATCTCTACATCAAGATCCATGATCTATCTTTCACCTTGTGAATAGACATCTACTAGAGAATGAATCTCATACTCAGAACATCCTATCATGAAATCTGTAAACCCTGTGACAAACATCAAGCAATTACATGGTTCTTTGCCCCACCAGCAAGACATTTTAATCACATACATTCCTAAAAGAAATGCAACCTAATCTATGCTCTTTGATCACTAATTAGAAGAAATAACATATCCATAATCAGGAGACAAGATTCAGACTGAACTTAAAACCTTTGCTGCTCTTTATTTGCTTTCCTTGAAACCAAATACTTGAAATGTACAAAAAATAACTCACAAATCACCTAACAGACTAAAACTATCTGCATAACAACTCAAAATGTTGTTCAATACAAGAGAGAAATGCTAAAGAATGAAGGTGGAATCACAGATCTAGATCCAACAAAGTGGTCTCCCAGAAGGACTGAAGATTTCCAACCCACAATGGTTTCTCAGTAACAAAAAATTGGAACCCCTACAACAAAGGAAACAATGAAAGATATAGGAGAAGATGAAAATCCTTGATCTGATATGCAACTGCCATCTGTCCACTTGGAAAAACCCTCTCAACAGATTCAAAACAACTTTCAGATCTTTTCCCTCAAATGTTGAATCAAATCCCTTTCAGTTATGGCTCTAAAAGCATCAAATATCTGAAACTATGATTGAATAAATTTTTTATTTGATTCTTGATATTTTACTCACGGTAAAAATGAAAATCAGTTTTAAAGATGACTCTTTAAAAGACAGCAAAATATTCTGGAACTGATTTCCTTCATATTCAGACCTTACTAGGCCTTGAAAACTGCCCTGTGACAAATTATGATGCTTCATGATGAAAATTAGTCATTGCACATAGAATGCCTCTGAAAATTGAAAATTTGCTTATAAATTGGACTAACTGATTGTTGTGCATATTCTGACTCCATATCTAAAAAATTTAGATTCTCCCGGTTCCAACGGTATACTACACTACCCATTTCTGATAAAAATTGCCCCTGATATGGCCATTTGAAAAATAGGCCTCCATGATTGAACCAGAACATTTAAAATGAAAGATTTAAAAAGTATATAGTCTAAACTATATAGAAATTTGAATTCATTTAAATTTTCCATCTTATGCATTGATCCTATTTGAATTTTCATTTGAATTTTATTTTCTGTCTCCCTCAATCTGCTGTCGCCACTTGTCACACGCTGGTTGGCCATGAAAATTCTGCTTTACGTTCTCACGCAGGGATTCACATTAATATTTTATTAATATTTTCAATATCCCCATAGCCTCAGGAATCTCCAAATTTTTCTTCCCATCCATACGCTCAAAGCTTCTATTACGTTCTCACGGCCCAAACGTAGCACCGGAGGTCTCAAAAAATTTATTTACGCTCTCACGTGAGTAGAGCAGCATAAGGCATTGAATTTTGTCTTACGGGCATATGTTGGGCTTCACATTTTGTAACATTAGAGGCCTTCATTCTCAAACATCCACTCATACACGAATGTAATAGCGAAGAGGTTTTGGAATCATCTCTCGCTCATATGTTGACCTTATCTTACGCACAGGGCGTCAAAATTTATTGCTTTTAACCCTACAAACCCCACACAAGGCTGTGGCTCTTCAAAAGCCATGTATTTCAAAACACTATACATTGTCTTGTTGGTGTATTTAAAAAAGTTAAAAAATTTCACCCACACCAATGTGGGATAAACTGCATTTCTTTGCCTACATATCCCTGCATATAGAGCCCCTTTTTTGGCATGATCAACTTCATCTCTGCGTAGGGGATTCTCTTCTACAACTGTTTATTTGGTCATATGCACATGAGATCTCTGAGTTTTTTATTTACATGGATTCTGCTTGTTTGACCCTTTCACAAAGCTGCGACTTCCTTTAAATGCATGGGCGACTCCTTTTTTACTTGGCTTTGCTTAAACGCAAAGTCTCCCCTGCTAGGCATGTTCTTGTGCCTTTCACTCCAAGCTGTCCTCTACCTCTAGCTTGTGTTCAGACATGGAGTCATTTTAAAATGCTGCATGGGTTCTTCATTGTATATTCCTGCAGCTATGCTTTTTTATTTGCTGACTACCCTTGTTTTAGCGTGGATACACTTCTAGCTAGCATGGGCATCTCTTAATGTCTACTCTTCCATCTTTAAAAGTATGATTCTGTTCTGAACTCTCTTTGCTAGCCAGCTGCTCCTTAGCAAATTGCATAGGGTTTTGTTTTTAATTGTTGGTGGATTCAAGTTTGCGTGGGCTCTGCCCGTGTTCTCTAACATAACACCTCAGCAGTCTCCATTGCAATGCGTGACCTTGCTCGTTTGGTGGCTCATTTTGCATAATCTTCCATTCAATCTATTGTAGAAGACCAGGTTTCTTTAGCATGATCTTCTTTAAATTTGGCATCCTTTTTAATGGCTTTTATGTGTGTGTATATTACTAATTACGCCTATTCCAAATTCAGTCTAAAGTTTATATGGGTGGTTGCTCGTGGAAGTGATGTCTTGACCAAGATTTTCTTTGGCAGATGAAAGCTCCTGAAGAAATGCTCCCGCAACTGCAACCTTTCATCTTAAGCCTTCAACTTCTTCAGAGATCTGCTATCATAAAGTGTAGCCCTACACTTTTATGCTTAGATTGCATGTAATGATCTGCATCACCAACATATTTCTTCTTCCGAACAATTGTAACTTTATGACTTACCTAGGAACAAATTAAAATTTTGAACTATGATCCTCACAATATCAGCTGTTTCCTCTATTGTCTTTGACTGCGGTGGCATCTTTTAATGTGCTTTCCTCTGTTTCTAGTGTAGATTCTTTATTTACATGATGTTGCCCTTTCATCATCACATGGAGTGCTACTTGTATATAGAGGGTCCTTGTGTTCTTCATGCTACCTCTACTCATCATGTCAAGAGCCTCTTGAATCATGTTGTCTATGTAAGTGATATACTGAATCAAAAGAACACATAATGCCACGTACAAGATTTTTGGAGTCTCCATTGTAGTGGTGCTTCCAGATAATAGAACTTCTCCTGAGTCTGCGCTAAACCTTGAGCTTGAAGGTGTTTCCAACATGAGGTAATATCTCTAAAATATTTTTCGATACTCTTCTAAAAAGGTTCCAAAAAACTCCAGCCCCTTTTTTTTCGGAGGGAGCCTCTACATTATTCTGCCATAATCTTTTGTCATGGGATGGAGCTCTTCAATCCATACGTAATCCCATCAATCTGATGTAATTAATCGAGCCCCAAAGAGGGTTAGACTAAAAAAAATTTGCTTCTGAACAACTGAACCATCAAACAAACCCACTGATCTATTGAACTGATTTGAATTGCATTTGATCATTGACTGACCATTAAAACTCATTCGGAATCATTTTTGCAACACTGTGAAACTTGTGTCCGGAGGCTTGTTGCCTGGCTTTAAAAACTGATCAAATCACCTGATCATGCCCTAAAATTGAAGACATTAAGTCTCTACTTCACATTCTTGCACTCTGTTAGATCTTGTCTCATGAAAAATTTGGAGTCAAAAGATATTCACTGTAGAAGTTGCCTTCTCAGAATCATCTGCAAGAAAACATGTCAGAAAACAACAAACTAGGTTTGGATTTGGCTCAGAAAACTAGGCAAATGAGCACATGGGGAAATGAAAACTGGGACACTCAATTTCTGTCATGAGGACATTATAGATCTATGATTTAGGATCATGACGAATAACTAGGTGCAAATCACGGACATTCAAAGTAGGCTACTCAGAAATTTGCAACTAGGAACACTGACAGAAAGTGATTTTTTGCAAATGGAATGGACCTGGAAAAGTGTGCAAATGGATTCATCATGATTCACAAACTGGTACACTTAAACTATTTCCAAAGGAAAACATAGGGGTAAAATCCATTTGAATTTACCGATCACAGATTAGGAGATATAACGTCACAAACAGGGCTCCCAATTAATCTGCAAATACTGACACTAGCAAAAGTCAGAAATTCCATTTCAAATCATGCCTGAAAATTGATCAAATGGATTCTTCATGATATGAAACTTGAAACATAAAAATTCTTTGATGTCTACAATGCAATGTAATAGGAATTTCAACACTTTAGTCAACTGGTCAAAATTTATAGCATGTCAAATAGGGCTTTTCAGATTTATGAACAGTTTGCAAATGTGTGAAAACAGTAACTGACCAACTTTGAGGGATTCGAAACCTACTCAAATAAACTCAAAACGACTCAAAACCTAAAACATAAGTTCTTAGGTATGAACACTAGACACTCCCAAAGTAGAAAGTCACAAAACATTTCTAGGTGTGAGATATTCAGTTGCAAACAAGGCCTCCTGTCGCTGTTTGACACTTAGGGTAAAATGCAGATTTGGAATTTGCTCAAAATGAGACTTTACATAATGGCTCAGAATGACAAATTATCATCATGGAACAAGTAGGCATACTCAATGAAAGGTTCTAGAAACATTAAACATCCCTTAGGCCTCAAACTGACAGCCGTGTACAAACTCATTTAAAAGTGTTTATAGGGCTCAAAATTCTCAAAGGTGCTCAAAATTGACCATGCAATTTTTAGTGCCAACAAAACGCAAGGGCTAAACCCGAGTGACATGAAGTGGAAATAGAATTTCCAAGATAAGTAATTTTTAGAAAAGCAACTTTTTCATTATTGCCCTTCAAATAGTAAGGCATGGGGCAAGCTTATATCAAAATGAAGATATGTCACCATTATCAACAAGGAATGTTGTTAACGTCAAGGTAGGCACAATCAGGTAGTTCACCCAATGTAGCCAGATGATAAAATAGGCAATGAATGGATGTTCAAACTAAGGGAAGGTAATGAATGCCCACTATAACTATAGGGCACCTAGCAAGAACCACCCAATGTTGTTAATGACAAAAGGTCTCCAACACACATCGAAGGTGAATGAATAGGGAGCGAGGGGAACACCCAACTAAGCCATGCACCCTTACTATTTAAAGGGTAATGTGAGGCTCATTTGGCATGAAACTGAATGCACTCTTTCAAGGCATTCAACTACCCTTCCTTTACTATTGGAAGATGGGCCCATTATTTGATAGGGCTTTTGAAAGGAAGAAGGGCTCGATAGGCAATTTTTGATAGGATCGGCCCTACTATTTTCTAGGAAAACCCCCATCAATAGTAATTGGGGGCCCCTTAAAAATAATAGGGAGGGGTGATCATTCACTATCTAAAAACTAAGGGCAACAAACGGTTGTTCAATCCCAAACCACAGTGACGAAAGAATAGTGCCATTCTAGATGTCACATGGGGGAAATACAACATAAGGGAGAGGGAATCACTAATGAACAATGGGTAGGATATTCTTAAAGTAGGCATGTTATGTATAGATGACACCATAAATGATGAAGAAACCATGATAGCTTTCAACCTGAGGGTAGCTCCCTAACCCCATTAGAATAGTAGGGTTGGTTGTGATGATTATTCTCCAATGTAATGTGCTTAAGGTTGTGATCAACATCAGGTTTCAAACCACAATGATGAATCACTTGAGAGGGGTTCGAAGGGAACTTATAACTATAGGGAGTTTAGCTCACCAAGGTTGTTCAATAAATCTTGAATATGACATTTTCCATGGTGCAGATATCCATGGAGGACCCATCATAAGCAAATTAACCAAGGCCAAGCTGAGAAGGAGTTCATTTTCTTTTCAACTATGTGGGGTGTTGATGGAAACAAATGGCATCAGTCTAGTTGTTCAACTACCCTCTCCTCAACCTTTCCAACCTAAAGAACAATTAGAAAGGGTTAGGAATAGGGAGAGAGAAGAAGATTTTGCATTGATAGATGCGGGTTGCAAACACCCAACTCGTTTGGATACCTGCGAGCCATGAAGTAGGAATAAGTATCAATTCCAATTGATGCAAGAAATCTACCACCATTCAGAGCCTATATTCCTATCTATTTGACCTCTATTGATAGATCATTAGGTTAGTGCATGATGGCTTCAATATGAATGATGTTCCCATGCACGAACCCACAATAATAGTAACCAGGGTTCTCCAATAGGGGTTTGAGATTGTTCATCGTCCCCACCCACCATTGAAGGGAACCCAACTAAGTGAAACCCTGCACCAAAATACAATAGGGGTGGCATCATGTTACGTATAGATTATTCACCTTACCTTATAATAGTAGGGGTAGGGCTAAACTCACACTCAAGTTTCTAAGCAAGGTCACCCTAGCTAATTTTATAGGTAGATAGATAGATAGATAGATAGATAGTTCGCTTATGATTTTTTTGGTGTGAAGTGAGCTCTAACAATTGATGCGGCCTACGTAGCCCTCTACATGCACAAATGTTTTTAGTTCAAATTTAGACCTTTTAAGATGCTCTCCCAAGCCAACTAAGTGAGGGCAGCAACAATCATCTATACATAACATGGGTTCCCAATGAACGGTTGTACAAATGAGATCACCAAGGTTGCTTCCGTAGTGAAATGCTAGTGCTGAAATCAAATAGAATAAGGGTGAGTTGAGTCCAATCAAAGTAGCAGGGCACAATCTTCAAACAAAGAAAGTGAGGCTAGAAATTAACAATTGCCCATGTGAGGGGAGTTCATAGCACTAGAATGTCATCATTCAATACATAACATGATAAAACAAATGGGTCACTTTTGCAGTTGAGCAACAAAAATTTGCCCCTATGGCTGAGATAAAGTGAAATGGAGTAGGTTCACACATGATAATAGAAACTGAGCCACCAAATGTGCCTAAAATTCTATGGGTTCCCATATGGCCAAGAGGGGGGCCTACAATTCTAAGGGCCTATGGGTCACTTGAATAGTCATATCCACCATAATAACAAAAACAAAAGTGAGGTTGCCATGCACCCTTAAAATAGTAGGCAACGATCGGGTAGTGCACCAAAAGAAATGAAAGAAAGGGGTGCAACACCATAAGGAAGGAAAGGAAGTCCAACTAAGGGTAGACCCTATATTGAAAAGGGATCTTTCATGAGGTTGTGTTCCCATTCCTAATATCTATGAAAAGAGAGCTTCAAATCCCAGTCTAAAGGAGTGATGAAAAATGACATTCTAGTGCTATTGTGGTGAAATTGACATGTATTCTATCGACACTCAGGTAACCACTAGAAGGTCACTTATAATAGTAGCACCCTATCGTAAGCCAATGAGCCATCTGAAAATGCAAGCAAGGAACAAATAGGGTCTAGGGAGGAACCACACCAAAATACAATAGGGAGGGAAGGGTTCTCTTAATCAAGTAGGTGGGTTACCTATTAGAAGGTAGGGGCAGTTCCCAACTAAGGTTGCTTCCATGAGCCGATAAGATCTCTAAGCAATGCACTCGATAAAGAGGTCAAAAAAGATGTAGGTAGTTCAAAGATAGGATCAAACCCCACCAGTGAAGGTGATTATTCAAAGCACAGGAATGGGTTCTCATTCACCATCTACCTATCAATAGGGGAAAGTTAGGATTAATAAAAGGTTGCAAGGTTCCCCCACTCTACCTAGCCTATCACCTATTGATTGATTGGTAGGTATGGTGCCCACTAGAATATAGGGTGGGGGTAAATAATATATTTTAGGGCCTACCCTAAAATTTATAAGCACAACATACACCAACATGGGCCTAGAAAGGATAAGGATATTGAGCTGGATCCAAGAGATATGGCCCATGGTGGCAACTCATTTTGCCCCACATCACCTTATCATATTATTGGCTAGCAAAAGAGACCAACTAGTATGAGAGTCCCACAATAGGTTATTTAGCTGGTCTCATCCTAGATGGCTATGAAGAGGCACTTTATTCTAGGCTCCCTTAAGGGCCCTTAGAGACTTTATTGGGGAATTATAGGGAGATAGACCTTGCAGCTCACTTCTTCCCCCCAAATGACATGCAATTCCATTTTTCCTTTGTGTTCCTTTCTTTTGAACTCCCCAATAACTTGAGTTGACTCTTGACTATCAATGTGGTTTGCAGAAGCGGTAATAAGGTAGCCCCTTGGTCTTTCATCTCCCTATGACTTGATGCTTTTTTTTTAGCAGGGAGACTTGATTCCTATTTTTCACCCCATGGTTTCTTAACCCTGTAGTCCCCATGCTTTCTTTGGGGTGGGGTGATTCCCATTCCCACCTTCTATCGAATCCTGATAATACATATAGAATGGTAGGAGGAAACAATCTACCTTGATTGTACATGTAGAGGGTTGTTATAACCATACAACTGGGGGGGGCTTTTACTATTCACTTCATCCTTAAGAGCCCACCCTCACCCTCGATTGGGCCCTTGGCAAGGTAGGTCTGTTCAATCAAAAAGTGCTAGTAGGCCCTTTGCTGCACTATGCATGCAGAGGGTAGGCTGAGAAGGGCTTTTTTATTCACAACTATTCTCCTTTGTATACAAATCCTTCGTGCTAACCCCTATATTAGTGACCCTATAGGGGACTCTTTTGGTGTAGAGTGATCCTAACCATTCCAAAGAGTTCCACACCCCTTAGCCCTTGGTAATGCCAATTTTGTCCAGTAGAAAAGTGCTAGGTAGGCCCTTTTTAGGTGGATAGTCAATATATACTCGGGCCCCACCTACTATATATTTGGCACCCCACTATCTCCTCTGCCATAGCCGCCCCTGCTCCCCCAACAATATAATTGAGGAGAAACATTTAGGGGCCACCCTTCTTCCCAGACCTACCACCCATCCCTACATTAGCTATGTTTTATAGAGAATTTGGCCCCAATTAGAAGAGTAGGGGAATTGTAGGGCCCTATGGAAAAAATTTCACTCTAGGTTAGCTAAGTTAGTTCTCTTAGGCTACCTTTTATTATTTCTAGATGAACGGGATAAAACAAAATGTTGATTAGCTATGGTTAGGATATTTTGAATCTTGATCTAACATTCCTTTCTTTGTTTGGCCATACAATTCCCCCTAAGAAAATCCCTACAATCCCCCCTAAACGGATTATTGCATCGATAAGTGAATTCACTGGAATTGAAATAATGAAAATATGATACCCCTACTATGAGAAGCTTTGATGGTCCACCTGAATCATGTACCAAACCCTTAGAATAGTAGGCGATATCCTAGTTCTAACCAAAATTCTTCCCTAGGCCCCTATCCCTGCTATAGGGGTGGGGGGTAGATTAGTTGGTCACCTATCACCCTACGGGCCATGGTTTCTTGGCATGGCATAGAAACTATAGGCCCAACCAAACCATAGAACTATTTGATGTTTGAATCTATGAGATAAATTTGGTAGTTTGGGTTCATGATTTAAGTTAAGCATGTGATGGACTAATGGTTCAATGCTATAGGTTCTCATGGGTGGGAATGTTGGTTGGGGCCAACTTTCACACTAAGCAATGCACAAAACTATCTAGGTTGTTAGTTTAGTTTATTATGCATCTCCACTGACAAGTCTCTTGAAACGACAATAGTGGGATGGGTTGATATAAGGAAAACTGGGTCTTAAGCTTAACAAGTTTGAGGAGGGAGGGAATTAGGGGACTTGAGGACCTCCACATCCTCAAGATTCAAGATGTAGTCTGTGGATGACAATCTAATTCTGAATAGTAGGGCCATAGATATGGGGATCATCTAAATGATAATGCATTATCATTCTACAGGGAGGGCAAGGGAGCTTGTTACGTAAAGAATCAATTCTTTCTCACCCATAGTGGCTACCTTAAGTGACCCACCCTTTGCTAAAATGACACTTCCACCTTCGGAAACTAGTAGGGGCACCCACATGCACAACCAATAGTTTCATTATGAAGAGAATAGTGGAAGGGTGATTCTATATGTAACATGCCTATAAATGCACATGCAAGGTGGCTAGGCCCCCCAATAACCATAATTTGCTAGACTAGATTCTAGATTCCCTTGGTGGGTCCTATATAATTGAGGGCCCCCCTCTCAACAATGAATGGGGGACCACCAATAATGAATGGGCCTATCAAAATAATGGGGCCTAGTAGGGCTAGTAAGAGTGCCCCATAATCCTATAGGGCCCACCATTCATTATATACCCCCATTATTTTGATAGGCCATTATTTTATAGGCTAGGGAGCGGGCACCCTACCCTACTATGATAAGGGGTTGGGGCATTATAAAGGTAGGGGTTGGCACTAATCATGCCTATAGATAGTAGGGGTTCATCAGGGGCATGTTACATAAAGAATTTGGCCCCTAACCTAATAATAGTAGGGGTAGGGCCTAGCTGCTTCAATAATCTAAAAAGGGGACCTAGGGGCCTTAGAATAGTAGGGGTCACCCATGTGGATTCTAGTTGTAGGGGGTTTAGTAAGGGTGATTGGGCCATAAGCCTTCTTTTTCGGTCAAACCAATTTGAACCAAGTAGAGGGGAATTGTGCTAACGATGCATGCAAAGGACCTATGCATGCATGGCTAGAGCACTTCTATGGTATAGCTCTCTATGCATGCAGGGTGGGGAAGGCCAGACTCCAACTAACTGGAAGGTAGTACTAAACTCTAACTTCAAGGAATTATTCTAAGAAGTGGGCAGGGGCATGACATAGGTGGGAGCTCCACATTAGTGCATCAGTGCATTGATGTGAAGAGTTAGGCTCTAGCAAAGTACTCCTACTCCCACTCTGCCACTAAGGGATCCTATGTCTCTACCTCTCTTCCTACTATAATAGTTTCTAGGAACAAGAAACATCTAGCTTTGGGTTTCTATATGAGGTAGATGCTATGTACTCTAGTTGCAATGCCCCCTAAATAAGCATGGATTGATCATGGACATGGAATGGGATTTGGATCTACTATCCACACCTCTACAGGTGGTTATGGGTTTGGCCAACAACTATTTAGCCTTGGTCAAGGACATGACAACTATTCAAATCAACTGCATCTCAATATGTTACCTACCAACTTAGATCAAATGTGGAATGTGCACGAAGAAAGTAGGAATAGCCTAGAATGTACCTTAACCTGCCCCTACCATTCTAAGGTTCCTGGATAGACTAGACTATAGATATGTACCAAAAGTTGAGCCTTATAAATTGGCTAAAGGAGGTAGATTTGCCCCCACTTTACTAGAATATTAGGGGCATTTTAAGGGGAAGGGGAATCAAAAAAAAAGGGTGGGCATGCATAGTAGCAAGCCCTACTAAACCAATTATTCCCACTCTTAACTTAATGCCCTATCAAAATAATGGGGGAATGGGATTTGGAGAAAGGAAGCACTTGGTAGGAGATAGATCATTTCATCATTTTGATCATGCCCTTCCCATTCTAAAGTAGGGTATGGGGGTGCAAACTAATATACCCTTTGGCCCCACCTTATTATATTATTCTAGCACAATAGACCTGTAGGAAGAACTATAGTTGAAGGGGGGCACTATTCCAAAACCCTAGACAGGTAGAGAACTACTACCTAGATACCTTGGCATGACACTAGGAGTGTTGGATACCCTGGTATGGCACTAGGAAGATAGTAACCCACCCATGTTACATATAGAATCTTAGGCACTTCAATAATAGAATAGTAGGGCTAGTCCCACCTGTTCACCCTACGGGCCAACCCTCCATCTGAATGAATAGGGATAGTTCAACTACTACCTACACATGCCCGACAATGATCTAAAAAGGGGGTGGTATGTAAGGGGTAGGGGGGCTCAATATTATATATGTAACATTCCCACAATATGAATCTACCTCCTAGTATACGACTGGTGGATAAGACCATAGAGTTGAGTCGCCAACTGGACCATAGAACATAGAAGCTGAGTCCAGGCTATATCTCTATATTGTATGAGTAGAGCACATGGATCAAAGTAGATCTATGGTTAGATTGTAGTCACTGATGCCACTCTCTCCCCTACTATTATTGGCACCCATCGCACTCTTTTCAAAAAGAAAGAAAGCGAATGTGGGGAATCCAATCAATCCTTCTCTTTAGCCTGGTCAGCTAGACACCTTTCCAATCAATCTTTCTCTTTGGCTTTGGCTAGCTACCAATATAGAGGTAGGGCAACAGAGAGCTTCCATCCAATCTTTCTCTACAAATCTATGGCTATGACTCATAAAACCTTGATCCCTCCTTAGAATAGTAGGGGCCCACCCCCTGCATTTACCCCCATTTCTACTAGAGTTGTAGGGCCTAGCTAAGAACAGTAGGGGCCCTTTCCTATTGTACGGTGGCCCCCTACTATTCTTAGCTAGGTTTAACTAGTGGCAACTATAGTTTAGGGGGGAGGTAGCCCTTCCCTTAGAAATACTAGGGGTAGAGATTTTTGGGAGGCTATAGATTGGGGTGGGAATTTTTTGTAGTTCGTGAACCCTTGGCGATAGTTGAGGGGCCCAAAATCAAACCATTTTCTCTAGCAGAGTAATCATCCCAAACCATTGGATAATAAGGAAAGACCAGAGAGGTTATCAGTTAAATAGTTTGCACCTTGATGATTCATTATACATGTATGAGAAAAATAAAGCTTTTGTTGCAAAGGTCTGCCACCCCTATCTATCTATATGGTTGAAACCTCCTTTGCATTGAGGCACTCTATTCCCTCTCATTCTAAACTCCACCTCCATTCCTATCAATCTTGAAAGCTATTATTAAATTAGAGGTAGTGAAACTATGGGATAATGTTATTGAGGCTTCAGTGGTATGAGAAAGAGAATTGGTTCTTAGTCTTAGTCACCTTCATTCAAGCTTACTTTACTCTTCCATTTCCCACCCCAAACCTAGTGCCATGCCAGGATTAGTCGAGTCCTACTAACCACAACACGTTGGATCTTCATTAAAAAACATGAATTCCTTGACTCCCCCTTTAAAATATGAAGCAAAAATAGGCAACAAGACCTCTCCTTCCTACAAGTTCATTGTTGATGTTCTAGATGTTCTTTTAGATGTTCCATCCATACAATTTGAGTCCATCTCCTGATACATTCCATCAATAGCCCTATCGTGCCATAGAATTTTAGGGGCAGGGTGGATGCCTCTCAAACTATATATAGTTGCATTATTCTACCAAACTAAGTGTTGGACAAATGGACCCATACAAGCAGGATAAGAAACAAATAAAGGATGGCAGAAGGAGTGGGGGCTTTTTGACCTAACTAACTTCTTCACCCTTAGTTGGCTCTAGTTTAGTTGGTTAGTGATAAAATCAACTATATTAGGTATATAATTAGGAAGGAAGGCAAGCTAGACTAAGAGATAGTTCTCAATCTAGACAACCCATATAATTGTAGGGCATTAGTCAGCTCAACTAGTACAAGGATGAAGGAAGAGTTCCACCCATCTACCTAGCCTAATAGTCTTCCATAGAATTGTGGGGCCTACTGACAAGGTCACCCACTTAGTTTCATTAGGTAGATAGTAAAGTTACCCACTTAGTTTGATTAACCAGAGGTGGGGGGATCGAGCCTAATGAGGAGCTAACCTCAACTCCCATGTAGGGGGTGTAAAGGCACCCATGGTGTGGGATGGGCTAATGACAACTGGAAGGAAGGCAAGACCCCACCCATAGCAATTAACGAGGACCCTAGGCTAGCATTAATTTCCCTCCAACCTTACCTAAAATTCTATAGGCATCCAAGCATCCCAAAGTTATCCCTTCACCTATTATCCATCCTTTCTATCTTGGGAGTGATAGAATTGTAGGGCAAGACATTAGTTTTGATTGGCTAGGCAAGATAGTTGTTAATTTACCAGATGGAAGGAAGTCCTCAACATCCTCCTTTATTTTTGGTTGGCATAATTAATGCCCTATCCCCACAGAATAGTAAGGCCCATAGAATAGTAGGGGCTAGCCTATTTTTAGAAGGTAGTGGCTGGACAATTGTTCTTGTTAACTTTTCGAAGGTATACTCACTCCTAAACTAGATGGAACTCAATGAGACAGAGTTGGGGTGAGAGGAGCTATTGAGAAAGAATCAGTGGGGCCTAATGCCAAATTCAAGCATGCCCTTTAGAATAGTAGGGTTGGGCCTTTATAATAGTAGGGACAGGAAGGTAAATAGATAGAAAGTATGCTCTATATTAGTTGGATGGATGGAACTCAGTAGTCTCAGCCTAACATTTTGAGAAGTTCCCTTTCACTGGGATGGGTTGGGAGAGATAATGAAAGGGCCTACTAAAATGAGATTGCTTTCCTGCTTCCTAGGTTGGATTTCTTTATACCTAACCCATTGCCTCTAATGGATTGATATAGATTAGTTTGGCCCATGTATTCAAGATAGAGATTCTTTAACTGAGTTAGCATTGCTTCACTGTTCCTACCTGTACACCCCTAGTCTTGCTATTTTCTATGTTCATCAACACCCACCACCTAAAGTGACTATAGAGGTAGGGCAGTTGCTATCACTAAGGCTGGGAGGTAGTCCATTAGTAGGCTAGAAGAGAAGGATTTTTCAAATGGAAGGAAGTAGATTTAAAGGAAGGATGGATGTTTGGATGGAAGTCGCATAAACTTCTGGATAGCTTGGTCATGCTGGCTAGATAGCTTAGTCACAAAAACTTATGGCTAGATAGCTCGGTCAAGGTAGTTAACTTTTGGCTATAATAATAGAATAATAGGGGCTTAGCTTCTGGCTAGATAGCTTTCCTACAACTCAAGGCATCTCATCATCAACAACTTTAAGAAGGAGGGAAACTAGAAGGAATTGGTAGGAAGGTCGGCCCTCTATCTAGATTGTTCAATTGGAAGGAAGTAATAATAACTATTCCCTAGGGCCACTAGGGGGACGCACCCAACAACATGAGAAAGCCTAGGTCATAACACCTCCATCGCCTCGTTAACTTTCCCTCAAAAAAAGAATATAAACTTCCATCCTCTCCCTAGAATTTTATGGCCTCTAATTTGATGGGCCTCATTAACTTTAGTTGGAGTCCTAGCTTGTTCATTAATGAGGAGCCTTTTTTTCAATTCTTCTCAAAGGTTTGCCCTACTATTCTGATGGGGAGGGAGGGAAACTAGCCTATTATTTCTTTAGGTAGGTGGGAGGGAACTATAAAGAGCATGTTACATATAGAATTGAGAATTTATCACCATACACACTACTATTTGATTATTTGGAAACAAAGCCCCTACTCTAGATAGTTGAAGGGTGGAAACAAAGATTTTATGGCCCATACAATAATCTATTTTAAGGGCTATTCTAAAGGTAAGATAGCTAGATTCTAGATTCTATATGTAACATGCCCAAGAACCAAGTGGGGGGGCCCTACTATTCTAAGGATAGATAGTTGTTCCCAAAGAGGGGATAATTTTCCCTTTAGAATAGTAGCGCAACATGATGATTCCATTAAAACCATTGCCCATGTCCTTCCTAAAGCTCGCTTATCTCCCACCAATCGACCTAGATATGGAGAAGGGCTATAAGTTTGGATAGGGCACTCTCCCTATCACCTTTATTTTAATAGGGGTGAGTAAAGTGAGCCCCTCCTTTCTAACCCCTACTATCTATAGGGTAAGGGGGGTGGGGGATGCTCAACTTCAGTTTTGGAGTGCTCGAACGTTGCTCCTTTATCAATCTATAGGAAGGTGGGTGGTTCACTATGCTCACACCATAATGAGAATTGGTCACAACTATAGAATAGAGAGAAAGCCCCCATTATAGAGAGGGGGAGAGAGGGAGATAGAGAGAGCCATAGGAAAAAAAAAAGAGGGACTAATCTATTACATATATAAGATAGCTTAGGGCCCCATAAGGCCCCCATTATAGATACGACCTAATTGCCAGTTCACCTATGGGATGGATAGATGCACAAATAGGTAAGGAGATCGATGGACCACCCCCAACTTACTCCCCACTATGAAGGTAGGGTGATGGGAAACCTTTCCTATAGATAGCCCCATTATAGAGTAGGGCCTTAATCCTAGATAGATAGGGATGGTCGACAAGGAGGTAGATGGACAGCCATGGATGGTCCACAACCCCAAATTACCTCATTATAGAGTAGGGCTCCTACATTATAGATAGGGTGATAGTGAGATGGATTGCTAGGGATGATCGATACTTGGACCCCAGAGATTGAGAGAGAGGGGGCTCTATAGGGTGGGAGACCCAACTCGAGGAGGGAATTTTTTCTTTTGGACCTCTTCAATACTGTAGCTTGGTATCTCACCTAGGCAACTAGAGGCAAAGGGGAGATTCAATGGAAAGCTTGAGCCCCCCCCCACCCCTTTCCCCTTTATATATTCTAGTAGGGGCTATAGTGCTAGGCCTAGGGAGGGCGACAAGCTTGAGAATCACTAGACAGACCCTGACCCCTACTATCTATAGGCGAGCCCTACTCTCCCTACTCCAAATTTTAGATAGCCCCACACCTAGACTCAAACCACTAGAGAAAGGATAGACCCTTTCTCAAGCCTAACAAAATAGTAGGCTACCTATCTCTTCTTTATCATGCGGATAGCCCTACACTTGGCCCCCTACTATCTATAAGCACCAGATGAATAGATAAATAGATTATTCACTGGCTAGCCCCAGACCCCCTTTAGAATAGTAAGGTGAGAGATAGATTTTGCACTAGATACCTTAGATAGCCCTATTTAAGAAGATAGACTTTTTTTTCTTACATATATCATGGAGGATGGAGTAGTCCAACCATTCATGTATAGAAAAAATAGATAGAACTATGGAGGTCATTCACCTCGCCTTATAAAAAATAATAGTAGGGGCTCATTTTCAATGGTCCTAATATCCCATCCCATAAACCATTGCTTCTTCCAATACTCATTCTAGAGCACTTCTTCATGAGGCTCTACTATTCTAAAGGGGCCCAAGTTTTGTTATTGCTAGCCCTTTCATTATCAATCATGGGATGAAAGATTCCCACCTAGCCTTAGAATAGTAGGCCCCCCTAACCTAGGAATTCCCTATAATCCCTCCACACCTAGGACTATAGGGAATTATAGATTTCTATAGTTAGGTAGAGGCCAATCTATTGGAATTAGAAGGAATGTACGAGAACCCCATAGAATAATAGAAAAGAGGGAGGGGTATGGAATTTTGAATAGATTGATTCTTGATGGGTTATGTTCTTTTCTTAGGTGAGTTTTGGATGCTTCATGGAAAATTTGGATGAAACATGATGCTGATTATGCCTAGCATTGAGCAACAACCTCATTTATATTTAGAGTCAAAGTTGAACTACATCGTAAGGGGGGGGAGGGGTGGGTGGGTGGACATAGGAACTCTATTTTGGATTCATATCTATCTACATGAAAACCACCTCTAGCTCCTCTTCTCTATTATTGGCCATATCCCTTAAATTCCTAGGATAATGAATTGATAGATGGTATATCAATAATTGGGAGTGGGAGCCTATAGATTGGTTGGGGCTATATCGGTAATAGCTTGGGCATATGAGTAATTAGGATGAGCAATTAGTGAACTAAGAATTGGGTCAACTTGTGAGCCTTGACCAAGAAAAAAATGGGCTTGGTTGGCATCAGAGTAGTCCATTAGAAATTGGTTGAATCACCTTGTGCATGAATCAATAAAGTAAATATGACTTTGAAATGGTTCTCCATCCATAAGTACTAGTGTTGAGTGTGTTTTGGAGGATTTTGGTGGACTATCTCTATTTTTTCATGCTAGAGTAGGGGCATTCAAAATGGTCCTATCCCTAAAAAATTATGGGAAAATTATTCTATGGGGAAAACTACTTGTGTTCTTGCCATAATAGTAGTAGTAGTTATGTGTCTGCCAGAATGGGGTCTGCCTAGCCCACATATTATTATAGCCTATAGAAACAATGGGGGGCAGATTATTCTAGTCATTTGTAAGTGATGCATCAAAAGAGGGAGCAGTCAAAGGAGTATTGGAATAGGAGTTTGAATGAAGATTAGTGGTGTCCTGAAGGAATAAATTGGAATGTAGAAACAATCCATAGTAGATCCAAATCAATAAGAGTAGGAATTATGTGTTGGCTTATAAGGGATTATTCAAATTGTAGTTCTTTTCTATGGCCCCCATACCTCCTAACACTATAGTTTTAGGGCGTATTAGGAATGATCATTACTCCTACTATTAGGGAGATAGGGATATGACCTAGCTATTCCTTCTTGTATACTAGATTTCAAGACTCCCTCTATTTGGTAGTACATAACCCTATCCCCTTGCCTTGGCCTTGGTAGTAAGAAGAGGTAGGTGGCTTCACTACCTATCATATCCCTTTCTTTGGTAAAACAGATGCTAGAGCAGAACCCTAGTGTTTATGCCAGGTGGTGAATGCTAGCAGAGGCCCCTACCCTGAGAATAGTAGGGGCCTCAACAACAGATTAGTCCCTACTATTCTTGGCTCCTAGAAAAAAAAATTTCATATCCCCATTATTCCTTGGCCTTGTAGGGGTATGCCAGTGCCCCTCAAATTTTCTAGGGGGGCTCACGTAAGGGGAACAACTAGATAATATAGTTTCCATCTACATATATAGTGCCCCCATGAAAATCTATCCACTCATTGCACCCCCACCCCTATCAACCTATACCCCAGCCACCCCATACCCAGCAATCCATACCTGACCCTTCCTAAAATTCTATGGAATGAAAATAGTAGGGGTTGGAATGTGATGTATAGAATCTAAATAGTTTATCACCATAGGGCATGGCCCCTCCCTATTAAATAGTAGGGCTAGGGTGATGGG
This sequence comes from Cupressus sempervirens, assembly GCA_028749045.1. Taxonomy (NCBI): domain Eukaryota; kingdom Viridiplantae; phylum Streptophyta; class Pinopsida; order Cupressales; family Cupressaceae; genus Cupressus; species Cupressus sempervirens. The sequence goes on from CM053789.1 coordinate 906,251,903, forward strand.
TGGTTCTCTAGTCATGTCCACGATCCAATAATCTTTTTAGGGAAAAACCATTTTAGTAGATCAATTCATTGATGGTCAACCTCAAACTCAACTTCGCTTCTGCCCTACCATTCTATAGACTAATCTGAATGCCCTACCCCTTATATTTATCTTTTAAGTATCAGGCTCATTCCAGTAGGCAAGATGCAAGGAGGTAGTTATAATTGGGCCCTACAATTCTATGGTGGTGCAGGGTGGCCCCTCATCAAATCACTTTTCTTTTTGTTGCTATTCTTTTTTCCTTACTGAATTGTGAGAAAGGTAGGTAGACAACAAGACAAAGCCTATTGTTTATAAGGGATTGATTGACTACCCTTAGTGTGAGTAGGGTAAGACAATAGCATTTATTAGCCTCAGGTAGGTAGACAAAAGGTTGTACATAGGTAGCCTTATAAATTATAGGCAAGAGGACAAAGAAAATAGATTACCCTAAAATTTTAGGCTATACCAGAGTGTGTGGGGAAATATACAAGGGATGGAACACCCCTACTATTATAATTGTTACACATCGCCCCTCAGTTAGTTATTAGTAGGAAGAATAGCATAAACAAGAGGATAGAGATATCATACTATCTATAGTCTTAATAATGAAAAAAGAAATGCTCAAAAAGAAAATGTGTTGTAGTATTCTATAGAACAATATTTAGTGGGTGCATCCTTTGCCCTGGTAATCTGTTGTAGTGATAATAATAAGAATAATAATGTATCAAGCCTTAGAATGCTTAGCAGGTGGACTAATAGGTCCAACAAAAGAAACTACCTATTTAAGCTTACTGGATGTAGTGGCAATTCGTCTCTCCTAGATGGCCCGTTGACACACATTGGTACTCTTTGCATAGTCCTTAGTATCCTTAAATACAGATAGTAGGCCACTACTAGCCTGCCTCTTTTAGATTAGTTATTTGTGAGATGTTTCTTTCTTTACCTCCATAATGTCCTCTCGCCCCTCAAATTCCCCCTTCTTCATGATGGCAGGATATCGAACTATTCATGGACCAGAATACATTGCCTAAGGATTCCATGGCTACCTAGCTTATATAGCTAACAGGATATCAACTAATAATTTGCAGCCTGAAATACCAAATGGCATTTTTGAGTTGTGGAGTAATTTGCAAGGGTGGAACCTATAGTTATAACTAACACAATCTCCTCCAAATTATCATGTATGGACTTGAAAGAGGTAAGCATCTGAGGGTAAATCATCGATTGCACCCCCTAATTCACCTAACTCTATTTGGGACAAATGATTGGGTTCTAGGTTTATGAGAACTACACCCACAGAATAATTCTTGATAATTCTTGATTAGACTGATTTATTATAGGTAGATAATGTGGTGTTACTTACAAAGGATTGAACAACTAAGAACGTGGGTTGGGAAGGTTCAATGCTCTGGCCATTACACTATCTTTCTATAGTTGGGTAAGGGAGATAAAAAAAATTGCACCAATATAATTATCACTGGCACAAAGAGGCCAAAGTTGAGTCTGGGAGAATTGGAATAGTTATCAACCTACCTCAGAAGTTCAAGAATGTGCTTTGTTTGCAATGGTGTTGCATGTGGCCCACCCTTATAATAGTAGGGGATAAAGTTTTTGCATGGGTAGGGGAGAGACAAAAACTTAGAGTACATTCCCTCAAGGAGATCAAGTGAGAATTGGAGGAGTTGTATTATGTAAAGTAGAGCCTCACTGGGATATAACCCATTCTTTATTGGGAACATTGTTGGTCCGAGTGGCCATTGGTTACTTGAATATGAAATAGATGTAGTGTATGAGGAGGGTTTAACATTCCATCAAGAGCCAAGGACCATCGAGAGTGGGATAAGGACCCTAAAGCTAGTGGGGAATTGAGTCTATTTTGTTTATTGTTCTAGATCTTTGGGTAGGATGACTGAAGAGTTACTACTTTCAAATTAGGCCCTATTGTGGTAAATATTGGGGTGGGGAAAAACACTTGAAACTACACTAGGTTGGGAATCAAGTATCCCTACTCAAAAGATTAGGTAAGAGACCTGGGGCTAATCTTGGAAGATAGCTTGGTGTGTTTGAGGGATATGTTTGACCAAAGGAGTGACCATTATTACCCATGATACATAAGAATGGTAGAGCTTGCTACAATTTAGGGGGTAAGCCTCTTTGAACCCTAGTATGGGGATAGTGTCTATCTCCCTTACCCCAAGTAAGTCTCTATGGGCCCTTATCGAGCTTGCAAGTGATCACTCTTTGCTTTGGCAACTAGTCAGACATACCAACATCCATAGTAGTAATTTCTATAGTTTCTTTAGATCTAAGGGAAATTGCATATACCATTCCAAGTCCATTTCTTCACTGAGTAGTTTCTATAGTCCCAATACTAGGGTGGGTTAGGGGATAGGCAATGTTGAATTGAGAAATCAATTCTAAGGTGGGCATCCTTGAAAATTTTATATCCTCCAGTGGAACTATAGAAACTATACTCTATCCATGAGTTGTAAAATTTAGTAGACTAAGTGGTTGTAATGTTCCCCTTCACTTTGCTATAGAATAGTAGCCTATAGTGTTTTCTATGCTCCATGCCCAACTATATAGTAGAAGGGGGGTGAAGCATCTTTTTTTCCTTTCTTAGCATATGCCTTGGTACAGTAAGGGATTATGAATAGGTGAATTTTTGGCTATCTCTCTTTTGCACATGGTTGATCCAAGTCACCATTGGTAGGGATCACCTATATTATTTAGGGTGAATATTGATACTCCAAAACTCTAAATTATTCCTTGTTTTGCCCTACCTATGTGAAAGTATGAGCATATGTTCTAACAAGTGGGGTGAAGGCATTCACACGTTTCCCTATAAGTTTCATTATGGCAATTTTTATTGTTCCTACATTTGGATATGTTCTTGAACGTGTAACTCCAACATATGCATATGAAAATAGGAGCAAGATTCTGGCAAAACTTTTTCTTTATAGAGGTGTAGTTATGGGACATGCACTTGTAACTTACCCGAACATAGTGAGTGAAAGGGAGAATCTAGGAGTGATGTTCCATCATTAGCATTTGTTCCTGGAATAATTATTCCAACATTGGATGTGTTCCAATATGTTTGGGAGATAGGAAAGTGACGGCCAACCAACAAGTTGATATTCATTTTTCTTAGATTGATGGAGGGTTGCCCATAAAATGATATTGCTTATTCGATTGGCTTCATTACATAAGTGTTGTGGCCCTACTCCATAGGCTCACTGAGTTTTCTCATTGATAATACTAGAGGGAGGCCCCCAAACATCTAGCCTTATGCTTGATGGAGGCCCCCAAACTATAGATATGCATTAGATGAGATGGTACGGTACTCAATCGGCACTTGCCATGGCCCTAGAATTTTATAGGCCTAGGTGGCCATATTCTATGGGCTAAGTGGAGAATTAATCAGAGATAGAGTAGGGTGCAACACTTGAATGAAGAATCCAATCCAATTATGATTAGATGGTCTAGTCATTACTCAACTCAGATGGATAATTGGCACTCGCCATGAACTCCAATGATGGGGACTGCCCAGCCAGCAACTCAACTAAACTACCCACAACTAATCTACAATATTGAGGGGGGTTGTTCTAGTATGGGCCCTACTCCACGAAAGTTTTCCTAACAAACCTCCCACCAACTTGAGCTAATATACCCCTCGGTGAATAGTAGGGGCCCATCCCATTGGCCACCCACTCATATGAAGTGAACCCACTTCTTGGGGGTTGGTCAAGCCCTCTATCTATATGGTTGTTGCTTTCACTCAATCAGATCAACAACTGCTCGCATCTTTCCACCTGCCACCCTCCCATTGAATAGTAGGGGCCTAGGTGGGAGGGAATCTATAGTTGGGAGGTGGGTAGGTTTAAAAGTGTTTTGCAAGGTGGCCTACCTAGGTTAGCCCTTACCAACCCTTACATGAACTATCTATAATAACTGGGGGTAGAAGACACAAAAAATAGCACTATTTTAAGGGATGAGTAGGATGCCTACACAAACAATGGCCCTATTATTTAAATAGGTAGATGGAATGGGCACCATGAAGCTGCCTAAAAAAAGAATAGGGGTAGAAGCAACATCCTTTAGCCTATAAAATAGTAGGGCCCTATTATTATATTATTCCCATAGAACCATAAAACCATAAAATTATAGGGGGGGGGCCTACTATTCTATAGGCATGTAGTAGCACCATGATAATTTAGATTATGAGCCACCACCAAGGTCAAGAGAAGAAACACAAGAATTATATGCCCTTTTTTCTATGGATCAGCCTCTATCTATAGTTGCACTAAGGGTGTAGTACTAGAAGCACCACCCTCTATCTATATAGGGATCCTACAAACATCACCACTGGCCCTACTATTCTAAAGGGTTCTAGCACCATAATAAGTATAACCCACCCTACTATTATTAACCCCAGTGCCCTATAATATAGAAGGTCTATTTGGGGGCATATCCAGTTACATATAGATCTAGATCACCATAAATAGTAGGGGTAGCACCAGTAAAAGCAAGGGTAGGTGCATCAGTAGAGTATATTGACTCTATTGATTATGATCATTATTTAGTAGTTGATGAAGCTACGGATTGACCTATTTGATCATATCCATTAGTCTACCTAACTAGATGCACCTAGGGCAAAGGAAGCATCATCTATACATAGGAATCTATATATTAAGCTAAGCACTTGATCTAGTGAAGATAGCACCAGGACCAAAGTCAGTAGCATATCCATATCCATAGCCATAACTAGATGAATAGAAACATATATAGACAATGCGAATAGCATATCCATATTTGGGTACAGGCCCTATATATCCATGGGCATGTAGTCTACTGATTCTTCTATCTACTTTGTTGCTCTAGTACCAGTAGTAGCATATATAGTAGTAGAGCTAACAACACTACTAGGCATAGGTTGGGACCGAGCAAAGGCATAAGTAGGAAAGCACCCCCCCCCCCCCCCCCCCCCCCCCCGGCATGCCCCTTTTCCATATTATTGTTGGCATAACTCTCATTGGGGAAATGATAGCATCAGTAGATTCTACATAACCATAGCATATAGTAGTAGCATAGGAGGTAGGCATAGGTATAGGTGTACTAGTAGATCTAGTTTCCTATAGATAAGTAGGGGCACCCACATAAGTTGGTCCATTAGTGTGTCCCATAGAGATAAAGGCAAGAGCACCATCGAAGGCACTAGTACTAGCACCATCACTAGAGGCGAAGGTAGAAACATCTAAGCCAATATCTAGGCTAGTTGGCTTTATTGACTCAACAATTGGAAGTGGTTTCCTATATCGTAAAGGGAATCCCCTACAATAATATACCTCTTGACTAGTGTGAAGGGATTAGTGTTGATCCATTTCTAGATATAGCTTGTAGGGATGGGGTGGGGCCCCTATGACCATTTTTGTAGTAAAGGAAAAGGCTACAAAAAAAGAAGGAGTTTGACAACAACTATTGAATTATAGAAATGGCAGGGCACCCCTAGTCCCCATAGAATTATAGGCTTCACCTTATCTTATCAATGGGCATGGTCTTCATGGGCATGTCATATCTTAGTCTAGGTGAAGTAGAAGCTCGGTGACCCCTTTATAATAGTATGGCCCCTATTCCCCTACACCCTCATATTATTTTAGGGGCCTCCCACCACCATAAATTTGGGTGGGGCTTGATAGTTGCCCCGTAGGGCCCCATTAATGCACACTACCATTAAGCCTACCTAAAATTTTATGGATAGTGCCACCCCAACTATTATTAACCCCTATCCTATCCTATCCTATTATTAGAAGGGGAAGGGGAAGGTCTCTATAGGAGGGTAAAGGGGGGTTGGTTATCCTATATCCTCCTTCCCACCCTAGGCCATAAAATAGTAGGGGCAACCCACCACTACCTTAGAATAGTAGGGGCCCTATGAATGCACACCTAGCTAGAAAATAGTACTATTCATCCCAACTAGGCCTATTCTATGCATAGTGTAGTGTATGTAGGGGGTGGGTGAAATATTCTCTATGTAATATGGGTATGCAAGGCACCTTGCAAAGAAAATCTAGTTGGGGTGGGGCCCTGCATGCCTCGCCTACCTAGAATTTTATGGGCTATAGGGCCACATGCATCAACACTACCATGGAAATAGGACATATAGAATCTAATCCCTCAAATTCCCCCCTAAATAGATTTTTTCCCTTGCAACCTACATCTAAACAACTTAACTTGTTGAAAGCACCATGCAAAAGAAAGAGCACACCCATTGCTTTAGAGATAGTCACCCCCTACCATTCTATAGATGATTCCCTATATAATGTGGGGGTAACATGCTTATCTAGTAGGCTGATGCCATGGTAGTGGGAAATTCTAGATAGTAGGGGCTGGGCTGGTATGTAATGTATAGAATCACCTATAGAATGGTAAGGGACCTCCTAGCCCTATGCTACTATTCACCTATAGGCCTAATGCCTACCCTACAATTCTATGGGTGGCCATATAGAAATGGTAGGGTTCACCAGGGCCCCCCACTGCATGCACCATGTGACCCCCACATTATATAGGGAATCACCTACAAAATGGTAGGGCCCTGCTATTAGATTATTCTGCTACAATTCTATGGATTGGTGTGTGGGGAAATGATGTCATTGTGCATGGGCATGGGTAGTATAGAATAGTGTGAGAGGATTCCTCCCTACCCCCTACAGGCCTATTATGTTGCAAGGGTGTTCTTAATGTTATGTATATAATCACTAAGAAATCCTTACCTCCCTCTCTACAAATATGCCCAACCATTACGCGTTGGGGGCCCAATAAAGATTTGTTCATGTCTACAACATGCCCACAATATTCATAACTTTTTGAATGGGGGGGTTGTTTTCGAGGGGGGGTTTGCCCACTATAACCCACCTCACTATAATTGTGGGGTAGGTGGGCCCATAGAATTGTAGGGGCCTCTACATGCACCAATGAACATATTCCCTATAGAATGGTAGGGCCTTAGCCTTAGAATTATAGGGTAGGGCATGAAGATGAACCTAGATTTTTTAAGGCCCTCATTTGAATGCCAAGTACTATTTTAGGCAAGGTTATGGGGGGCTATGGGTAGGGAAATGATGCTATAGCAGGCATGTTACATACAAAATCTACCATTATAATAGTAAGGCACAATACAAGAACAGTAGGGCGTAACCAACAATAATCTAGGCCTAGGAAATCAAAGCCCCTACTCTTCTATAGGAAAACTGAAATTGAACTAATAAAGAGAAGACATTTGTCGATCAATCCCCTGGCCCCTTATAATAGTAGGGGGTAGACCCCATTTCTTGGGAATAAGCTACTTTTTAATTGGCCTTTTTTCTATCTATTCAAGGCCCATAGGGCTTCATTCACATAGAAAATGTCTTTTCTCTTGGATGGAGTTTGTTAGATCTATGAGTGTGAACCCACTCAAATGCCTACCTTTTCAATAATAGGGCCATAGAATTATAGAGGCACCTCACAAATAGTAGGGCCATAGGTAGCACCTCTATCTTAGCTATTAATACTATCACCTTTGCAAAGAGGGGGTCAACGGACCAATGAAGTAGTTGGCCCCTACAATTCTAATGGGCAGTAGAATACACCTATAAAATGGTGGGGGTGAGGCCCTCCCTTCCTTTAATTCTGATGGGTGGGAGCCCCTAGTATTCCATAGGCCCCCTACTATTAAAGGGGTGGGTGGGAGGAGAAATAATAGATATTAGGTGGACCCTCTTCTTATCCCTCCCAGGCCACCTACTATTAGTATAGGCCCACACTAAACCCTACCTCTATAGTGGGGAAAATAATAGTTTGGGCAGGAACAAAAAGAAAACTTCTCTACCCATAGAATAGTAGCAAGTACTATCAAGTTGTTGAATGAATGCCCTACTAGAGACAGATGAATCTTATTAGCCTTACTTTCATTATCATGAAGGCCCCTACAATAATAGGTGAAGGGGGGCCCTTACCCCTACTATTTGATGGGGATGGAGATGGGGATAGGCATCTTGATCAAACATCCTTCTCATTTTTCTCTAGAGATGACTTTGAAGATCCTTCTCATGTAGAGATCTTGAGATTCATGTGATTGGGAGAGACACATCTTGATTAAAGATCCTTCCTATGCAAAGACACATCTTGATTAGCCCATAGAATTGTAGGTGTTGCTGGAAGATGTGAATAATCTAAAAGGGGAACAAATTCTAGATGTAACATGGTATAGTGTGTGGGAACTATAGCAACTAGCTGTTGGTGCCCATAGAATTTTAGGCCATAGAATTATAGGGCATGATAATTAGAAAAGGGGCCTAGCCCCTCCCCCTCCATTTGAAAGGGAAGGTGGTAGGGGTAGGGGGATGTGGGGGAGGAGGGCCCCTACCAATAGAATAGTAGGGGCCCCCTTTTATATTATGAATGTGATGTATAGAATCTTGGACACTATTTCCCTACCTCTGCATGCACGATAAGGTCAAGAACTAGACTAGCAACTGGGTGGGGGCACGAATATAATTAGGCTACATTGAATGGCATTAGGCTACATTTTCTTGGGCACTCTAGATGGTCATTGGGTTATTACACCACCTTGAGGGGTATTAAGGCACTACCTTGTGCAATTGGATATCTGTGCTTCTCAATATATCATTGCCACTACAAATGTGTGTCATAACTCTCTTAGAAGAACTATATTGTTTCCACCACCAATTATGTTGAGTACCATTTTATCTCTACCACCCTCCCCCTGACTACTTAGAGCATGAGATCTGAAAGAGTCTTAAGCATCCTTCGGCAATAGGGCTCGTTGATGAAGAGAAAAAGTTGTTTCTCAAGGAAAAGTACCCATTTTTGAGTCCCTTGCTCTTGTAGGTGGGATTTGTGAGTTGGGACACTCAATTAGAATAATGGGGATATTCTAGGTTCAATGGAAGTAATTGTCATTATGCAAGAGTGGATAGGTTATTCCCTTTGTCTAAATTTGGGAAAAATAGAAGGTCATAGGAATTGTCCAGTCCTTCAAAAAAGAAATTATGGCCCACGCATATGTGCACGATTGAAAAGAGGTAATGGAATAGGAGGGCTTCCCCCATTAGCATGCCCAGGCCTGTAATGAGTAGGTGCTTTCTCCCAATGCCTTGGGGAGAGCTAGGTAGTACTTAGGCTAAACATTTAATGACTAAATAAAGGTCCCTAATGTTCTATGGTCCATAGGGGAGGAACACCTGATAAGGGTTCTTGGGCCCCTTTAGAATAGTAGGCTGATCAATAAAAAGTTGTAGTTTCACTTCAAATTTGAAAACAAGATGTGATAAGTAAGATAGATATTAACTATAGTAGATCAGGGCCAATGAAGTATCTTCTAGTGTGGCACCCTAGGAGGCTTTTGACCAGAATAGCACCATGAGGCGATCTATCATTATCTATTCCCTAGGATCCTCATTACTATCAATGAATATCTTTAGTTAGAACACCTCCCTGGACATCTTGGGCCCTTAGAATAGTAGGGCTATGGTAGGAGTAGGATGGGTTGAACAAAAACCCTACCATGGAAATAGGAAACTCTATTCTTAGGGACAAGGGAATAAAAATTAGATGAGAAGGCTAGGTAGTGTCAGGCTTGACTGAGGGATCAGATTGATCAATTAACTAGTTTAGCTAACAATGAATGTTGCTTCTGAAGGACTTCTTATCTACTTGCTTTATAAATAGTAGGGATTTCTTTGTTGAAAAGGGTTCTGCTTGCTGATTTTGAAGGAGTGGGGTAGGCACTAGTGGTGGCATAGATAGGGGCAGGGGTAGCTAGGGTAGCACAGTACAAAGACAGGGGTAGCTAGATCCCCTCCCCTTTTTGGTTCTAAGTAGTCAATTCTAACATGATGACCTCTTGAAGGGGGAGGGGCTCATGCATATTATTTTAGGGTTTGTCATGAATTAGCAGAGGGACTTTCTTTCATGATTCCTATTCCCACTGACAAATTACCCCCTACCCTAAGGGCCATAGAATTTTAGGTACCTCACCTACCCTGGAAAATAGTGGAGACCCTTTGGCCTATAGAATTTTAGGGGCACTAGCACCCAATAGAATAATTTTCCTATAGCCCATAAAAGTCTAGGCTAGGGTAGGGCTAACTACCTATAGAGAGTAGTGGGGCATGTTACATATATGATTGAGTTCTTGCCCTAGTATCATAATCTCATAATTTGGGGCACATAACATGCCCCATCCAATAATAGAATAGAGGGCCACCCTACATAGCATCGCTCTATTCCCACCTCTATCAGCCCTACTATTCTAATGGACAATCCTTATGCATGAACAATTCTATAGGGCCAGCTCAAGACCAAACACTTTTTTGCAGGCGGTAGAATAAGAAAAAAGAGAGGCCCTAGGGCCATAGAAAGTTTTCCATAGGCATGTTACATATAGAATCTGCCCCCACCAATGAATAGTATGCCAACTTATTATTGGGGGGCCAATAGGCAAACAACCATTCTAGGTTAGGCCCCCTTAGAATAGCCCTTAAAATAGATTATTGCTTGCCCATTAGAATAGTAGGGCCCATAGGTAATGATAATAACCTACAACAACTATGAAAAACTTTTCTCAAAATGGATAGATGCCCTAGTATTCTATTATTCTTGCTTTACCAGAACTACTCTAGTTGGAGTTAGACTGGCAACCCTTCCCTTCAAAAAATAGGGGCAAGGATGGAAACTTCACTAAGACTACCAGTCGGGTAACCTTACTTATATAACATCTATAATATCACTAGATGTGTAGAACATTCTATCCTACTAGTGGTAGAGCCCTCCTTTCTAGCTCCTCCTAGCCATCCTTCTAGCCTAATAGCTAACAATGATGTGGGTAGACCTAATGTTCTTTATACAGATGGCCCTATCTCCCCTATCTACATCTGCCCTTATTCTTTCTAGTTGCCTTAGAATAGTAGGGAATTATCATTATGTGAAGCCACCCCTACTATTCTATGGGAATCCTGACCCTACTATTCTATGGCTAGTGTAGGGTGGGTGACCCCTTTTCCCTATCCAAATCAGAGGTAGTTGGGTCCCCATGCTATTAGGTCCCACCCAAATCTATGGTAGCATGAGGGTAGAAACATTTGTGGGAGGAGGAGAACTAGAGTTTTCAGCTTTACCCTTAGCCTTTTCCATAGTAGCGGTAGGGGTAGGGCTTGACAACATTTATCACCCTACATGTAGAAGCCATATTGTGGGGCCTCTCCGATGTGGTTAGGATTGGGTAGGCAAGACTATAGACATTGGTCTTCTCCCATTCCTCTCTCAGCTCTAAAACCCAATATCTTAATGCCCCTAGGCCTGAGAACCTATAGGGCCATAATCTGAATGCCCTACTATTCTAAGGGCCCCTACCATTATATAGGTAGGGTGGGTGGGATTAATTAGGCTATGGGACTGATGCCATTAATATTCTAATGCCCCCATAGAATTATAGGCCCCCCTGCCCCCCTCTCATAGAATTTAGGTTGAAATGAATGAACTGATGCAATTAAGTGGTCAACACTATCCTATAGAATGGTAGGGGGTGTCTTTCCTTATTCTATTCTTCTAGCCAACTCGACAGGGCATCCATCTGATGCATTAACAATAGGCACCTACTCTACTATCCATCCATCTATTCCATGAATAGATAGTATATGTAACATGGGTCAGTAACATGAATCACTCATTCCAAGATGTGCATGAATGTGGATCATACAAGAACCCATAGATATATGGGGGAGACATCGATTACTAAAACATGAATCCAAGTTGTAATGAACTATGATCACATGGATGCCCCTCAAAATTCTATGGCATGTAGTCACCATGATTAGTGATTAGAGAGGGGGTGGGGTTGATCTATCTCATGAAGTCAGTTGGTTGAGTACCAAGCATGTCCATCACGCATCACTTTGGCATAAGTATAGATAGGGTGCCTAGAGTATAGACAAGGGCACCCCATTTATAGAGATAGAAATCTGGGCACCTATCACCTTATCCATATAGGGTCCCCATATAGAGATGACCAATGGGACCAAGCACTGAACAAATGACATAAATTAGTTTAGTTCCCAAGCATCTTCATTTTGAGATAGTAGTTCTCTTATGATATAGTAAGCATTGAACCAACCCCCAGACACCTATTTATTATAGATTCTAAATAGAGCTCAAGCACCAAACCATTAGTCTACAAAAACCCAACTATAGGTGAGCACACAAGACTAGTCCCCTAAAATTCTATGGGCAACAACAGACTTACTCTAACTAAACACTAGCCAAAGATAGACTGATAGGCAGAGCTAGCAATTGACCAAATGAACACAAACACTAGAGATAGATTGATAGGCTTTCCTTTATTTTATATTCTTTCCCTACAATTCTAGAAAGGGCTAGAGCTAGAAACTGACCAAACATAAATACTATGCATGCAGACTGCCTATAGAATAATGGGTGGAGGTGTATCCATTCACCCCTCTAGATACATACATGTGGGTCCACCAGTGGTTCAATCAAAAGATGTGTCACTTCACTACCCATTCTAATATAGGTGATTCATTAGAGTGAGGGATGAAATACCATTCGTTCAATTCACCATCATACTAGTTTGGTTCATCCAGCACTACTCAGCTTGTCATATCACATATATAAAAATCAAATGCCCCTACTATTCTAAGGGGAAAATAATCTATTTGGGCCACCGTAGGACTACCGTCTCACCTCTCTATAGTAGTGGAGATAGGTGTAATAGATATGATGTGGATCCAGATTGGTTGATGCATGGTAGGAGGTAGAGATTGATATTGGGGGGGGTGTGGGGCGGGGGGGAGGGTGGAGATGCCTACTCTATGTAACAACTACTTGCTTGTGCATTTCAGTGATGGGCTCTCCAATGTTTAGTGATTATATCCACTCTATCTGTAATCTGGAGGGCCCCTATCTGGTATGGAATGGATAAAGGGGCCAATTCCCAACCCCCAACCCCCCCAACTTTAGAGTATAGGGTAGCAATAGGGTGGGAGAGCCCCTCTGTCTATGTATATGACAACTGGGAGATCGAACCAAGTTTTGTTGGATGACTTAGATTGGACCTATTTCTATTGCCCCCTTGCATGCAGTTAATGTGGGTGGGCCCCTACGGGGCTAGCTTTGGCTATCCTCTACATTGGGCCCCACCTTGGTGATTAGCCCTATATTTCCCATTTATATCATTGGTGGGCCTTCACATGCAATGGTGCATGCATGCAGATGTAGGACCCCTACGGGCCCCTCCTATTCTATAGTAGGGGTGGCCTGTAAGGGCCCTAAAATAAAAAGTAGTCGAATCCTTGATGTTTGCCAGCTGAATAGTAGGGTGGTTGATGGCTCCTAACAATATTATTGTGTGATAAGCCCTACTATTCTAAAGGGGTTCAAATTGAGCTCCTCGATGAGTAATTTGGAGAGCTCGTGTCTCCCTAGTGTGATAAATTAGGTGGGAGGGGATTGGGCATTCAATCCCTACCATTCCCCCCCACCCTACAGGGGCAACATTCCCTTTCTCATACGATGACTCTGTCCTCGGCTATTTTGGGAGAAGAGGCTTCATTCTATTGATTTGACCATTCTATCTCCTCCCATTGCACTAGAAGAGGCCACTTTCTTACCCCCCTTTAGATTATTGTAGGGCATGCCCTAAAATAATCTAAAGGGTGCAGCCCACCCCATTATGGCCCACCATTCTATAGGCTATAGGCTATAGGCCCATGAGAATTGTAGGGACATTCATGGCCTACCCATTGTTTCTATAGGAAGTTTTTTGGGTGCAAAGGGCTAAACTTAGAATAATAGGGGAGCCAAGGAAGGTTCAATCAGTTAGCATGCTTTCTTTTTCTTATTGTTGCTTTGATGGAGCATCCTTGTTATTTCACTATACTAGGCTAGTCGATGGTAATAGTAGAAAAAAAAGCCCTACCCCCCTACCCCTACAATAATCTATTTGTTGGGGCCCCACCTCACCCTACTTTTTTAAGGGTAAGGTAAGAGGAAGGGGAAGGGGAAGGGTAATGGTAATGGGTAGCCAGTCAATCTGGCTCTTTCTTTCTTACTCTGGCCATCCAGTCTTATCCTTTGGTTATTCAGCCTTCACCCCCTCTTTCTTGTCGGATGGATGCTCTCCCTCAACAACTATGTGATCGCTCATATATGTAATAGAGTTGGATGCCACTAGATAATCAGATGGGAGGCCCATATCTAGCCCTTACCCTTGATGTGGGCAAACCTTCCGTTCTACACCAAGAGGACAATTAGGAAAAGAGCCCATAAAATAGTAGGGGCGGTGCATGCAGAGGACCCCTAGAATTTTATGGGAAGATTATTCCCCTCCCCTACTACCCCACCATTTTGATAGGTTGGCACTATTTATTTTATGGTGATCTACATTCTCAATTCACTACCTATATATCTTTCGGACTAGGAAGGTGGTGTAGGGTTAGTTAGGCTTAGGGGCCCATACAACTACCAAGGCTCAACCCTATTATTAGATTATTCCCCAACTATTATTAACCCTACTATTATAAAGGTAAAGGTGACATGGAGTTCTAGCCTTGATTGGAGGGACCTTAGAGGATGCTCTCCCTCAACTACAATTATACCTAGCTCTCCCTCTATTGGTATGATTTTTTACATTTGTAGAAGTTATAAAATTTTTCTAGAAATTTTGGTGAAAAATCATTTAGGTCTTTTGTTTTAAGTAGATTAGGGTTTTCACTCCTCATATTTTTGAAATTTTTAAGGTTTCCCTAGTTGTGTCTTGCTTCGTGTGATGGTAGATCCTATTAACTTTTGAAGGTTGGTCTCTTAACTCAGCCATGAAAATGCCCTAAATCTGAAAACCCTAGGTTTCCCTTTGAATTTTTGAAGAGGACTTATAAAATCCTTTAAGTTCATCCTTTATGATCTTATGGTGTAAGGTTTCACATAAGAATGGAATGCCTTTCTCTTTTTTTTCCATGGCCACATTTTATAGCACAACAAAGAGGCATAAAGGATTTCATGTTCTATGAGGATATGCTCTTGTTTTTCATAGTAGCGAAATTGCTTGGCCAGAGGCTTCCCGATCATACGAATGGTTTTGTAAGTGAAGAAGCATAAAGTTTTATTGCATTTTGAATGATCTTGTTATGGGGCTATGAGTAAGAAATTTGAGCGAAGGGGTGGAGAGGTATTGAGTTGTGATCTGCGCATATACGTTTCAATGAATAGTGTAAAGGTGTAATACCCGACATGGCATAAAGCTTTATTTGAAAGGTGCATGAAAAAGTTTTACGGTTCTATGAGTAAAATGGTAAACATAAGAGTGAAAGTAAGGTTCAAATGTGGCTACATGCATATGTTCTTGAGTTTATGGACAACCATAAAGCCTAGTTCTAGCAGTAAAGGCATCAAGTGTGACCTGTTGAGGTGTCAGAAGGGCCCAGTTGCAGCAAATCAGATGAAGATATGACATTTGTGTTAGATGGGCCCAGCTTGCATGGCATATGACTTAAAGTATGAATTTTGTATGTGCACAAAATCAGTGATGATGTTATTTTTAAAATTTTCTAAGATCAAATCTTGGTCGTTGATATTTGAGAAGGGCAATTTTTGTCATTACGCCCTTATGCTTGGCAGGAAAGTGTATGAACGAAGGACTGTTTTATCTTCTCTCCATAGTTACAAGTTCAGTCTCAGCATATAGGTGTAAAATGGTAAGTGGGAGATAAAAGAGAAGGCTTTACATTTTTATGATAAAAGGTAAACGTAAGAGCGGGATGTCAGTTTGGGAGGCTCTCTGAGCATACGAGATAAGTGGATTTCATAGAGGTGTAAAGGATTGTTCAAAGAGAGCCATAAGGTATTTCAATGCTAGGGAAAGAGCTAAATCATAAGAATGAAAGGTAAGTTTTGAAGTCCTACAGTGTCCCAGGAAATGAAGTAAGCAAAGCGATGTAGAAGAGATTTTTAGGTTTTCCGCTAATACGAGGATGTGTGACCGTAAAAGAAAAAAAGGAAAGAAGAGGTAAGAGCTTTATGCTCATACGGAGAATTGTTGAATCATAAGATCAAAGGTGATAGTCAAAGGGATTTCAATCCTGCGGTGTGAAGGGCAGCGTATAAGCGTAAAAGGTGAAGAAGGACTAAGATAATGGTTTTATGCTTATATGACGAAGGTCTAAGTCATAAAAATGGAAGAATGCAGTGAACATGTTTGAGATCCTCTAGGGTAAAAGGCATCATAAGAATATAAAAGGGATTTTTAGAAAAGTTCCAAGGCATCATTACATTCTTACGATTAGGGCATACTGAAGCATCTCCGAGTAAACGTAAAGATCCATCGAGGGCACTTCCAATATTATGAAGATTGAAGGTTTGACTCAGCGTAAGAATAGAAGATAGTCATTTAAAGAGAAAATAGCTGATGTGTCATGATAGGAAAGCAAAAAAGACAAAGCTACTGTAGCCAAGTAAAATAAAGCTTTGAAAAGTACGGCAAAATCAAATTTTGTGGCTGATATACCCTGATGGCAACTTGTGTTCATAGTTTTAAAGCTCATGCATGCTAAATTTATTGAAAAGGTTGATAGATGTATGATTAAAACATCAAAGATTGATTAACTGTCAGCATATTTACTACTGTGAAGTAGATTGTTTTCTATCCCATTCTAGAATTTGAAAGTTTTAGAGCTCTGTGTATTCTGTGCTACTATCAAATAATCCAAAATATAGTTTGAAGGAAAACATGGCTGACAAAGAAGTTGAAGAGATACCTGAAGAAGAAGTTGAAATTGAAGACAAGGTTGATGATGTTGTAGAAGTCACACCAGAAGGAAAAAGAAAGAAATCTGCTGTTAAGATAGAAAAGAGGACAAGGGTCAGAAAATCGAACAAGCATGCAGAAGACTAGTTAAAACTCCTTCCAAGGTCATCAAATGAAATTTTTGCAAATGATCATATATTAAGAGACCCTTATGTTTTTGTTTGAGATGTTGAACACCCTAGAATGACTACTTATGATCTTTTTATGTACTTGTTGGTGTTTTAAAATTTACTAAAACTATTAAGTGACAAAATGCTTAATACCAGGATGATAGTACATACACAATCTAAAGACTAGCCAATTCTTATTAACAATTGCATATGCAAAGTATTTTGAACCCAACTTCAACAAAACCACAACTAGTTTTCTACTCTTTTGGCTCTGCAAAACTAGGGTGGGTATACCCAGGGATGATTCAAAACTAGAACAACTGTATGAGGATTATTCTTAGTTTCATTTTGATTCTCATTTCAAAAATCCTCAAACATATACACAATTCTTTACTAACTTGATAAACAAATCACATAAAATAGATATGGCCAAGAATTTTTCTATAGATCTATAGATGTTCTTAACAATAGTGGCTAACTGGAGCTAAAACATTTTATGCAGACAAGTACTGGCCAACTTTGAAGATCTACAAGAAATAAAAGTAAAATTTGATTTGATGCTGCATTTTGATAATCATTTATGATATTCTTCTCCTTCAGCTGAATCAATTTGATTAGTGCCTAATCCATTGGGGTTCAGAGTCTATAGCAAGTTCTTAGATCTAGTTTGTTGCCTTACAACAAATTCTATCAGCAATTCTTATCAGAATCCATCATTCAAAATCCTTTCCACTACTAAAGAAATCTTATCACATTCATCAAAGCTTTTATTTAATCCATTGAATTAACAGTAGTGATAAATAGATATACAACCTAACTAGATTGCATTCAATTGCACAAGCCTTTACTTATACAATATCAAGACAACCAAGTAATTGGAAGGAGACAAGATTCAGAAAGAACTAATATGGGGATAGTTCACAATTTGTATTCATTTTCTTTGAAAATGGTATATCATTTACAATAGATTTAGAATGACCTTCAGAAAGAAACACAGCTCATTCTATATTCATGTCTTCTTAGAGAATTGACAGAGAAAATACATCATAAATTTGCTTTCAAAATTTGGACCAAAAATAGACTAAGCATATTACTTAGAAAAATAGAATTTAGACCCTTTTTTAGCCTTGGAATCTCACTTAAATAGTGTGAGATGCAACAAGCTTTAGGCTAAAAACAATGATAGGTGTCCTTTAAAATACACTTACATATACTTTTAACTAGATGACAAAAATGCGAGTAACAGCAAAAGTTTTACATCAGACATTTCCTTTTGTGGGCCCTTTTGTTACATGCTCCTGTGTTGTTAAATTGGTTGCTATTCTGATCCTTCTTCATATACAACAGCCAAATTAACCAATGTTGAAGTTTGTTCTGATGATGGCACATCAACCTCCACCTATGGGCTTTCACCATCTTTATCCTGTATGGGGGAAATAACTTCTACCTTTTCCCTTTCTTTAGTTGTATCAACATCCTATGGTCCTGGGTCTGTAACTGAAGGTAACAGATTATCCTTGTCTTCTTCTTCTGGTTGGGTCTAAGTAGTGACAGGGTCAATGATTTGGATCTCCTCACCTTGCATTTCATCACTATCATTTCCATCTTCATCAAACTATTCAACGGGAGCCATATCTGCCATCCATTCGTCAAATAATGTATCATCTGGCCAATTGAACTATAAAATATCCCTCTATCCTTTCACCACATATTCAGAATCCTTATTAATGGTAACGAATTGTTGCTTTAAAGAATCAAAGAATATTTGGGCCTTTACCATTTCTTCTATTGTGGTGGCCCACCATGCATGCCCTAATTCATTAATGACTTGATTCATTCTTAAATAGAATAAATCATCAAGTTCCTTTGCCCATTATCTTTGCTTTTCAAATTATTCTTTTTATCTAAGGCATGAGGAAACAAACTGAATTTTTGGCTCTTGTACTTTTCAAAGTAGCCTACTACTACTTTTTGTAAATGAACCCTTTTATTATTAAAGTTAGTAAGATTAGAAGTAATATCAAATGTTTTTTCAATTTGATCAAAAGAATCATCTATGATAGAGAAACACAAAAGTATTATTTCTTTCTCCCTTCTTACCCATTTATTCAAAATAGGCATTAGAGCCTCATCATTAGATTTCAAATCCTCCCAGATACTGATCACCCTAGCCAACTGATCATAAATTAGCAGCCATTCAATCTTGTCCCCCAAATATGTGAGAGCTTTTCTCAATTTATCTTCATATTTGGATTCCAATTCTACGTGTAAGGCCCATAGTTTGCCTTTTTCTTCTTCAAAATCCTCAGCAGTGTAGTATTGTGGCCTTTGGGGTGTATCTAGTATTTCTATGAGAGGGGTGGATTTAAAAGGTTCAACTGGGGGATGAGGGTATGTTATTTTTGGCCTAGTGGTTCTTCCCAATATCTTGTTCTCAAGCTCAATTCTCTTTTTTACTTCTTTATTGTAGGCATCCACCACTGTTTCATACTTGCTTTATAGGTCAGTCATTTCCTTTTGTTCCTTTTCTACAGTGGCCAAGGCGAATTTAGAATAGTCCACATTCATGTGGGTTTCCTGTACATGTGAAGTATCATCGACTCTCCTCACAATGATACTCCTTGTTAGTCCTGAATCATCAAGTTGTGATGGAGTAGTCCCGGATTCTCTTCTTAATGACCACATAACAAGAGTAGCTTGGTCATTACTGAATGTTGTTCCCAAGAATTCCTTTTTATCTGGATCTTGTAATCCTAAATTATTTGACATAGAATTAAAAATTAAGGCATTAGCAATGTCCCAATTGGGCAATAATCTAATATTTGCATCTTTCACCATTTGTCTACCCTCTTTAGGGGTTATATTCTGGAACTCTTGTATCATTTGTTCCTTTATTTGATTCTGAATAGAGCCTTCATCCATTTCTGGATGCTCTATTTTCATATTCCTACATCTTTTCTCAAAAATGTGCATGTTTTCCCTCCACGCAAATTGATGGAAAGCCCTAGATTTTACAAAATTGTTATCAGACAAAAATTGTTGACTGGCTTGTTCCAAAATAGGATCTAATTCCCTTCCCCTGAAATCTGCTATAGTTAGTTCAAAACTCGGCACTGGGGGCTCCTGGAGGTTCCCTTCATCAATTTCTACCTGGGTAACAAAAACTCCTCCTTGTGATCCCATTTGTTCAATTTGCTCATTGGCGAGCTGCTCCTCCTCAATTGTCATAGGAGTTTGGGAAGGTGAGTAACCTTCATCATGTAATTCCTCTTCCCTTATTATTTTTCTTCTTTTGGGAGAGGGTTCAGGGGTTCTTTCTTCAAAAATAGCACTAATAGATTCAATTATCTGCTTTCCTTTGTTTACAGTAGGTGCTTGATCTCGAATGATAGTATATCTTGTCCTCTTTTGCACAACCAATGGACCTGCCCCTATGTTGGGGGTGAAACCCAATTTCCTCATTACTTCCTTGGCTTTATCTGGAGAAGAATCAATAAAATTTTGTTTCTTCTCATTCATTATCTCCATTATTTCAGGGAATGTACTCATGAGCTTATTTATTCTATTTGCATTAGTTGCAACACTACTGAGAGGACTGTAATCCTTGTCAAAACAATTAATAAACTCCAAAACTTTTGAATAGACTCTCCATTTCTCTTTCTTTGTTTCTTGCTCCTAGAGAGAGTACTCATTCCTTATTACATCTTCAGAGAAATAAAATTCATGTTGAATTGGACGAAGCTTGATCCTATGCCCAAGGGAAGAATTAAAGAAATCTTCTACATCACAAAAATGAGGGTGAGATACTACCATCTTATACTGATCCAAAAATTTGTAGAGGAAGATCCACCCCTCCTTAGTTATTACAAACTAGTGAGCTACGTTGCAAGTAGGAAAATTGATCCTGTTCCCCTTTTGTGCAAAAAGGTCTCCTCCACTCCTCCCAACTGCCATAAAAATTCAGCTACTCCTACCTTTAAAGGCACATGATAAGGTAGTACATGGGGTGTCCCTTTGAATCCATAAACTCTAATGACATTTGAGACTGGATATGGTATGATATCTCCCCAATTATGTGAAACTTTTAGACTATGGGTTCTGTCCAAAGGCCTAACAAGGTGCATTAGTGCCTTAGGAATTCTGGGATTGTCACTAAATATGAGGCACCTTTGTTTGGGAGCAAAGTGCCTATCAAATCTAACAAAACTAGCATTTTCTACTTCCCCAGTCATGTCTACACTCCGTAATTGAATTGGTAGTGCTTCCCCCTCTTTTTCCCTATTTAGTACCATTGCTTTACCAAAATATGTAACCCCTTTAAATAGAAACATATGCATTAATAGGGAGTACTGACCCCAAACCTTCTCCACCTTGCCCTTTGCAATCCCCACTAATCCACTATTACTCTCATTAGCCACGTAAGATGCAAAATCAAAAATTATTTCTACCCCAAAAGAGGAGATTTGAATGATCATATACATGAAGCTCACAGGAATAAAATATTCTTCACCCTCTCCAAAGACTCTACACAAGGTCCTGTATATCTCTACTACCCTAGCATTGAAGCTTGATTTCTTGAAAGGTTCTTTAGAAGATGATGTTATTGCTGCTAGGTTTCTGATTCTGCCTATGTACCTTGTCTAACTACATCCCTTTTTGACATATATTCTTTTTCTAATTCAATCAAATCAATGGGCATATGATACCTAGTGAGAGGTCCCAAACTGAAAACTTCCCTAATCTCTTCTGGACTGATGGTGATAAAAACAACACCATCTACTCTTCTCACTACCCTAGTGGCTTGATCATAACTCTTTGGCATGGCCTCAAGAAGGTCATAATCCATAAACACACTGGGAACAACTAGCTTTCCTAGATCAAAATTCCATATATTGGCATGTGGGGCATACAATTTTCTTTCTGCAAACCATTTTTTGAAAAAACTCAAACCAGTTTGTGAAGTTTGAGCATCCTAGACCCAATTACCCTTATCATACAATCCATCAGCTATCCTCAGCCTAGGGTTTAATGAGGTTAACCTTTTAAGTTGCACTGTCTCTACAGTAGACTCTGGGAGCAATTCAAGCAAGTCATCATGCACATTTCTATCCAAATAGTTTATTTGACCTGAAAATCCCTTCTTCGGTGGCATCTTGGATTATTTTTTATAGAACTGAAAAGCCTACAGATATTATGGTAGTACTACTTACTTGAATTCTGTCTTTTTTTTTCTCTGTATTTTTGCAAACTTTCTACAAACAGACAATTTCACAAATTCTGCCAAACTTTAGCACGCTTTCCTTCAGTAATTACTTCTACTCAGGAATGGCTCAAAATCTTTGCTCGCATAAGATGAAACTGATGAAATCTTTTTGTGTTATACTCTATTTTTTTCATGCACGATGCTTTCATGTCTAATTAATACAAAGAGTGGCACCACATTCTGCATTTAGAGCTATGCCGTCGATCTTCAAAAATCCTACGATCATGTGATACGGAGAAAACAACTAGGCATTGCACTTGACATGTTGGTCAATTGATCCAATGAAAATTTACCATGTACATAACTCTTTCTTTGATGTCGCTTATGTCCAGACCCACTGGCAACTGAGGACACGTGTTAGCAGGTCGCTACTTCGTTATGCATAAAGAACGAGCACCTTGCCATAGCAAAGAAATAACAACCATCAATTTCATCTTAATTTAACAGATGATATGTTACTATGCTTACTCATAAAGATGGTAGTGGGCCCTTATTCGCTATGTCACATAGCTTAAACAACATGCAACTTTTCAACGTGAGATAGTGAGGACTATTAATTCTATTCTAATCTGACGCTCAAGATTTCTTACACATTTGATCAATGGGGCATGGGTTGAGAGCATTGATGAAGTATGAAATTTTGCATAGTTGGCACCTCATAAGACTTTACTCTAGTCCTAGTCATCATCCCACGTTACTAAAGGTCCCACTGACTATTGATTTTATGACGCCTCGCTACTTCATTAATGACAAGATGCTAGAATTTACCGATAGCGAAGTAGCGAGCTCCAGAAACTTTAATAAATCTTGGCACCGTAAAATGCAAGGATCCATCAGATCACTATTGCTGCTATTAACTACTTCTAACAATGGCAATTATTACTGATCATGGCACCTGGACTAATCATGGTATCGATAAATTTCAAGGTCACCAACTCGTCAATTTTACGGTGCCTTGCTACTTAGCTAACGGCGAGATGCTCAAGATTTTTGATAGCGAGGTAGCGAAGGGTCAAAAAGATACTCATTCTGGTGCTGACCTCTGTCCCTTTTTTAATTAGGTCCTTCTTCTAGCTCTAACAGTAATGGCCAGGTGTCCATGACTAAATAACCAATTTTTTTTTTTTTTTAAATTTGATTGTCGTGTCTTCATTTTGCGGTCCTATCTGACCATTTTCTAACACTCGCTACCTTGCTATACATAAAGAGTGCCCATGTTTTCATAGCGAGGAAATGACAACATTGGATTTACTTAGATCAGATGGCTGAGAAACTGAGAGGGAAGAATCTCGGGGTATAGAAGACAAAAAGGAAAAGAATATTCGCCCGATTTAAAATTTAAACACTTTGCACCTAACAATTTACAAATGAAGAGAAACATAGGGTTTTCATAAAAAATTTCAAAAAGGGAGAAAACCAATGACTCACCTAAACCCTTTGCACCACAAAAAAGAAAAATTTGACTTTTCTACAACTGGAGAAGTATTTCTATCAAATGAAAAGTCATACCAACAGTACTTCTATCAGAATAGAACAAAAAATGTACCTGTGTGTAACCCCTGGAACAGAAATATGGCAAAATTGATTTTTCTAGAAGTATTCATTGATGTTGATTTGATAAAAGCCCTAATAAACTCCTACAATCTAGTAACCAAGACTTTCTATAGGCACAATGGGAGTGTATTATGTACATTGGACAAAACTTCTTTTGTTGAGGGTTTTGGATTGATGGGACAAATGGATGTACCTATTGACATTACTAATTTACAAGGAAAATTTGCCAGGAATAAAACCTATTTTGTAAACAATGTCATGTTGCCACATATTCCTTATAGAGTTAAGAAGGCAGGGTTAATTCCAAGAAAGGTGGGAGACTTTTTACCTTTGAGTAGGTTCAAGAATTATTTCAAAAATATAGTATATGGGTTGCACAAAGTGTTGGGAAGTGATGGTGTAGAGGATTGTGTATATGGTTCTCTTTTTCTAATGGCATGTGATATACAGGATCTTTTTCATCATAAGGAGTATGATTATGTGGCCTTTATCATTAACAGTATGCACGTTCAGATTTTTGATGCTAAGAAAGGAGAGCTGAAAGACTTTAAGTTCCACCATTATTCATTATCGATGCACCTTATCCTATATAGCAACATTGGGTACATCAGTGGAGACTTCATTAATCAAACTTCTGATGAATTTGGTGAGTTACCTGTGCAACTTTGGACTCGTATTTTGCATAAGGATTTCTTTTATTCAAATGCCCTAGTGTTTTTTAATTTGTTCAGTTCTGTTATCATGAGACGGCTAGATCATACTTTCTTTAGGGCGCCTAATGTTTTCAAGACTCTACTTAGGCCCTCTTTCTTAGATGAAAAAACAAAATTAGATCATAACTGAGGGAGTATATTTTTGTTTAAAGAATGTACATTAATCAGAGTATTTGCATGCCCACAGCCTCCTCATCTACTGCCAAAATATTTACCCCTCAGACTAACTATTATTGAATTCTTTTGGCAATTCTTATTGATGAATAGAGAAATGATCCCTCCCTCTTTGCATAAGCCTACTTTTGTGTGTAGAACTTTTAAAGTAGAAGATTTTGAGATAGGAAAAAATGCATTTGAGGAATTAAGTGAGTTTTTAGGTCAATACAAATTTGCTACTGGGTCCTATAGGATGTATGACCCTGACAGTTATATTGCAAATGAGGTTAAGGCCATTAGGGGTTTTATTCTGCCTCCAAGCAAGCCAATCCCTGTAGAGGACCTAATTGCCAACATAGTAGCAACAGGGGCAGCAAATGAGTTATTAAGGAAATATGAGGAAATAAAGAGAGTGGAGAATGCTTTGAAGAGGACCAACCCTGATTTTAAGGGTTTCTATACATAATTTCCATATCCTAATAATCTGAGAAAGATGGTTGAAAATTTTGACCATATTATGTCACAAATGCCTCATGAGCCAGAGGGAGAGGAAGCCACTATAAATAGAGAATCCCATGAGCCAGATACACAATTGGAAATTGAGTTAGAAGAGGAGCAACCATCAACTTTAGCTTAGGTACCACAAGGAAATAAGAGACAAAAGACAATGCACATCCCTAAAAAGGTGGTAAGCAGAGCTATACAAGTCATGTCTGGAAATAGTGAGTATTTTGTTGATATTAGGCAAAATTATTTTCACCAAAGGGATACTGAAGAAAGGAAGGCTTCTAATGATTTACAAATTGCAGCATCAAGATTGGATGACAAGCTCATTAAATCTAAAAAGTTCATGGAAGATGATGATTTCATTAAATCATCAGAATTTAAAAGTTTTCTCTATAAGATCAAACAAAATGAACTCACATTGAGTCTCATGCCAGGAGAAGATCCAGAGAAAAATAAGGAGTTAGTTGAAAAATTATTGGCTTATGATCCTAAGAGTCAAACAATGACTAGTGTAGAAGCTAGAGAATTGGTACATAGGAGTGGTATGATTCTAATACCACATTGGAATATTGAGAAGGCCTTTGTGTTGGATCAAATGAGAAGACAAGATAAGGCCATTAGTTATGAAGCCACTAGTAGTGAAGGTTTTAAAAGAGGGTCAGGTTTTAATGTGGACACAAAAACCTTAGTAGTGTGGAGTGTGGCCCTTGACACTAAGAAGCCCAAGATGATGGATATAGAAGAAATTGCTCAAGGCAATATGATTGTGTGGACATTGGAGAGCACTACTGGGAAGGAGATCTCCAGCTTGGTCAAACATTTTTCTCTCATGAATGAAGAAAAGGTTGATGAAATTGAGGATAAGTTAGCTGTAATGTTAAATGAATGCCTTGATATTAGAAGAACATATGAAGAAGAGCTCAAAATGAGCCATGTACAGAAACAAAGAATAGAAGAGTTGGAGGAAAAAATTAAAATTCTAGAAATAGAAACAAAATCCCTCAAAGAACAACTCAAGGTAGTAGCAGAGGTAGAACATGCACCAAGGCAAGAGGAAGAAAGAAGGCACATGGTAGAAGCAGAGGCCCAAACAGAAGAAATACCTATAGGGGTAACAGTGCCAGTGACTGTGATTAGTGTGGAAATAGAAGTGTCCCAATCTGGCAGTGACACCAAGAAAAATGCCTTGATGAATGTATTAAATCATAGAATAAGCATTCTGAAAAGAATATCTCAAGATGCTTATAATACATTCATCAATCTTCAATTTGTAGAACAGGTATGCAAGGATGCAATCAAATGGCTTGAGCCTATCTTTCAACAATGGGGGCCATATATGCAATTCTTTGACAAGTTGATACCCTTGTTAGCTAAAAAGCCAGATCTCCCAGATTAAGTTATTATTGTGAAGGAAGGCATGGATAAAGTGAAAGACTTATTACAAAACTTCACAAGGAAGCTGGAAGTAATTCAAAGCAAATTGAAAATTCTAACAAGTGGTTTCTATTCTTTAATTCTTTCTGTTATTAATTCTAATAGTGGGCTAAAAGATTTTAATGATTGGTCTAGTTCTTTTGATCACATTATAGACTTGCCACAAGTGGTATCTATTTTCCAAGATGGTATTGATGAATGTCTCTTCAATAAACTAATTGATACCCTTTTCAAGATTGAAATTGAAATGAATAGGTTTACCATAGAAGGAAGGGTGATTACTGATGCTAGGTGGCAGAAAATTGTTGATGAACTAATGACGGTTAAGGAATGTGAATGGCCCACCAAAAGCATTACCAATAAGGAGCACTTAGAGAAAAGGACAAAATTGAAGATTTTATGCTCCAGCTGTCATCTGCTACTATTTTATTTGTTCCTTTTTTGAGTTAAGGTGTTTGGTTTCTTTTGAAAAGGGGTAATATACCCAATTTTGTAAAAGGACACCTGTCTTTTTCCTTGAGCATAAAGCTTGTTGCATCTCACACTATTTAAGTGAGATTCCAAGGCTAAAGAATGGTTTGAATTCTATTTTTCTAAATAATATGCTTAGTCTATTTTTGGTCCAAATTTTGAAAGTAATTTATGATGTATTTTCTCTATCAATTCTGTGAGAATACATGAATATAGAATGAGCTGTGTTTCTTTCTGAAGGTCATTCTGAGTCTATTGCAAATGATATACCATTTTCAAAGAAAATGAATACAAATTATGAACTGTCCCCATATCAATTCTTTCTGAATCTTGTCTCCTTCCAATTACTTGGTTGTTTTGATATTGCATAAGTAAAGGCTTTTGCAAATGAATGCAATCTAGTTAGGTTGTATATCTATTTATCATTGATGTTAATTCAATGGATTAAATAAAAGCTTTGGTGAATGTGATAAGGTTTCTTTAGTAGTAGAAAGGGTTTTGAATGATGAATTCTGATAAGAATTGGTGATAGAATTTGTTGTAAGGAAACAAACTAGATCTAAGAACTTGCTATAGACTCCGAACCCCAATGGATTAGGCACTGATCAAATTGATTCAGCTAAAGGAGAAATATATCATAAATGATTATCAAAATGCAGCATCAAATCAAATTTTACTTCTATTTCCTGTAGATCTTCAAAGCTGGCCAGCACTTGTCTGCATGGAATTTTTTAGCTTCAGTTAGCCACTATTGTTAAGAACGTCTATATATCTATAGAAGAATTCTTGGCCATATCTATTTTATGGGATGTGTTTATCAAGTTAGTAAGAATTATGTATATGTTTGAGGATTTTGAAATGAGAATTAGAATGAAACTAAGAATAATCCTCATACAGTTGTTCCAGTTTTGAATCATCCCTGGGTATACCCACCCTAGTTTTGTAGAGCCAAAAGAGTAGAAAATCACCTTTGATTTTTTAGAAGTTGGATCCAAATGTTTTACACATGCAATTGTTAACAAGAATTGGCTGACCTTTAGATTGTATGAGTATTATCATCTTGGTATTAAGCATTTTGTTGCTTAGTAGTTTTAGTGCATTTTAAAACTCCAACACCCTCAACTATCTAGAGGGCCATAGTAGGGCCATTTTATCAATTTTATACATCCTATTGCCATTGTAGGGGGAGTGGCAAAGTTGAAAGATTGAGAGTTTAAAGCCCCATTACATAGATTATTCAAATCTTGAGGTAGATCTTTCATCACCCTGTTACATAGATTATTCGGTGTAACTATAATTGATCTCCCTTTTTTTATTTGATTGGTGGATGATTTTATTTAGCTAGATTCCATACGTAACATACCCACCCACCCAACTATAATTGATCTCCCTTTTTTTCTATAGTTTCCCACTGGGCAAGCATGTTACATATAGAATCTGAACCCCTTACTATTCTATGGCATTAGAATCAGAGGACTTATTTGGCTATCTACCCACCCCCATCTTCCAAGGAACATTAGTGGGTGGGTGGGAAACTACCTGCTGCCCCACACATGCCATTTATCAGTAGGGGGTGTAGTTAATGGCATTAGCTTGCGGTGAATAATATAATAGTATTTATTCTTTTCACTGGTTGGCATCAAATAATATTTTTCTAATATCTAATCCCATCTTGGGGGCCCATACAATTGTAGGGTTACCATAAGAAGGTAGGGGCTGATCTCCTTGGGTCATTTGGATTTAGATGAGAAGTAGATGCCCTACAAAATCCCCTACTATTTTAAGGGCCACCCACCCACTACTACAATAATATAATAGGTCAAGGCCCACCCACCCTTCTAGCATGTTACATATAGAATCTAGCCAAACTAATAAAGCGAGGGGCCCACCCAACAACAAAAATGACATCTATCCACTCCTAACTATCTATTATTTTCCCTTGCTCTATAATGGGAAAAAAGGGGGCAACTAAACTATAGTAATGTTCTGGCTAGATACAGGTGCATGCTAGCAAATCCATCTGCTAAGGGTGGAGCTAGAGCTAGGTGGGATAGGGAACATTAAGCAAGCAGCCCTACTATTCTATTATTTATTTGCTTACTTAGTTTTTTTATTACATATACAATTCCTTTCAGAGCATTGAACACTATGTAGTAGCGACTTGGGTTAGTCTAGTTGATTTCCTGCTAATGGCTAGTGGGGCTACCCCTACCCCAAACATAGAGGAATATAGATATAGTATGGATCCATCAATCATGGTGCACCAACTGTCATTTAGGTGAGATCACTATGGGCACACCTCTCAATTTCATTGCATGGGGTAGAGTGAGAAAACTATGTCTTTCCATCAACATCTCCATTAGAATACCTACTGCAAAGGTCCATGGTGGCACCAAGAAAAAATTGGTTAGGTTGGGTCAGTCCTTTGTAGGGGCTAAGCATTGGGACAACTAGTAAGCTAGTAGAGTAGCTTATCCACCATCTTGTGCAGCATAGTTTCTACCTAGTGAGTCACCTCCTTTGTGAATAGTAGGGGTCTACAAAAAATGGCATCTACCCTCACGCTACCAGCTGAATTGTAGGGGAAGGTGGGAGGCCCCTACAATTCTATATGGTAAAGTTTCAGGAGAGGCACCAAGAGCAATGGTAGATCCAATAGCATCCAGTACTAGAGAGTAAGATTCTAATGTTCAAGAAGATCATGATAGGGATTATGACTTTATAGAGTGAGTGAAACCCTTGTAAGCGAGATTATGATTTAGATACTCCTGGTCCAAATTTTGACCTTCATGAGCAAGATCTAGACCCATAGCTAGTAGCAAAGCATGGTAAGTAGCTAGCTAGACCAAGTTCAATAACAAATACACTAGCAGCATCTAGGGCAAAGGTAGCTACTAGAGCTACAGTAGTCCTACTATTTTCTAGGGAAAGCTGTGGATTTGGTTGGTTAAGAAACAACAAGAATATTTGTTCTGACAAGCACCCCTATCTATCCATATATGGGGGATGGGGGCACTGGTAGGCCTATCGATATATAGAAAGGCCCAGCCTTATAAATATAGGCACCCCCACCTCTTATCTAGGGGTACTCAACTCTAATGCAATGAAGTCCATCCCACTTGGCTTTAATGTAGAATTATATATAGGGGTGACATAGTCCATACTATATATGGAGTGGGGTGGTTAATGCAGTGATGAAGAATTTTTTATGGCTTGATCCAATCCCTTAAAATAGTGAGAATGGAAAGGTTTTATCAATTCTGGCTAGAGGAGAAAGAGAGCTACCTTGAATTGATTCTCCTACTATTTTATGGGCTAGCTGACTACCCCTTACAATCAATCAGGTCACCTTTGTTGCAGAAGACCCAATTCTATATGTCCTAGAAATTTGTACCCCATAAAATAGTAGGGTGCACCCGGTAGCCTATAGAATGGTAGGGCGCTTGGTGGTGCATGTAGAGGGCGACCGAGGACCCCTATTAGAATATTTGGGTGGGAAAAATAGTCCCTCCCCTACTATTATTAGTGATTATTGTATTCGTTGGTTTGAATTTTCATATGATAGAAATCCTTTGTCCAGATATAGAAAATTCAGATTGTCTCCATTAATGGTGAGTAGGGTTCCTAGTTAAGTCATCCTTCTGTTAAGCCTTTGAAATTTTTTGTGGAAACCCTATGCTTCATTCTATTCTTAAATGACCAAGTGAAAAATATTTGAATTTTCAAATAGGGAAAATATTCTATTCTCTTTTATCCTCTGTGCCCTTGAGCTACTTTTCCTCTCAGATTCCCCAACCGTTTGATCTAAATAGATCCACCATTTTCATTTCCTCGCTATGAAAACATGGGAACTCCTTATGTATAGCAAGGTAGCGAGTGCTAGAAACTTATAAGATGGGACTGCAAAATGAAGACACGATATTCAGAGAATTATTTTTTGGCCGATCATTTAGTCATGTACACCTTGCAAGTACTATCAGTATCAGAAAAGGGACCTAGTGAAAGTAGTCAAAAGTCGGCACCAGAATGATGGTTTTTTTGATGTCTCACTACCTTGCTATCAAAAAAAGTTTACATCTTGCCATTAGTGAAGTAGCGAGGTGCCACAAAATCAAGAGCATGGTGGCCTCAAAATTTCTTGGTAACCATGGCCTATCCAAGTGGCATGACAAGCAATAACTACTATTGATAGAAGCAATTAGTAAGAGCCATGGTGATTTGATGGGTCATTATGTTTCTTGGCACTATTTTTTGTTGAAGGTTGTCAGAGCTTGCTACCTCACTATCGAAAAAATTTGAAATCTCACCATTAGCGAAGTAGTGAGGTGCCATGAAAAGAACATCCAGTGGGACTTCAAGTGATGTGGATGGTGACTAAGACTAAAGTAAAGAATTTTTTGGGTGCCAGTAGTTTAGAGCTTCTTACGTCATCAATGCCTTGGATCCACACCCCATTCAAAAATCATAAAAGGGATCGTGATCATCAGATCAAGATAGAATCAACAGTCCTCACTATCTTTCTCTAGAAAGTTGCAAGTTGTTTAAGCTATGCGACATAGCGAGTATGGGGCTCACCACCTTTTAGGATTCTTGGTGCAATTTCTCCACCTTTGAACTAACCTCAGATCAATAGCCATCACTATCTCGCCATAAAGAGTTTCTCGAACGATATGTATAGTGAGATAGTGATCAAGGGCCCACCACTATCTTCTAAGTAGTACAAGCAATATATCATCCGCAAGATCGAGAATGAATCATTTTTTATCATTGATTCACTATGGCAAGGTGCTCATTCTTTATGTATGGCGAAGTAGCAAGCTATTGACACATGTCCTCAGTCACCAATGGGTCTAGGTAGAAATGCCATCAAGGAAGGCACATTATACGTGGTCAATTTTTATTAGATTGACTAGCCATAATGTCAAGTGGAAAGCCGAGTTGTCTTTCTCTGTACCCCATGATCATATGATTTTAAAGATCAACAACATAGGTTTAAATACTAATGATGGTGGCACTCTGCATATTAATGAGATTTGAAAATTTTTGCGTGTGAAAGAAAAAATAGAGTGTAACTTATAAGATTTTCTCAGTTGCACCTTATGCGAATAAAGATTTTGAAGTCTTTTCTAAATAGGATCATTCACTAAGAGGATTGTGTAGATTTTGGCATGAGTACTAAATAGAATAAAAGAATTGTAGATAAGAGTTTTTCAATTGTGTATTTTACCATACTCTCTGAAGAGTTGTAGTCTTGCATGGTGTAGCAGAAATGGCTCCAAAGAGTTCACTAACTCTTAGATTATGGATAGCAGAGGGATTACTTGACAAGAGTAATTGGATCCCTAGTGTTTCTTCCTCTCGAATTGGTTTAAGTTTTTTTGAAAGGTGGTTTACAAAGAGGAAGTTGTTTGTCTCGTATGCCAGTATGTGGAATTTTGATCGAGGAAGACTAGTAATCCTAGGTGTTTCTATAGGTTGTGATCAAGCTACTAAGGAAATGAGGGGAGCAAAGAATGAACTTGATAAAATAAAA
Source organism: Cupressus sempervirens (assembly GCA_028749045.1). NCBI lineage: Eukaryota > Viridiplantae > Streptophyta > Pinopsida > Cupressales > Cupressaceae > Cupressus > Cupressus sempervirens. The sequence goes on from CM053789.1 coordinate 906,284,541, forward strand.
ACCCTATCAGCAATAACACCTTTCTCTAAGGAAATTTTCAAGATGGCACACTTCAATGCCATGGTAGCAAAAGTATGTGGGACCATGTGCAGAATTTCTATAGAAGGTGAAGAAGATTTTATATGGGCTTCATGCGAATAGTCCCTCTAAATTTTTGTTACTGCATGTCTTTTTGTATCAGTAGGTGAAATTTTTTGGTTGAAAGCTAGTTTTGGATGCAGACGTGGTTGGCTAAGAAAAAATTGCTCATTTTGTTATATTTGATAGCCACATTGTTTCCATACTCGAGTGTTGTTACATAAGGGTTAACCCCATTATCTTAAGGATTTGTATTAATTAGAAAAGAGTGGGAAGTAAGGGTGTTTCTCCTAATACTGTGATGATGGTAAAACCCATGGGTTCAAGTCAGTTTGCAATCATCAGATTAGATTTTGTCATGGGCAAGCTTAGCAGTTACATATATGACAGAATCATAGTTGTAGCTAAATTAGCAATAGGATGTGATAAACAGAAGCCCACAAGAGAATATGTGGCTTGCATAATTTCTTATTAATATTTTTCTTTTCAGGCAGATGTATGTGTCTTCCTCTTGTAAAGGACACCTATCATTTTCTTTTAGCCTGAAGCTTGTTGCATCTTGCACTATATAAGTGAGATTCCAGGGCTAGAGAAAGGGTCCAAATTCTATTTGTCTAAGTGATACTTAGTCTTTTTTTGGTCCATTTATTTTGAGCAAATTTGTGGTGTATTTTCTCTATTAGATCTTGAGAATACATGAATATAGAATGATCTAAGTTTCTTCTGAAGGTCATTTTGAGTCTACTATAAATTGTATACAATTTTCAAGGAAAATGAATACAAATTATGAATTGTCCCCATATCAGTTCTTTCTGAATCTTTTCTCCTTTTGATTACTTGGTTATCTTGATACTGTATAAGTAGAGGCTTGTGCAATTGAATGCAATCCAGTTAGGTTGTATATATGTCCATCATTGCTATTAGTTCAATGGATTAAGTAAAAGCTTTGATGAATTTGATAAGGTTTCTATAGTAGTGGAAAGGATTTTGAATGATGAATTCTAATAAGAATTGTTGATAAAAAAATTTGTAAGGCAACAAATTAGATCTAAAAATTTGTAGTAGACTCTGAACCCCAATGGATTAGGCACTGATCAAATTTGATCTAGTTGAAAGAGAAATGTGTCACAAATGGTTGTTAAAAATGTAGAATTAAATCAATTTTACTTTTATTTCTTGTAGATCTTCAAAGTTGGCCAGTACTTGTTTGCATGGAATGTTTTAGCTTCAGTTAGCCACTATTGCTGAGAACACCTATAGATCTATAAAATAATTTTGGCCATAGCTATTATATGGGATGATTTTAGAAAATTGTCATGAATTATGCATGTATTTGAGGATTTGAGATGAGAATCAGAATGAAACTAAAATAATCCTCATACAGTGTTTCCCAGTCTTGAATCATCCATGGGCATACCCACCCTAGTTTTGCAGAACTTGAAGAGTAGAAAACCAACCTTGGTTTTGTTGAAGTTGGGTCCAAATGGTTTGCACGTAAAATTGATAATAAGAATTGGCTAGTCTTTAGATTGTGTGAGTATTGTCATTTTGGTATTGAGCATTTTGTTTCTTAGTAGTTTTAAAACACTAACAATGTTGATGAGGATAGTCGAGGCCCCTACTATTGAAAGGGCATGTGGATAGCTGAATAATCTATTTTAGGGGATGAAAAGTGGTGCTTGTAGAATCATAGGGTTCCAAACCTTGAAAAAATTGAGGGGTTAAGGTGCCTATCATTTTTTGATGCCTACACTCCAAAATGAGGGAAGAGGAGCTCCGCTACTTCTAGTTCAGCTCCACTAGAAGAGTATTCTTCACCAGCCCTTCATCAAGCAATGAACTAGAAAAAATATTGCATCATTCATTAGTCAATCCACTTGCCCTTGTGGTCATCGAACCATTATCAAAAGCTTGTATATCTTATTCCTCTCTACCTACCAATCGATAGGAAAAATTCCTTTCTTTCATGAATTCCCTACCTGCCTGATGGAGCCCTTCCCATCATCATCATTGGAATTGCCACCTACCCCTCATTGCCCAGTTTATGTTGATTTAATCCCTACCCACCTAGATTCCTATACAATAAATAAAAGAAGGGATTGAATCTCCTTCAAGAGATGAATCCTAATTGACTTGTGCCTACCAATGCACTAGTTCTCTCAAAAGAGCAGCGAGTCCAGTTAAAGTTGAGCCCTACTATTATATGAAAAAACCTACTATTCTAATGCTCTATCCTTTGAATAGAGCCATAAAATAGTAGGGGGTCCCATAGCCCATAAAATTTTAGGTAGGGCCTTCCCTTTCAATAGTAGGGGGTAGGGGGTATGGGTATGGGCCCCTATGGTTTCTATGGTAGGAGGAGAGATTAGATAGAATAGTAGGGGCCACCATAGAATTGTAGGGTGTAGGTGTACATGCCATTCAATTTGATCAGTGTTTTGTGCCTTATGCATGAAAAGTGGTAAATGTATTCTAATTGTTATCCATATTGAAGATCCCCATATGTCACCAATGGGCTGATGCAGAGCTACAGGAGCTTTCATAGCTACTGGGGGTTTCTCCCTCATCTACTCAGGGCCATTGATCCTAGTTGAAATGAGCCTTTAGAATAGTACCTCTCCTTTAGTCACCACCCTATCTACCCTATAACTATAGTGTTAAGGGCCACTAGTAATAGTTATCATGAGACAAACTCCAGCAGCACCAACTGGGTTTATGTCACCAAGGCAAGAGCCCTACCAAATAGTAAGGGGCCCCTAAAAATGTAGGGGCAATGAAATCTATTTTAGCCGGCACTAGAAGGAACTACTAGCTCTTTCAACTAAGTGTTAGCACTAGGCGTTGCTTCAAAAGGGATCTCTATCTCTCTCTCTTTGGTAGGTATTGTTCTTGCTTTTCACCAAAAGATATAACCCCTCTGGTTCTGCTTTATGATGGATGTGTGAAAATATATGATGTGGTCAAACTGGCTAATAGAGATCCACTGAGTGAGGGATGCTCATTTAATTTCCTAGTAAGTTTCTTTACTTAAGTAACTCACTTGCCTAAAATTTTATGGGCTCTAATTGAACCCCTCTTTCACTCTAGGCTTGATAGACCTGTGTGTGCTCCTAAAATGAAGGTAGAGGTAGAGAAGCCCCTACCTCTATAGCGCACATAAGAATTGATAGTGTCTTACTGACCAGGAAGTAGATAGCTGTTGAAGCTAAGAAAGGCTCTTCCTCCATGGGTTACTTCCTCATCTACTCATTTTGTGTGCATTGTTTCTAAAGATGATAGATACTAATAGTGAGGTTTTGATGGTTGAATTTTGCATAAAATCAATAGGGAGGGTGGTCATTCCATTGGTTTAGATATAGCTCACATTTCATTAGTGAGGTAGTCTATCTCACTGGGACTTGGGTTCTTCTTGCTTGGTGTTTTGTTATGGTAGAAGCATCATTCATTGATTAGGTTACAAGTTCTGCCCAAATCTAGAATTGGGTGTTAGCTTTGGCCTTGGATTCTTTCTGAGAAGGTTTTTTGCAAAAACATCAATAGCTGACTAAAGGTGGTCCCATGATCTCTTCTTTAATGGATAATCCCACATGTTTTGTGGCATAAGTTGCTCTGACTGCCTTTCTTTCTTAGATTAGGGTTGCTCCAGTTATCAATTATGACTTGGAGAAGGTGGTTTCCCTGGCTAGGTGTTCATTTGGAAGGTCAATAATTAGTCAAGGCCCTACTATTTTAAAGGTAGATAGGAATAAATTCTTTTCTATTGTATGCACTTCCTCTCCAAGGTGGTCTCCCTTGCGACTCTATCAAGGGTGGTAATTACTTCAGTAACAAAACCTATGATGATCTCCTAGCCCAGGTCAACCTAACATACCTGTCCACAAAGACTATTGTTTCCAAGTAACTTGAACCACATATCTATAGTAGTTGGGCATCTCATTAGCCCTACTATTTATAAGGCACTCATGGTTTCCTAATGAACTGGGAGAAGAAGTAGAACCATGTCTAATCCCTATTAGATTGAGTGGGTGGGAAACTATAGTAGTGTTCTACTGACATAGAATGGCCCTTAAAAGATAGGGGATACAATGTTGACCAAACTGTCTTTTATGCTTTCCTAGCCATTAGTTGCCCTAGAAATTTTAGGGCATTTCCCCCACCTCCATTAGTTGGTAAAGAATTTTCCCCAAAGCCAGACACTGGAGGCATGTTTCTTGTTCAAGGTCTATCTGCCCTATCCTCTATAGTGGGCTTTCTAAGTGTGAACAACTGGCATCATATTGTGAGCTTCCCTACTCCCTATCCTCTATATATCATGAAGCAATCATTCAATAGTTGTTCATCCTAAATATGATGTTAGGTTGACCCCCCTATGGATTGTAGGGTCCATAGGGGCCCATAGCCACCTCTCTATTTAGAAAAGCCTACTATTTTAAGGGTGTTGGGCAACCATAATAAGTTATGACTCTATAGTTGAGGGCTTCTGCATCGTGATAGCTAGAAGTGAAACTAATATGATTGGGCCCAACAAGATCTCTTTATATATTGGGGACCTTGAATCCCAGAGAAGGTTATGTGCCAATAGTAGTTGGCTCTCTAAGAGAGGGTTGTTAGAAAAGATATGTACGTAAATGTGGAGAACTCTTTTCCTTTTCCTACGATGGGCAATGCACCAAATCTTCACTCTTTGGCACTGATGAGTCTAAAAAATGCCTTTATTTTGTTATGTTTAAGATACTTTATGATACTCCATTTATCCTTCTTTTAACACTTATAAGCCTATGTTTGATAAACCTTTGATGATTTATGGGGTAAAAAAACTATGTAATCTTTTGCCTAAATTATATCTAATATGCAGTATTTCATATAAATATCCAAATGTGCGTTCTTATGCTTGAATTTAGTTTGATGGATGTTTATTTGCAAATATTTCTTATATCATAACTAACCTAATGATAAGGATTAAAAGATGAGCAGAGGAATCCAGAAGTTGGTTGCCGACAGCATTCAAGGAGAAATGAGCATCAAGGAACAACCACGAAAAGGAAGTCATAACCACTCCAGGAAACATGGCAGCGAATAAGGAGGAGCTTTTATGAGCCATTACCTTCTCTGCATTTATATTGTAACAAGTGGATGCTGAGACTTCATTGCTCCCTCCTCAATTTTGTTATCCTTCCTTTCCACTTATAGTTGTTCTCCTATATTCTCTCCTACAGACTTCACTTAGGATAGTTACTTTTCCATTATCTAATAAAGAGTAGATTCCCTATATATGTCAGGATTGACTCCTATGTCTGAAGTTTTAGTTTTTTGTTTTTGATAAGTTTTATTGAGTAAGAGAGAACACTGATTCACAGTTTGTTACAGTTGTGTTTTACAATTCTAAATCATGTAATGACTAATTAATGAAATGAATTAGTTCTCTTTAGCTTCTATCCTGTGTTGGTAGATTAGAGAATCCAACCAAGGGGGCCCACTTGGAAAGTGGATTAGATTAGGATAGAATAGATTCATTTTACTAGCATTAGCAGTATTTTAAGTAAGATGTAGCTAGTTAATTCCTTCCTGTAGCATCACACTTCATGAACGTTCCTGCAGCATCTGCGAGAACAGTCTAGTGGATGAGTCAAGATGGAATGCCTATTATCTTCTCATTGTGTTTTCAACATTCATAGATTCAGTAGTTTCCTTTCACAGTAGTATTGCAGTTTCCTTCCTTTGCATTTTTACTTTCCTACAACACAAGTATAATGACTTGTCAAGGTACCTAGTGCACATACTGTGCAGACCATTTCAAGTATACGTCTTTGGGTTGACAATCTAAATGCACCTCATGGTAGGGGAAAAGTAGTCCTTAGCTTGAATAGATTATTCCTAAGCCAGGCCTAGTGCATGATTATGGAACACCTATTGTGCGATAGTTCATTTTTGGTGTCGTTGCCAGGGATGGTGTCAAGCTAGGAGCATTTTGGAGTTATAGTTTTTAGATTAAGTTCTTTTTACCAGTGTGAAAATTTTAGTTGCATACATCGAAGAGGAAGACGATGAGATGAATATGGAAGATTTCTTCCACAAGGATTTGTTAATTTGAATGAAGAAGTTGAGTTGCCCTTTGAAGACACAAGTCTTGTTTTCCCCATAGTATCATCATCAAGAGCTGAATCCCTAGATATATCTAGTCTCCAACCTTCCACTAAAATATTGACCAGTCTTCTTGATAACACTACCTCGAATCCACCAGTTGTTAATCATCTAGTGCCTAACATTCCTTTTTAGCAACAACCTCATAATCCAATCCCACTAGTCATGGCACAACCCACTTTTCCATTTCCACTTCCAAGTCTCATAACCAATGCCAATCTCAAGAATATACCTCCCACTGCTCTTCCAAAGTTCTATGGCCTTGCAACTGAAGACCCTGATACCTTCTTGTTTGATTTCAATATCCTTTGTCATAGTTTTGACTACAACACTGATGCCCATAAGCTTAAATTATTTCTAGCCACATTCAAAGAATCAGCTTTATGATGGTTCATGGGCTTAGGAGCCAATGCAGCTGTGAATTGGGATGAAATGCAAGCCTTTTTTTTGGAAATATATAAAGAATATTGCAAAGCATTTGGCACAAGAGGAGATGATATATTTAGGATATCACAAAAGGAGGAAGAGACATTAGAAGATTATGTTTCTCAATTTTTATATACACTACAAAAGAATCCTCAGCACACATTGTCTAAAGATTCCCAAAAACTATTCTTTCTAAGAGGAGTGAATGAAGACTATTTGGAAGCATTAGACCTGATGGCCGGTGGAGATGTATATCAAGCTCAATGGGATGAACTCAAAAAGATATGTCAGAACTACTCAAGGTCAGCCATGAAGAAAGGTCGAGGACCCTATTCTACGGTTACAAAAGGAATTAGTCAAGGCATTTGAAAATTTGAAATATCCAATTTGTTGTCAAATTTCAAACAAGACATCATTAAAGATGTCGCTACATAGTTGGATACAATGACTACAAAGAAGATGCAAGTAGAGGCTGAGTTACAACTAGCTGAGTACTGTCATCATTGCTGAAAGAAAAAGAAGAATTGCCACTATAAATTGGTTGCAAGCATGGAGAACCAACATCTTCCAACTGAATATGTAAAGATAGATGGGGATGATCAGCAAGTATTCTTTGTTGCTCAACGCCGACCATGGGCTATGCCTCAAGATGCCTTGCAAAATTCAAATTCATATGGTAATCAATGGCAAAACTGTAATACCCAAGGTCCTCCACAAAACCAACCCAATTGGAATAATGCTAGGCAAAATAACCCACAATAGTCTCAATGGTTTCAAAATTTCCAACAACCTTGGCCTAACTAGCAGAATAACCAATGGCCCCAGAACCAACAGAACCAATGGCAACCACCCCAAGGGAATTGGCCATCTCCAAACCAAGGGAATTGTCAATCTCCAAACCAATGGAAGGGATCTCAACAATGGCCTAACCAAAATACTGGTGCTCCACAATTACCCCCTCTAGCTCAACAACCTGCTTTAATGCCACCACCTACAAATAGTGGACCTCAAAAGAAAACACAGCTACCTGCACAGCCTCAGTCAAATCCAAATAGCCAACCATAGTAGCCCATGTATAGTGCTGATACCCAGCAGTACCTTGCTTATGCCCTAGATGTCGTAGATATACATTTGAGATCTAGAACAACCTTACCAGCACCAAAGCCACCTCTTATAACTGAAGTATCAAACTCTCCTACAGCATCAAAACCTTTGGTTGATGAACCTATTGACCCAACTAATATTACCATACCAATACCAGTTCAACTAGCACTAGAGCCTCCTTTTCCAGACCAACTAATACAAAAGGAACCTGAACAAAGCAAGGAACAACCCTTTGACATTGTTAATTAGTTGAAGAATATGCATGTCCAAATACCTTTGTTTCAAGCTATTAAGGACATTCCTACTTATGGAAAAGCTATAAGGGAAGCTTGTCTAAAGAAACCTAGAAGGTGTAGACACCTAAAAACCTTTAGAAAATAAAGTATTTTTATTTTTTGAAAAATTCCTGATGACTTCATCATTAATTAATTAATTAATTATTTAATTAATTTATTTATTTTTATGCCATTAAATCCCTTTATCTTAATTAAAAATATTTAATTAAGGAATCCCTCCCAAAAATGTTTAAATCTTATTTAAACATTATTTCCTTATTTATTAATTATTTAATTAATAAATTGACCAAAAAACCCAAAATAAATAAAAAATTTATTTTTTGCCCAAAACTTGGCCAATTTCCTTAAGACCACTAACCTCTTCCAAAATCTTCTAATCCTTCTTTAATTTTGATTAAAGGCTAATCCCATCATTTCCTACCCCTAATCCCAACTCAAAATATTTAATTAAGATTAAATATTAATCCTCATGTTTATTAAAAAAGTTTTAATAAATATCTCCTCAACCCAAACCCTTGAAATAAATAAAACTTTATTTATTTCCTATAAATCTAATTTATCCTCATCCTAAGAAGTTCTAGACTCTTCTAGAAAGTCTTCATCCTCATCCTAGGAAATTTTAGACTATTCTAGAAAGTCTTTATACTCATCCAAAGTCTAGACTATTCTAGAAGATGTCTTTAAACCTAATCCTAATCCCCTCCTAACCTTGTCACATTCCCTAAAAATGGGTTAAAACTTACTAACCCAAGCCAAAGTTAACAAATATCTCCTCCTTCAACCACCCTCATTAAATGCCATCCACTTTCCTATCCCTAAGCTAATCTTAAACCATCCTAATCCATCCTCTAATCATTTGCACAAGCCTAAGCAAGCTTAAAACCCTCCTAATCAAGCCCAATTTGAAATTTCTCTCATCTCCCTCAAAATATCTCAACCATAAAACTTTATGAAGCCCACTAGGCCATAAATGACTCTTCCAAGCCCTTTTATTTCTCTTACAAGTCATTATGAGGGTCTTTATGAAGATTTTATCCCTTGAGCCTCCTTTGTTGACTCATCCTTCCCCTTTCCTCCATCCCCTCACCATGTGACATGTGTCACTCCTTGATTGGCTGTAAGGAAGCACAATCCATGTGCTCTCCTCTCATGCAATCTGAGCCCTCCATGAGCTTTTTCCCATCCTTGCATCTTAGCCCTCAATCCCTCAAGCCTCTTGCCTATAAATTGGATCCTTCCCCTTTGTAAAATAACAGAATCCATGAAGTAAAGTCATAATGCAATTTTAAGAAGCCATTTTAAATCAAAACCATACACTCACACCCAAATTCCAACTCCATTTGAAGCCATTTTTGAGGCATAAGCTTGAGCATACATCCTATCTATTTAGACAAAGCCACTCAACAAGAGAGCATCTTATTGAGAGAGTCCATTAATGGCTCATATTCTCAATTGAGAACTCATCTTAGTCTATCTTGAAGTTTATGAATTTTTTTTAGTTTGTAGAAGCTTTATTTAAATTTGGTTTCTATTAGCATACTAACATTGCTCATATACAGAAGGAAGAAGAAGGATCCTACCACAATTCATGTTGTTGGACACTTAGCTGATATCATGTTAGGAAGAGTGATTTCACCAAAATATTTTGACCCAAGGAGTCATGTAGTAAGTGTCAGCATAAATGGTAGAAACTAAAGAAACCATGAAGAAGTTACAAATAGAAGGATTAAGGCCCACACCAACTATTTTACAGCTTGTAGATAGTTCCACTGTCATTCTTGATGGAATGATAGAAAATATTGTTGTGACCTTAGATTCCCTAGAATATCCTGTGGACTTCATGATTTTGTCCCCTAAAGTAAACCTATCTAGCTACCCTGTCATTCTAGGTAGACCATGGTTGGCCATAGCTGATGCAAACATAAATTACAAATCAGGGAATATGACCATATCAAATGGCCAAGAAAGAAAGCAATTTGATCTATATCCTCTTGTACAATCATTACCAGATTTGAGTACATCTTTTTGGCTAGATTTAGGAGATGAAGAAGAAGAGATAAATTCCATAGTACAACTTATGATGTTACATAGGCAATCTTTTCTAAAGTTGCAAGAAGAAGATTCAGTAATCCAGAGCATCCTTACCAACACTTGTGTGGTAGGAAAAGATGTGTCTGAAAGCTCTGTATTAGAATTGATTACATATGAGGAGTGTGATACAAGTTGTACTTTACTTAAGGAACTTGAAAATCTTTGTTCACTACTTCCCTGTGAATTAGAAGGAAGCCCAATCTCTAAAATTTCTATGGTAGAATCCACTATTCCTACTGAACTAAGTAAAGGCCATAAACTGCATGTTAACCCCAAATTGACATCTGTACAGATGGAACAATTAAAAGAATTACTTCAGAAGCATGAGAAAATTTTTGCTTGGGATTATGGTGATATGAAAGGATTAAGCCCTACACTGTGTACCCATAGGATATAAATTAATGAAGGTTTTCTACCACTTTGTCAACCTCAGAGGAGGATAAATACAAGCCTCAGAGAAATAGTCAAAAAAGAATTCCAGAAACTACTTGATGTTGGCTTTATCTATCCTATATCTATTAGTAAATGGGTATCACCACTAGTTATAGTACCTAAGAAAGGAGGAAAATGGAGAATTTGTGCAGATTATTGGGAGTTGAATAAGGCTACTAAAAAGGATCATTTTCCTTTACCCTTCACAGATCAATTTTTGGATACACTAGCTGGAAAGAAGTACTTCTCCTTTTTAGATGGATATAGTGGCTATAATCAAATTGGTATTTCTCCTGAAGACCAAGACAAAACTACATTTACCTATCCATGGGGACTTTTGCATACTCTATTTTACCATTTGGTCTTTGTAACCCTCCTGCAACATTTCAACGGGCTGTAATTAGTATTTTTGTTGATATATCACATGATTGTATGGAAATCTATATGGATGTCTTTACAACATTTGTAGTTACTTTTGAAGAAGCAATGATAAATCTTGAAAAAGTTTTGGTAAGATGTCAAAAACATAATTTGGCACTAAATAGTGAAAAGTGTTTCATGCTTATGCAAGAGGGTGTGGTACTCGGTCATTTCATATCTACTACAGGTATACAAGTAGACCCAGCTAAAATTGAGGTAATTCAAACATTACCCATACCCACTAAATTAAAAGATATCAGATCTTTTCTGGGACATGCTGGATATTACAAGCATTTTATAAAAGACTTAAGTAAAATAGCCAGTCCCTTGTACAAGTTGCTCACCAAAGAAGCTGAATTCGATTAGTCACCTGAGAGTGATAAAGCTTTCCTATAGCTTAAGCAACTTTTGACCACAGCCCCAATTTTACAAGGCCCTAATTGGAACCTACCTTTTCAAATATATACAGATGCTTCTGATTATGCCATATGTACAGTTTTAGCACAAAAACACTCAAATCATGAGAATGCCATTTATTATATCAGTAAGAGTCTTCATGGTCCAGAACTGAATTACATAGTGACTGAAAAGAATTGTTAGCAGTAGTCTATTCTCTAAATAAATTTTGGCATTACATCACAAGTTATCCTATCTATGTTCATACCGATCATATAGCAATCAAATATCTCATGAACAAACCTGCTATAACTGGTAGGTTAGCAAGATGGTTACTATTGCTACAAAAATTTGACATAACCATAGTGGATAAGTCTGGAAAAACAAATGTTGTAGTTGTTTATTTGTCCAGAATCAATCATCATGATACTGACACTACTCTGGTAGATGATGTATTTCCAGATGAACATTTGTTTCATATTGCTGTTAAAGTTCCATGGTATGCAGATATTGCTAACTACATTGCAGCTAATAAGACACCAGTGCATTCTTCTTATAAGGAGAGAAAGCTGCTCATATAGAAAAGCTTCCATTTCTCATGGATAGACAATTTTCTATTCTATACTGGACCTGATCAAGTTATGCGCAGATGTGTAAGAGAAGATGAGACATATGATATTTTGCATGCATGTCATAATGAGCCCTGTAGAGGACATTTTGCAGCAAAAAGAATAGCTTTCAAAATCTTAGCCACTGGTTATTATTGGCCTACCCTTTATAAAGATGCAATCAATTATACAAGGAAGTGTGACCAATGCCAAAGAATGGGTCGCCCAACCAAAACAGATGAAATGCCTCTGAATCCTCAAGTGGTGTTAACATCATTTGACAAATGGGGAATGGACTTCATCAGTCCTATTGATCCTCCATCCAATGGGAAGTCTTATATTCTAGTTTGTATTGACTACCTAACCAAATGGGTTGAAGTTAAGGCTATGAAGCATGCCCATGATGAAAAAGTTGCCAAATTTTTGTATGAAGAGATTTTTACACACTATGGAGTTCCTAAAGAATTGGTTACTGATCAAGGCACATAGTTTACTTCCAACCTGATTTCAAAATTGATGAAATAGTATAACATCAGGCATCGCAGATCCAGTCCTTATCATCCACAAGCCAATGGAAAAGAAGAAGTTACCAACCATGAGCTAGAAAATATTCTAACTAAAATAGTCCATTTGTATCATCGAGATTGGACCAGCTGGTTACAAGAAGTTGTTTGGGCTTATAGAACAACTTGGAAAACCACTACCAAATTCACACCATTTGAGCTTTTGTATGGAAAAGTGGCAATGCTTCCAATTTAATTTGAACACAAGACTTTGAGAACAACCTTGACCTTAGATATTGATCTTCCTATAGCACAAAGAGAATGCCTCCTGCATCTTAATTCTTTGGATGAAATCTGCAAGACCACTTTAGAACACACTGAACTGGTGCAAAAATAAAGAAAACATTGGCATGATTCTCATATATTCAACAAATAGTTCAAAGCTGGTGACTGGTCATTATTGTATGATTCCCACTTTAAGGATACGCTAGGGAAGCTACAGACATGATGGTTAGGACCATATCAAATCATCCATGTCTTTAATAATGGAACAGTTCAACTAACCACAATTGATGATGTGCCTTTCAAAATTCTGATCAATGGTCATCGACTTAAGATTTACAAATAGCCTCAAACAAAAGCCAAATTCATGCAACAGTTCGAACCACTAGATCCAACAACAACTCAAGTATCTCTTCCTGCAGCACAAGGTGAAAACCTTCTGCCTGCTCCTCTTCAACATTAATTCTAATTTGCATGTCCATAATAATAACTTTATGTTTGCATAAAGTCCATTTTCTTTTCATGATATTTCTTTCCATTCATATCTTAATCTTCCATCCACCCACCCCACTCCATTTCTTAATCTTCCATCCACTCACTTTCTACATAATTAAGTTTTTATGTTTTCAATCAAATCTGCACATGCTAATGGATGTTGCCATTTACATTATTTCCACCACCTTTTTTTTGGAGCATGTGACAATCCACTTGGCAGATATAAACATTTTCAAACTATTATTCATTTATAAGTTTGCAGATTTTGTTAATTATATATAATACTGCATAGTCTCTATAATTACGACGTATTCCAGTCCCTCACCCATACTAGTCTAACAAGTGAGGACACTTGTCATAAAATTAGCAGGGGGCAGGGGAGTGTCATACTATCCAATGACATGCCTAATTAACTATGATGATTTTCTAAAATCTTGGCATTACTCTTTATTAATGAGAACTTTTTGCCATAAGTATGCCATGTCAAGTGTTGTACTCCCACTTTCTGAATGAACTTTTTTTTTTCTTTGTTCGTACCAAATTTTTCATGCTAAGACATGATGTGACCTATTTTTAAAATTTTGGCATTTGAACCATGTTTCCAGATGATTCCCATGCAAATTCATGATTTAATTTAACCTAAAGTTTAATTATGGCACATAACAATTGGTTATGGCAATTAATGTTCCCAAAAAGAAGCGATGAAGCATCTACGAAATAATGCAGAGTTTTGAAGTTTGCATTCAGAAAGGGAGAGAGAAACAGAGTAGCTAAAGAAGTATCAAGAAATAGGAGGAGGTTTATAGATAAAAGAGCTAGTTGAGAACATTTTGTTGCTCTCTAACGTAGAAGCAGTAAGAAAATTCAATGCATGTGGGTGGTTAGGTTATTGTTTGAATTTAACAGGATATGATGAAGAAGTAGCTGTAGAATTCACCAGGACATTTGATGAAGGTGAAGCTTCTATGTGGGGTTTGATAGTAATTGCAACAGAAGAATGAATTGTAGAAGTAACAGGGTTACCTTCTGTTGGAGAGCATTATCCGAGCTTGCATGATGCTAGGTCAGCAAGGGCCCAGTTCACTACCCCACATGACCCTCCATTGGATGTTACAAAGAAGGGGTGCAAGAGATTGTCTTTGCCGCCTCTATACCCTGAGCTAGCAATACATGTCATCAGGTATTTTACTTGTGAAGGAAGATTTTCTCACTTACATGCACACAATTTTAAGTTGTTTAGTTGTATAAGGCACAATATTGCTGTGAATCTTCCAAATTTTTTGTATAATATGCTCTGTATTAGTGTGGAAGAGACTCAAAAAGGGAAAGATAATTCTGTCACTCAATATGCCTTGATTAAGTTGTTAATAGAAAGGTCTCTTAGGGATGTATCCCCTTTGACATGGGATGACTTTGTGAATTTTAAAACCCTACAACCTCAAGTTGACCCTAGTGAATGGCAGGGTGAGGAAAACGTAGTTCCCAGTAGTGAGCCTATAGAAAAAAATGTTGAGGGAGCTGAAACAAAAAATGCACAAGGGATTGAACCAAAATTTGCTTCCATTCAAAAGAATGTGCTTCCACCTGAACAGGACATCCCTAAACCCACTACTAGTAAAGCTAGAAAGAAACAGAAGTCACTAGAAGCAAACACTGCTCAACAAAAACCTAGTCCTGCAATTAAGCAATAGAAGAAAACAAAGAAGGTTCCTGCAGCAACTAATCCTACAACAATGATACCAAAACAGAAAAGTAGGCAAAAGATAGTAGTACAAGAAGAGACTCCTTTGTGGAGAAGCCCTAGAATGAGAGGGCATATTTTTAAAGATCCTATATTGTCTAAAGCACCTACTCCAGAGTCTCCTATGCAGATAATTTCTAACCATTCTCCCCTTCACACTGAGATGATAGAAGCTTCTGGTAATCCTCCTACAGAATGTGAGCAAGAAATTAATGAAACCTTAATGGATTTACCATGTGTTTCAAACTATGAGAATGAATTAGTTCTTGAATTTCATGATTTGAATACTACCTTAGTCCCATATAAGTCAACATGGATCAATAGTTTGGCAGAACATCTATGGCGAGAATAGAAAAAGAAAAAGGATTATGAAGAGGATAACAGTGTCGTCACCTTGCAAAAACTCCTTTTCCAATTATATGGACAACATTTATTTGCTGAAGCACTATGGAAAGAGGAGAAGAAAAGAATGAGCAAGATCATAACATCACAAAATGAGGAGATTGAAGAATTGAAAGAACAACTAGAAAGATAGAAACAGCGCATGGAACATGCACTTAAATTAGCTGATCAAGCTCTTTCTTGCAGACCACCTCCTTGAGTATATTCTTTTTGTTTGGAAGAACAATATCTTTTGTTTCAATTGATATTAACCCTCAAAAATGTAAATGCAGAATTCAAAATCGCACAAGAGTTTTATAGGTTGTATCAAACCTTACCACCATGGCAGCAAAATCTATTGTGAGTTGTATATTCATAATTTTGTCATTCCTATAGAAACTGAGTGGAATCCTTTGCTCTATATAGGAGATGTGCATTTGAAAGCTTTAATGTCATGGATGTCTAATGAGGCAAATTATGACAGACAACTAGTTAATTATAGAGATGAGGAGAGAACAAAACCTTTACCCTTGAGGGAAGAAAGTAAACAAATAGAAGAAATGCTTCGAGACTAGTTTACATTAACCTATGGGAAAAGTAATCCAGAAGTTAGAAAGAAGTTATTTGCTGCTAGAGCCAAAGTGTATGCCAAATATGAAAACTTGCCCTACTTTACATTCTAGAGAGCTATGATCAGAGTAGGAGGTAGATGGGCACAGTTACCTAATTCTCTCAAGAAATCAGAGCCACACAGTCCTATTAATTTGGAAGCAGCACTATATAGAGTTCCAAAATATTTAGAACTGGGAAAGAAACTAAGGCCAAAGCTACGGTGTCCTTTAACCATGCAACCTTCAATGCTTTTATGGCCCCTGTATGATATTGATGTTGACAAACTTGATAAGTTGTGGGAAGACCATAGGTGAGAAGTATGGGAAAGGACCAAAAGATTCTATTACACCTTCAAGAGCAGCAGAAAGGGAAAGACAGAAGTTGGGGAGCTCAGATCTTTGACAAAGAAGTGTAATGCTTGAGGACAAGCATTAGTTTAGTAGGGGAAAGATGACGAGTCTAAAAAATGCCTTTATTTTGTTATGTTTAAGATACTTTGTGATACTCCGTTTATCCTTGTTTTAACACTTATAAGCCTATGTTTGATAAACCTTTGATGATTCATGGGGTAGAAAAACTATGTCATCTTTTGCCTAAATTATATCTAATATGTAGTATTTCATATAAATATCCAAATGTGTGTTCTTATGCTTGAATTTAGTTTGATGGATGTCTATTTGCAAATATGTCTTATATCATAGCTAACCTGATGATAAGGATTAAAAGATGAGCAGAAGAATCCAGAAGTTGGTTGCCAACAGCATTCAAGGAGAAATGAGCATCAAGGAACAACCACGAAAAGGAAGTTATAACCACTCTAGGAAACATACCAACGAACAAGGAGGAGATTTTATGAGCCATTACCTTCTCTGCATTTACGTTGTAACAAGCGGATGTTGAGACTTCATTGCTCCATCCTCAATTCCATTATCCTTCCTTTTTGCTTTTAGTTGTTCTCCTATATTCTCTCCTGCAGACTTAACTTAGGATAGTTACTTTTCTATTATGTAATAAAGAGTAGATTCCCTATATATGTCAGGATTGACTCCTATGTGTGAATTTTAGTTTTTGGTTTTTGATAAGTTTTATCGAGTAAGAGAGAACACTAATTCAGAGTTTGTTGCAGTTGTGTTTTACAATTCTGAATCATGTAATGACTGATTAATGAAATGAATTAGTTCTCTTTATCTTATATTCTATGTTGGTAGATTATAGAAGCCAACCAAGGGGGGCCACTTGGAAGGTGGATTAGATTAGGATAGAATAGATTCATTTTACTAGCATTAGCAGTATTTTAAGTAAGACATAGCTAGTTAATTCCTTCCTGTAGCATCACACTTCATGAAAATTCTTGCAACATCTACAAGAACAGTCCAGTGGATGAGTCAAGATGGAATCTTTGTTATCTTGTCATTGTGTTTTCAACATTCATAGATTCATTAGTTTCCTTTCCACAGCAGTAGTGTAGTTTCCTTCCTTTTCATTTTTACTTTCCTGTAGCACAAGCATAATGACTCATCAAGGTACCTAGTGCACATACTGTGCCGACCACTTCAAGTATACGTCCTTGGGTTGACAATCTAAATGCACCTCATGGTAGGGGAAAAGTAGTCCTTAGCTTGAATAGATTATTCCTAAGCTAGGCCTAGCGCATGACTATGGAACACCTATTGTGAGGCAGTTCAGGCACTACCTAGGATCTTAGTTCCATAGCTCTATTTGCCATAGAATAGTAGGGGCAATGCACTTTCTAATGGTGATGACCATTTCCCTATTCCTATCCCTTCCATAGCAAGAAAGTTTCTTTGGTTGCCTTTATTGTTCTCCCAACTCCAACCAGTGCATCTAGTTCCTCTTATTCTTCATTGACTTCTATGTCAGAAAGATTTGAGATGTCCTATGATATAAACTACCATAGAATAGTTGTTTTCTAATAGGCACTTGACCCATCCCACCCTACTTTTCTAAAGCCCTATTATTCTATTCTTCTTGATTCCCTATCCCCACTCCCCAGTCCCCACTCAATATAGGGTAGGGTAGGGGGTCCTAGTGCCATGGTAAGGCCTATCCATATTCAATTGTAGGGTAGGGGACCCACCCCCAACAATAATATATCAGGCCATCTCCTCATGCTAGCCACCCCCCATGAGGTATATTATCATAGAGGCCACTCCAACCTCCTCCCTATGCACACACCCATGTTTCATATATAATATCTTCCCAAAAATGAATAGTAGGGGCTCTAATACCATAGAATAGTAGTGGCATGTGTGGGGGGCATAGTCAAGTGGACCTACTATTCTATGCTAGAGGATATAATATAGTTGGCATCTTCCAATATCCATTATATACGTAACATAATTTAAAACCTAGTTTGTTTTGAGTGGCTACTATAATGGATGCCACCTATCAATGGTCATCAATGACTAGATCATAAATGAAATGATAGATAATTATAGGCTATAGACATGATATAGAAGATTGAATCCCCTTCTATAGGCATAAGATTTATACATTGAATCAAGATTCCTATAGGTGTAGTGGTGCATGTAGAGGCATCTACTATTCTATGGCTAAAGGTTTTGGGCCTAAATGCTAGAGGAGAGAGATGATTAGTGGGTCCTTTAGAATAGTCTTGCCCTTATGTTTCTAATAAGGAGTGAAGTTAGTTCAATGCCTACTATATTGACCCTACTATTCTATTATTTTTTGTTCAAAGTTATGCAACCAGGTTGCGCTCCACTAAAGTAACGTTGGACCAATAGACTCACTTTCTTGCAAGCTCAACCTTTCCTATTGCCTATAATTTATAAGGCCCAACTATTTGCATAAAGATGTCCCCTACTATTCTAAGGTCCCTGTGCCCGCAAATAGATTATTGTCAGTTCAATGCCTACTATATCAGCCCTACTATTCTATTATTGTTGGTTCAAAGTTATACAACTAGGCTACACTCAACTAAAGTAAGGTTGGGCCAACAGACTCACTCACTTGTGAGCTCAACCTTTCCTATTTCCTATAATTTATAAGGCCCAACTATTTTCATAAAGTTGCCTCCTACTATTCTAAGGCCCCTGTGCCCCCAAATAGATTATTGTTGGGCCTCGATAATCTACCTCCCTATGCATGCATGGTGCAGGGGGGCGAGGGGATGAATGCAAGCACCATAGTATGTTCATGCACCATATGAATGTATGAATATAAGGACTCAACACTTATCTTGGTTGGTCAGAGGAATCAGAATGTCCTAAAGAAGGATGATCTAAATATAAGCTAAAATTGACCCAAGAGTAGATATGTTTAGGAGGGAGATATGAATACTCAGGTAGGAGGATTAATCATTTAGGAGTTGGGAGATGACTGGGAGTTATGAAGCTACAAAGATAAGGGGTTCACAATGGTTTGAATCCCAAACATAATACCCAATCAAAATGGTCCCATAAGGTAAGGTAAGGGGTCATTCTAGTACTACCTCCCGCCCTACTAACCCAACTATATCCTCCTGGGCCCCACCTCAGGTGGCCCAACTATATCCTCCATGAATGATAGATTCCCTCCCTACTGATTTCCCCTTTTTAACTATAGATAGTAGGGAGGTAGGGCCTATAGGCACTACTTGAACTATTTACCCTACTAAAAATAGGGCCCTACTGATAATGCCTATAGATAGTAGGGCCCTATAGATAGTAGGGAGTTCCTTCTATTGGTTAACCATCTTCCATGCCTCTACTGTCAATGAACAACTACAAGGCCCACCCATCCTACTTGAGCAAGTGATATTGACAAATAGTTGATAGGTTCCTGGTAGAAAGGTAGGATCGCTATGCTCCTTCCTACTAGCTGGAATTCCATCCAAATGAAAGGTAGAAATCCATCCCTATGCTCCACCTAGCTAGAAAAAAGAAAGAAAGGTAGGAACCCCTATGCTCCACCTGGCTAGAATAAAGAAAGGTAGGGGTCAACAAAGAATAATCATTACCGAACCTTGCCATTTGAATAGAATGGGGTTGGGTAGGATAAAAGAAGAAATACCCTATAGAATAGTGCAGCATTTAAGAAGGAATGACCTCCCCTAAAATGCCCCATAGGGTGGCCAACTCTTCATTTCACACAATGAGAGAAACTAAGTCTCTTTTACTATATAAGGAAGGGGGTTAGCCCTACTTATCTATAGGCAATCAGGTTGATCAAAAGGAATCACATTGACTCATATATAATATAGTTCCAATATTCAACATAAGGTTAGTGCATTGGTCATTCTTTCTATATGTAATTATGTGGTTTTATGGGGAGTGCCCTTATAATAGTAGGGCACTATATCATAAATAGTAGGGGGGACAATTTCTAAGATTATAATAATTCAATAACTACAAATAGCCTTTAGGGGCATTAGAGTTACTATCTTGCCCTAGCCTTAAGGTGGTTAGAAGGGAAAGGGGGGGCTAGTGACCCAAAAAGAGACTAGATGTGCCCCTTATGGATACTCTCTAGTGTCTCTCTAAGTTGTGGTGGAAGCAGGCCTAACCCAAAAACCTCATACGCTTCACTTCAATCTTTCTGTTGATAATGGTGAATATCAAAAATTGAATCAAACTCTTTTAATGCTAGATCATAGTGGGAAACTATGGTGATGACATTCTCCAAAGAACTCCATAAACATTCTCAAAAAAAGGACTTGGGCCTTTCTCTTCTTTAGGGGGATTTACTAGCAAGCACTCGCTAGTGATGATGAGAAGTTGTGCCTTCCCCCCCAGCCTGAATTCAATCACCCATAATTCTTTCTTTAGGGGGGGAAAAATAAGGGCTCTTGATTCATTTAAACCAAGATAGCTATGGTAGCCCATAGAACTATAGGGGGTCTGATTGATCTCGGTGCGGAATTGCAACATGATAAAGAGCATGGTTTGTTTTGCCACTTTCCCCAAGTTGAGATTTAAGGCTCTACTCCTTTGGACAAACCACTTGCTCTTTGGTCATGCACTCACCTCTTCCATTTCCTTCAAACTGACTATAGGTCTGATTGCTATAACTAGACCTTGTAATGGTGTAGACTTCTATAGGGGCCTATCACCTAATCAAGGTGCATTCTTACTAGGGTGCAATTAAATGAATGAATCTAGGAATACTTAACTCTCCTTATTGATCCATTCAATTGGCTTGGGTCATATCATCAAGAAAGGCATTGGTACAATAGCACTTTTAGAGCATCAAGATTCAACATCTTTATTTATGGATTATCGAAAGCACCATATCAAATGAGATCATCAGTCAAGTAAATGACGAGCCCTACTATCAACTATAGGGCCTAGTGTAGTGGGGGTTCAACAACTATATTCACCCACCTTCCCTAAACCTTTCCTTTTCCACCCATGTGCAAATGATGAGCTCCCCTACTATTCTAATGGGGAACTAAACCATAGTCAGGGGGCCCCCTACTATCTAGCTAGGCACATTTGTATATTTTTGTGCTTTCGCCATAGAATTCTAGGGCATGACAATGGGGTCGATTCTTCTATCATTGACTGGGAGACACATGTGTGGGCCCTTAATAATCTATTTGGGGGCATTGATGTAGAGGTAGATTACTATTCATTTTGGGGTAAATTTCACTTCATTCAACTCTTATCCCATAGTCCCTTCTTTAGACACTCAACTTATAGGCGATTCCTAAAGAAACAATAGACATTCTACATGTAGACCGATTAGTAGAATTCCCCCATGCCCATTGAATTTTAGGGCCACTCTCTAGAAATTCATGTGTAGGAACTTTACCCCTATTCCATAGTAGGGTGTAATGTCCCATTTGGAAACATTGTTTATTTGACTTCTATTCGTAAGAGTTTTATAATATTTTTATCTCATGATACCCTTTCAATGTTATTATTCCTCATATATATACATATTAATGGTAAGAGCCACATCTTTTCATATTATATTAATAATTATTATAATATATTAATAATAAATTTATATTAATAGGCTTAGTTAATATATTATGTTAACAATCATATTATAATATATATTAATATATCAACTATATATTATAATACATTATCAATATAGTATTATTACATTGAAATATATCTTAAGCATCATTATATTAGATTATTAATATTTCATTAATTATATTATTATACATTATACATAGTATGATATTATTATATGATTATAATAGTATTACTAAATATTATTTTAATTATTAGTATTACTTTATATATAATACCTATTTGAATTATATGTCAAAATGAGGACATCATAGTTACTCCCCTCTCAAAATTTGCTTGCCCTTAAGAAAAAACATTCATACACAAGCTCTTTCATAGACAAGAAACATATTTTCATATAAAGGCCTAGAAGATTTTAAAAAACATAAATCTCTAATGAATGAAAACATAGAGCAAACATGATGGAGACGGATGAAGACAGGAAGCAAACATGATGCAAACACATCATACACTATTTTTCACAATGAAGTAGAGCAAAGGGAATTATTTATAAAATATACTTCCCTAGTATACTTTTTGATCATAGATCCTACAACACAAAAAATTATTAACTTGTACATGTATATAATAGCTTCAAAGAAAAGATTATTCATGATAAATTAGTTCTAAACCAATATCCTACCAAGCCCAAGAGTGGAACTTTGGCCCTCTTGGCCTTGATGGCAGCCATTGACATCCATCAAGGTGGTCTACTTGGCAAATTCTTAACTGAATTAAGTTGATATGATGTAAAATCTTAACTTAACCAAATCTAAGCCCAGGAGTGGAACTTTGGCCCTCCAGGCCTTAATGGCAGCCATTGACATCCATCAAGGTGTTCTTCTTAGATGGTAATCTTATTCTTCCTACCTAAGCCCAAGAGCAGAACTTTGGCCCTCTTTGCTCTAATGGAAGCCTTTGATATCCATCAAGGTGGTCTACTTAGGAGGTAATCTTATTCTTCTTAAATATCCTACCTAAGCCCAAAAGAAAAACTTTGGTATGGTTTGTTTTGCTACTTTCCCCAGGTCGAGGTTCAGGGCTTTGCTCCTTCAGATAGACCACTTTCTCTTCAGTTATGCACTCACTTCTTCCATTTCCTAGAGATTGACTATAGGTCTGATCACTATAACTAGACCTTGTAATAGTGTAGACTTATGTAGGGGCCTATCACCTAATCAAGATGCATTCTTACTGGGGTGCAATTGAGTGATTGAATCTAGGAATACTTAACTCTCTCGATTGATCCATTTAATTGGCCTAGGGCATATCATCAAGAAAGGGGTTGGCACAATAGCACTTTTAGAGCATCAAGATTTGACATCTTTATTTATGGATTACAAAAAGCACTATACCAAATGTGATCATCAGTCAAGTAAATAATGAGCCCTACTATCAACTATAGGGCCCGGTGTAGTGGGGGGGCAACAACTATATCCACCCACCCACCCCGAACCTTTCTAGTTCCACATGTGGTCAAATGATGATCCCCTCTACTATTCTAATGGGAAACTAAACCATAGTCGGGGGGGGGCGGGGGGGGGCTACTATGTAGCTAGGCACCTTTACATATTTTGGTGCTTTTGCCATAGAATTGTAGGGCATGACGATAGGGTCGATTCTTCTATCATTGACTAGGAGACAATTGTATGGGCCCTCAATAATATATTTGGGGGCATTGATGTAGAGGTATATTGGGTAAATTTCACTTCATTCAACTCTTATCCCACAATCCCTTCTTTAGACACTCAACTTATAGGGGATGCCTAAAGAAACAATAGGCATTTTGCATGTAGACTAATCAGTAGAATTCCCCCATGCCCATAGAATTTTAGGGCCCCTCTCTAGAAATTTATGCATAGGAATTTTACCCCTATTCCATAGTAGGGGCCTCCATAGATGCCATTGGGTAGACCTAGAGTTGAATAAATTCAATTTGAGATGAGAAAGAAAGGACTGGTAGTGGGAAGAGCCATAGCTTATATGTTCTATTGTTAGGATAGATGAGTTTCTCAAACTATATATTCCATCATCAGCTAGCAGTGGATAGATGAGTTTCTCACCCATAAATGGCCATAAATTTGAGGGTTGGACTCTATGGGGTATTCCTAATCTACTTTTTGTCTCTCTACCTTACTATCTAGCCAGGGAACTTTGCATATTCAAATCCAAAGGGTTCCCTACCATCAAGCTTTACCGAAAGAAAGTGACTATTTTTTTCCTCTCCCCTCTACCGTGTCATCCACCCCATGTATAGATAGGGAGATAAGGCTGAAAGAAAGTGGTAGATCTATAGGGCCATCTATGCAAGCAAGGAGGTTGGCAACTATCTATTTAGTTGTCAAACTATAGCCCTTCCTTCCAATATCATCAACCCTATTATCAAATTATTCATTGACATGTGAATTATCAGTAGGGAGGGTTTATTTCACCATGTTTTAATCCCCTCAAATTCTATAGGCCCTAACTTTCTTTCAATAGTTGCTTACCGAGAATAGAGTAGGGCTTTAGCCTAATCTATGTTGGTCCAACCCCCCCTATATAATATAGTTTTAACAGCGGCCCCTACTTTATAATGAATGGGGCTTTCAAACTTCCCACCTGCCTACGGATGGATGGTAAGGCCCTCCCCGAATAAAGAATATTTGGTGGTAATTAGGATAACTAGATCCCCTCAAACACCTTCTATTTTCTAATTTCTCACCCTACACTGCATGAGCATTTTTTTCAATCTAGGTGCAACTCAGGATACTTCTTGTGCATGTAGAACAAAGGCTAGCTTAAGAACCCTAATATTCTCTAGGTGGGTAGGCTCCTATATATGGATATGCATGTGAGGTTCATGTGCTCCAAGACTAGGCAATGCCTACCATTTTATAGGCTTGAATATCTATCCCCTACAGGAATTCAACTTGTGTCTTTGACATGAAAAGACAATGTACTAACCACTAGATGAAAGGGATCGGCATGATAATGTAAGGCACAATAATCTTTCAAGGTGGACCCTTCTATAGAATTGCCCATATAATTTGAATAGACTCTATACTATCCATGCCTACCCTCTCAGCCTTGCCTGCCAATATAGAGATAGGGAAATATAGGAATCTTTCGATGGGGGGTGGCTATCTATGTAGGGGTGGCCCACCTGGGCATGCACATGAAGGGGGCTACAAGTCCTCTACTATTCACAAGGGAATGGGTGGGCCTCCTTCCATAAAGTTCTTATTGTAATGCAGTGGCAACCCATAGAATTGTAGGGGAACCTATAGTCTTTAGGTCATTAGCCTGACAAGTTGACTGCTAGAAAAAAGGCCCTATTATTAGATTATTCTCTACCCCACTCCCTTTCGCATATAGATTTTGGCTAGAACCCTACCCTCAGCCACCCCCTACTATCTAATGCACCTTAGAATAGTAGGGGCACTCTACACGCATGCAAAAGTAGGAGTGTTGTTGGCTAGACCCCTACCCTTGACCAGGTCAAGGTGATGCCCATAGGGGCACTCGGCACACATAGGTAGGAGATAGTTGGTAATAACCCCTACCCACAACTAGATCAAGGCCAGCCCCTTCACTATAGTTCAAGGGGCCATTATTCTATAGTTCCAACTAGGGTTGCCAGTGGGAAACTAGGGTGCCCTGCCCAACGAGAAAGCTGGGGGGTTTGGTTCTAAAGGTAGATTCTATATGTAACATGCCTACTCAACACTACTATCTATTGGGAATGCTTGTGCTCCATATCCATCTCTACTAATTTAAAGGTCCCTATAAGTGATTCTATATGTAACATGCCCAACTATAGATAGGATAGGGCAACAGGGTGCCCCTGCCAATGAATAGAGGGTAGATTATTCTATATATAAGGGTTAGGGGCCCAGGGAACTAGAATTGGGTGGGAGGCTCACTCTACTATCTCCAGGTGGAGGGAATAGAAGTTGGGGCAACAAGGTGCCCCTGCTAATGAATTGAGGGAAGAATATTCTATAGATTGGGGTGGGTAGGGATGAGGACAGAAGGGCAAGGAGGCCTATAATTTTATGGGTGGAGGTGGAGGCTATATCTTGTGAGAAGAAAGGTATGACCATCATATTAAGGTTGTTGGGCCATCATTACCACCCATCGTAACCCCCGATCAAGGAGCCCTATGTATCTTATTTATATAGTAGAAACTAACTACTTTATGCCCCCAGGTGGTGCATGATGTCCCTTCTATTCTCAAGGGCCCTTTACTTTACTATATAGGGGGCTCTACAGGCACCACCTTTCTCACATTCTACATGCCCATTAGAATAGTAGGGAATAATCTATTTAGGGCCACCTAATAGGCCTACTAACACCTGGCCTTCCTTGTCCATGAACAACAACTCTCTTTGCAACCTCTCCACCTAACCATGCAACACTTCTATAGTTTCACTCTATAGATAAAGTGCCAATGAAGCTGTAGTGCCCTACTAGTGAAGTGGTGCATGTAAATGCAAGCCTCGTTGGAGCTAGCCCCCTACTATTCTATGGCCCAATATTCATCCCCCTACTATTCTATGAGGTATTTGTAGGTAGGTTTCATCCTGCAGAGTAGGCATGTTACATATAGAATTTTCCTGGCCCCTTACGATAATTTGTTTATGCCAGAATGCATGGAGGGGGCCCTTACCCGATCGAGGGTATGTAGGCTATACTTTTGTGTGTGTGTCTTCAACATGAAAAGACAATGTCAGACCAGCATAATAATTGTTGTAGGGGCCCCACTATATAATGTGGGGTCCTATAGGTGCTCATAAACTAGAGTGGCCCTAATGCAGCC
This sequence comes from Cupressus sempervirens, assembly GCA_028749045.1. NCBI lineage: Eukaryota > Viridiplantae > Streptophyta > Pinopsida > Cupressales > Cupressaceae > Cupressus > Cupressus sempervirens. The sequence goes on from CM053789.1 coordinate 906,311,332, forward strand.
GAATCGATGGGTATAGATTCTATCACACCAAACCCCTTCATATCTGAGGAATCAAGATCCAATACTTTTGGTGCATGCAAAATTCAACTATCAATAATGAGCCTAAAATTTTATGGTCAACCCATTCACAACACATATTTGACTATAGAATAAAGTTCATGAAGATGGCCCCACATAGAATAGTAGGCATCTTCTCATCTATCTCTGCATCAGCCTGCTAGAGTTGCAAATGGCCCACCCCCTTTGCTTCCCTACTATTCTAGTGCAATTCCCTATGTGGGGTCCTAGAAAATTTTAGGTGCCTACCCACTATGAATGAAGACTAGATTCTAGATCTGGGTAGATAGCTATCAAAGTATTATCATTTTGCAAGGAAATGACTAATGGTGATCATTATCACTGCCATAGAATAATTAGTTTGGGGGGAATTGATAGGATAGGGAATATTCTTAAGCCATCACCCAAGTGCCCTCTACATGAATGCCCCTCCCCTATCCCATATATTAAACCCCTAAATATATTATTCAATTATTGTGGTTATGTTGTGATAGTCCTATCTAATACTTCTCATTAGTACAATCTCACAAATAGTAGTTCAAGTTCCCCTCCCCTTAAGTGCACATTGTGTGTGTAGAGGACTAACTCTATAGAGAAATGACCCCTAGGCCCCCTACTATTAAAGGGGAGGGGGGGTCTTACTATCTATAGGGCACCCAATGTTTAGTTGTGTGCTCTCTTGGCAAACATCTGCACCCTATAATCTACACAAATTCTCCATTTTCCTCCTTTCTTAGGTACTATAACCAATGGTGATACCCATTTACTATCAGATATAGGATAGATAAAGCAAGCATCAAGTAGTTTCTACAATTTTGTTTTGACTATTTCTTTGAGGCTTGGATTTATCGTCCTTTGAGGTTGACAAAGTGGTAGACAACCTTCATTAATGTATATCCTATGGGTACATAGTGTAGGGCTTAATCCTTTCATATCACCATAATCCTAAGCAAAAGTCTTCTCATGCTTCTGAAGCAATTCTTTTAATTGTTCCATCTGTAGAGATGCCAATTTGGAGTTAACATGCAGTTTATGTCCTTTACTTAGCTCAATAGGAATAGTGGATTCTACCATAGCAATTTAAGAGATTGGGCTTCCTTCTAATTCACAGGGAAGTAGTGAACAAAGATTTTCAGGTTCCTTAAGTAAAGTACAACTTGTATCACACTCCTCATATGTAATCAATTCTAATATAGAGCTTTTAGCCACATCCTTTCCTACCACACAAGTGTTGGTAAGGAGGTTCTGGATTACTAAATCTTCTTATTGCAACTTTAGAAAAGATTGCCTATGTAACATCATAAGTTGTACTATGGAATTTATCTCTTCTTCTTCATCTCCTAAATCTGGCCAAAAAGATGTACTCAAATCTGGTAATGGTTGTGCAGGAGGATTTAGATCAAATTGCTTGGTTGCTTGGCCATTTGATATGGTCATATTCCCTGATCTACAATTTATGTTTGTATCAGCTATGGCCAACCATGGTCTACCTAGAATGATAGGATAGCTAGATAGGTTTACTTTAGGGGACAGAATCATGAAGCTCGCAGGATATTCTAGGGAATCTAAGATCACAACAATATTTTCTATCATTCCATTAGGAATGATAGTGGAATTATCTGCAAGCTACAGAATAGTTGGTGTGGACCTTAATCCTTCTATTTGTAACTTCTTCATGGTTTCTTTAGTCATCACATTTGTAGCAGCTCCCAAATCTATTAAGGCATTTTTAACAAATTGACCATTTATGCTGATACTTACTACTGGACTCCCTGGGTCAGAATATTTTGGTGAAATCGCTCTTCCTAACATGATATCAGCTAAGTGTCCAACAACATGAACTATGGTAGGATCCTTCTTCTTCCTTCTAGGTTTCTTTAGACAAGCTTCCCTTATAGCTTTTCCATAAGTAGGAATGTCCTTAATATCTTGAAACAAAGGTATTTGGACATGCATATTCTTCAACTGATTACCAATTTCAAAGGGTTGTTCCTTGCTTTGTTCAGGTTCCTTTTGTATTAGTTGGCTTGGAAAAGGAGACTCTACTACTGGTTGAACTGGTATTGGTATGGTAACATTAGTTGGGTCAATAGGTTCATCAACCAAAGGTTCTGATGCTGCAGGAGAGTTTGATACTTTAGCTATAAGAGGTGGCTTTGGTGCTGGTAAGGTCGTTATAGATCTCAAATGTATATCTACAACATCTAGGGAATAAGCAGAGTACTACTGGGTATCAACACTATACATGGGCCACTGTGGTTGACTATTTGGATTTGGCTAAGGCTGTGCAGGTAGCTGTGTTTGCTTTTGAGGTCCACTATTTGCAGGTGGTGGCATTAAAGCAAGTTGTTGAGCTAGAGGGGGTAATTGTGGAGCACCAGTATTTTGGTTAGGCCATTGTTGAGATCCCTTCCATTGGCTTGGAGATGGCCAATTCCATTGGGGTGGTTGCCATTGGTTTTTCTAGTTCTGGGGCCATTGGTTATTCTGCTGGTTAGGCCAAGGTTGTTGGGAATTTTGAGACCATTGAGACTGTTGTGGGTTATTTTGCCCAGCATTATTCCAATTGGGTTGGTTTTGTGGAGGACCTTGGGTATTGCAATTTTTTCATTGATTACCATATGAATTTGAATTTTGCAAGGGGTCTTGAGACATACCTTGACATTGAGCCCATGGTTGGCATTGAGCAACAAAGAATACTTGCTCATCATCCCCATCTATCTTTACATATCCAGTTGGAAGATACTGTTTCTCCATGCTTGCAACCAATTTACAATGGTAATCCTTCTTTTACTTTCGGCAATGAGGATAGTACTCAGCTAGTTGTAACTTAGCCTCTGCTTGCTTCTTCTTTGCAGTCATTGTGTCCAACTATGTAGTGACATCATTAATGATGTCTTGTTTGAATTCTAACAACAAATTGGATATTTCAAGTTTTGAAATGCCTTGACTAATTCCTTTTGTAACTGTAGAACGAGGCCCTCGACCTTTCTTCATGGTTGACCTTGAGTAGTTCTGACATATCTTTTTGAGGTCATCCCATTGAGCTTTATATACATCTCCACTAGCCATCAGGTCCAATGCTTCCAAATAGTCTTCATTTACTCCTCTTAGAAAGACTAGTTTTTGGGAATCTTCAGACAATGTGTGTTGAGGATTCTTTTGTAGCGTATATAAAAATTGAGAAACATAGTCTTCTAATGTCTCTTCCTCCTTCTATGATATCCTAAAGATATCATCTCCTCTTGTTCCATATGCTTTGCGATATTCTTTATATTTTTCCAAAAACAAGGCTTGCATTTCATCCCAATTTGCAGTTGCATTGGCTCCCAAGCCCATGAACCATCGTAAAGCTAATTCTTTCAATGTGGCTAGAAATAATTTAAGCTTATGGGCATCAGTGTTGTAGTCAAAACTATGACAAAGGATGTCAAACTCAAACAAGAAGGTATCAGGGTCTTCAGTTGCAAGGCCATAGAACTTTGGAAGAGCAGTGGGAGGTATATTCTTGAGATTGGCATTGGTTATGAGACTTGGAAGTGGAAATGGAAAAGTGGGTTGTGCCATGACTGGTGGGACTAGATTATGAGGTTGCTACTAGAAAGGAATGTTAGGCACTAGATGATTAACAATTGGTGGATTCAAGGTAGTGTTATCAAGAACACTGGTCAATATTTTAGTGAAAGGTTGGAGACCAGATATATCTAGGGATTCAGCTCTTGATGATGATACTATGGGGAAAATAGGACTTGCATCTTCAAAGGTCAACTCAACTTCTTCTTCAACTTCTTCATTCAAATTAATAGATCCTTTTAGAAGAAATCTTCCATATTCATCTTGTTGTCTTCCTCTTCGATACATGCAACTAAAATTTTCACACTGGTAAAAAGAACTTAATCTGAAAACTATGACTCAAAAATGCTCCTAGCTTGACACTGTAGAACAAGATTTAGTGTGCAAAGAACGTTAACAATAAGAGAAACATTCACAAACTAAAACTAAATTCACATATATGCTTAGAGAAAGAAAGCAAACAAGAAATGCAAACCTCAAAAGAGAAAACACTCCATGCTTCTTTGATTTTGTAGATGTGTCCTTTGATGTGGATGTATGCTCAATTGCTTGCCCAATTGCTTCAATGGTGGAGATGGGTAATGGAGATGGGTAATGGAAAATTGGTAGCTTTGTGAGCTCTCAATTTGGCATTATAAGGGTATGATTGATGACTTTGGATCTCAAAATAGCATGGTAACTTTAGCTCAAAGATTGTGTTTGAAATGGCTTGGGAGGGGATTCAATTTATAGGCTAAGGGCTTGAGGGATGGAGGGCTAAGATGCAAGGATGGAGAAATGGTTAAGGAGGGCTAAGATGCACTCAAAAGGGAGCACATGGATTGTGCTTTTTTAGCACCAATGGGAAGGTGACACTTGTCACAAGGAGGATGAGTGTGAGAGGGTAGGGTAAAGGGTTGGTTAAAGGCATGATAAGTGGGGTTGAGTACGTAAGAGAGATGTAAGAGGAATGAGCGTGGAAGAGGGAAGAGTGTGGAAGATGGATGTAAGAGTCATGAGTGGGCTTGTAAGAGTCTTTTATGGTTTGTAAGAGCACTCATGACTTGGTGGTTGGGATTTTTGAGGGGAGACTTTGGCTTGGTTTAGGAAAGTCTTAAACTTGTTTAGGGAATGTGACAACATTAGGGGGTGGATTAGGCTTGGGTTTAGGATTAGATTAAGGATGTTAGAGATGTGCAAGTGGATGGCATTAATGAGAGTGGGTGAGTTAGTGGCCAAGCTTGGTTAGTATGGGTGGATGGGGTGGATTACGCTAAATGGAGGATTAGGGATAGGTTAGGGGTTTTTGGATTTGAGGATTTTATTTATTAAATAGATTTATTTAATAAATGGGGATTTTTGGAATTAGATAGGAGAAAAGGATTTAATTGATAAATGATAGGTTATTGGATTTATCAATTAGGACTATAGATGATTAATTAAATTAATCAGTTAGGGATGGCAAAGGATTAATTAAAAAGGAATTTAATTAATAATGCCTTTAGAGATAACTAAATAGGATTACTAAAGCGGCGTAATCTAATTTAGGTGTCTACATTTTGCCCCTCTTTGACATAGTGTTGAGACAACACTATTTCAAAAAAGTTCAAATGAAGACGACACAAGGAAGATGTTTTAGCAACGAGGTTGCCCCAGTCTTAGATAAGAAGAGGAGAGACTAGACTTAGATGATGCCCCCTCAAGAAGGTGGCAGGGAGAGAAATGAGGCTCGATGACTTCTTGAAAAGTACAAGAAATTGAGATGAGCTAAGACATAGATTGGAAAAGAGAAGGGGCTGAATTAGCTCAAACTCTCACTATGGGAGAATGATAAAAGAGAATTAGATGCACAAGAGTAAAGGAAGCTTAAGACTTTCCAGGATTAGGGGGGGATAGAGGAGTGGAGTGCTATAAAAGGAATCCATTGTAGGGAGAGGGATGATGGAATGATAAAGCTAATGCAATAGGATTTCAAAGAGTCAGATTGGCAGAAGATGGGTTTCAGAGATCCTTAGGACTAGGATTGTGGATCTCAAAAAATGAGGCTTGGTGGATTGATTTGATTAGTGGATCCCTAAGACTAGGATTGTGGATCCCTAAAGCTAAGCATGAGGAGTGATCCAAAGAGATACTGATGCATAAGTTAGGATAGGTGCTGGATATGAATGGGGGATAATGGAGATGAGGGGAATCCATTGAAGATTTTTGAGCAGGGGGATACTTCAAAGAGAAGTACCACCATGTAGTTGAGCACTAGATTTGCTATAGGACTGTTGGTTAATTGCCAAGGTTACCAAGAACATCAAGGCCTTTTCACCAACCATCCAGAGGATTGACAAATTGACTCAAAACAAACATGCAAGGATTGCCCCAGTATCACACATGAATCCTAGAGGAAGCAACGTGGAAATGACACTGGGTAACCCACAAGTAGAAAAAGAAAATAAGCGAAAGACATGATCAAGACCTTACACTCTGATTGCCCCATTTGCAGCATACCATGATATGGAAGATCATGGAAACCTTGAGGAGGGAACAAGAAGATTGCTTGGAAAAGATATTTTCAAGACCCAAAAGGGAAGATCCCCAAATCAAAAGAAAGTGAAAATCCAAAAGAGAACCATTTGCCAACGAGATGGGTAGGACGAGGTACTAACAGACCAAGATCAAACATGAGGAAAGCTATATCTTGTAAGGACCTATTGGAGAGCACCTAAGCTGGTGGATTTGGATGAGTGATGCGTCTGGCAAGCTGAACTAAGAAGGATAACACTTTGGTGACAGGAGATCTAGCTAAAGGATGCATTGGAATAGCTAACCAAAGGTTGTACGATGTGTGCAAGATGTTGATCAAGGACAAACTAACATGAACGCTGGATAGATAAAATGGTACTAAGCTAAAGAGGATGTACAAGCTGACGGACCAAGATATGTAACAAATGTACAAGTTTGTTCATGTTTTGGTTTTGTGATATGGAAATGTTTGTGAAGGGTGGGATGTCTGTAATAGCTAATAGGTGGATAGGTAGATGGTTTGCGAAAAGCTTAAGTGAAAATGGGGTTCTTTGTGTGCATGTGATAGTATACAAGCTAAGATACAAGCTTATTTACAAGTTGGAATATGGTACAAGCTTTGGACAAGATTCGGATATACAAGCTATGGTACAAGGGATTTACAAGGTATAATACAAGCTTTGGTACAAGATGTACAAGTTGTACAGGAGGTATTTACAAGCTCCATTAGATTTTGGATATTTGGTTGGAACACCAAGGGAAAAAGTAGGTGTTTTATGGTGACGGTGGGTGGATGGATGAGGGATAGGATAGTGATAGATAATGGATCAGTCTTTAGTACACAAGGTGCTTGAATTACTAGGTTTTCACCAAGGTACCTATCCAAGGCACTTGAATTGCCAAGTTTTCACCATTGGACGCTTATTTCTCTTTACTATTTTTTTGTATTTTTCAAAAGCTGGGTATACCAAGAATCTTCAAGCATAGAGCTTCTTGAGATGAATGATGTTAGTAGGATCATTCAAGAGTTCTCCTTTTGGTGTAGATAACTGATAGGCTTTGGACCCAAAGGAGGCAGTAACCACATAGGGACCAAGCCATGTAGGTTCAAACTTGCCTTTCTTTTCTCGATCTACTTGGACTTTCATATTTTTTTTGAGGACCAAGTCACCTGGCTGAAAGTGTCATGGGAGCACCTTCTTATTAAAATTCCTTTTGAGACAAGTTTGGTAGACTGTGAGATGGTCATAGGCTTGTTGTCTCTTCTCATCTAAGAGATCTAGTTGGGTGAGCCGAGCTACTCTGTATTCTTCATTTGATATTTTCCCTCGCAAAGATATGCATAGTGAGGGAAGTTCAACTTCTATAGGTAATACTAATTTGGCATCATAGACTAGGGAGTATAGAGTTGTGCCTATGGATGTATGGAAGGAAGTTTTCTAGGCCCATAGGGCTGGATTTATTTGTAGGTAGCAATCGCGATCGGAATCATTGACAACTTTCTTTAGGATTTTGAGGAGGGTTTTTTTAGTTTCCTTTGCCTGGCCATTACCTTGTGGGAAATATGGGCTAGAAAAGTGGTGATGGATGTGGAGGGAAGTGCATAATTCTTCCATGTTGAGATTTTCAAAGTTACCTCCATGATCAGTGAAAATGGTGGATGGGATGTCGAAGCGGCAAACAATGTGGTACAACATGAACCTGGAGACCTGAACTCCTATAGCTGAGACTAGGGGGACTGTTTCCACCCATTTAGTGAAATAGTCTGTAGCTGTTATTATCCATTTATGTCCATTAGATGAGAGAGGTGTGATAGTTCCAACTAGATCAAGGCCCCAACAAGCGAAAGGCCAAGGTGGTGCAATAGGCTGTAGATCATGTGCTAGAGCATGCACAAGATTTGCATGCTGCTGACATGGGAGACACTTCCTGATAAAGTCACAGGAGTCTTCTTCAATAGTATGTCAATAGTAGCCTACTCTAAGGATTTGTCATGCTAGGACAATACCACTCGTGTGGGCACTGCAAAGTCCGAAATGCACTTCTTTTAATGCCATCGTAGCCTTGTTTTCATCTAAACATCGAGAGAGAGTATCGTGATAACCTCAAAAATATAGGGTATTGGCTATGATAACATAGTGGGATGATTTTTGGATGAGGTTTTGGCATTGGGTACATTTGAGGTGAGGGGATATGATACCATCATTAAGGTAAGCGTGAATTTCATGGTTCCAAGGGGATTGGGGACCAACCAAGATACAAACACGGTTTGAATCCTCATTTCCATAGGCGGGTGTGAGGAGATGCTCGACTAAAAACTCATACTGCATAGCTTCTTGGGGAATTTCCAAGAGCGAACCAATAGTGGCCATGGCGTCTGCTGCCTTGTTCTACATTCGAGGCACTTGTGTAAACTGAAGCTTTCTAAAATGCTGGTTTAGCTGATCAACTAGCTCTTTGTAGGGTAAGAGCTTTTCATCTTTGGTTTGATATTCATTTAGGACTTGCTTGATGATGAGCTAGGAATCACCAAAGATTTGTGACTTAGTGATGTTCCATTCGGCTGCTATCTTTAATCCTGCTATGAGAGCTTCATATTCTGCTATATTGTTTGTACTAGGGAATTGTAGCTTGAAGGCTTTTGGAATATAATCTCCTTGAGGTGTGACTAGCAATATTCCTGCCCCTGATCCATGAGATGTGTATGAGCCATCAAAATAAACCTTCCATGGGGGTTGTTCTTCAATTAGGCAGATATGCTCATCTAAAAATTCAGTGAGCAAAGGATATGCATCTACTAGAGGTGCATCAGCTAGGTGATCTACTATAGCTTTCCCTTTGATTGCCTTTCTATCCACATACTGAATGTCAAACTCACTTAGTAGCATAACCCATTTTGCTAGCTGACCTATGAGTGTTGTTCTAGAGAGCATATACTTGAGAGGATCAATTAGGATACTAGTTGGATGGTATGACTTAGCATGTAGAGGCGAAGCTTTTGAGTTGAGAAAACAACTGCCAAACAAGCTTTTTCCATAGGAGTGTAATTGAGTTCATAACCAACTAGGGTTCTACTAATATAGTAGTGTAGACAGTAAAAATTTTCTTGAATGACTTTATTAATTTAATTAATAATGGTCACATTCTTCTACTTATTTAATTAAAATTACTTTAATTAAATAAGTTCATTTTTGGCCTAAGTATTTTAATTTAATTTAAATACCTCCTAGCCTTAATGTGTTAAAGTTAATTTAACACATGATTCTCCATTTATTCTTTTTTTAAAATAAATTTTATTTATTTAAATCCTCCATATCCTATTAATTTCTTCTAGACCTTGATTAAATTAAATTTCATTTAATTTAATCTTTATCCTAATCTATATCCATAAGCCTAAGAGTATGTGTACTCTTATGAGTTGTCATCATAAGGGTTTACATTTCTTTTTAAGCACATGGTGTCTACAACTTGAGAACTTTCTACACACATGTGCCACCTCATCTTTATCCTCCCAACTAAGAATATGGGATAAAGTTCTTAATTGTTAATTCTTATCCTTATCTTTTAGACACCCTCTAGCTGTTTCTTGAGAGTCTTTAAATAGAAGCCTTGTCTCAAGCATTGCATATAGAGGATTATTGAATTGCATTGACACTCTGTCGCTTTGAGTCTAGAATCACGACATTGAGAGCTTGCATTATAGCTACATTTCCATATGGAGTTCATAGGCTACATATTAGTGATTTGATAGTTGGTAAGATTTACATTTGGTATTGCATCTTAGTTTTTGTTGTGCATTCATATTTAGTTTACATTCTAACTTTAGTTTTCATTCTAGTTATAGCTTGCATCCATAGATAGTTTTCATAATTTTATGTTCATTACATCATAGAGTACCTTTGAGTGTGACTTCCTCCATAGTCATATCTTGAAAGTATTCTTCTTTTCATATAGTCTAGGATCATAATACACATTCACTTTGCACTCACACTCACATTTGCACTTCCACACAAAGAATTTACTTATTGTTGTGTTTGTGAGAGCATACCAAACACACCCTCCATCAAAGATACACCAACAATGGCTACACATAGCTGCCCTTGTTGAGTAGTAGAGGTGGTTGGAATTTTGGTTTGTTGGTTGCTTTTGTGAATTATTTTAAAATTAGCTTGATTTCTTAGGCTTCCAGCAATTTGTACATTTTTCCAACACACATTTTTGGCATGCTCGGTGGGACCCAAATCCCTGATCTCACTTCAGAAGTCTGCCAATAAAACTTTCTGCAGTTTGGATTAGCATTTTATCGTCTCTGATAGTCTTCGTGTCATCTGCGTTGTGCATCTACGCATATCAGCGTCTCCGTAGATCAGCATCTCCAAGAACAAGCGTTTGCGCCGCTGCCAAAAAAAAATCAGGTTCCTTTTTTTTGCGTCTCCATTATAATTTATTCTATCGTCTAAGTTAGGATTTTGTCGTCTGCGCTGATTTCAATGTCATTTGTGCACTATGATCTATCATCTGCGATCTGAAATTGGCATCTCCGCTTTACATTCTTGCTTTTGCACTCTTGATTGTGGCGTCTGTGCTCTGCATTTTGGCATCTACGCTCTGCACTTTGGCATCTGCACTCTGCACTTTGGCATCCACGCTCTGTGCTTTTTCGTCTTTGTGTTTTAGCGTCTTCAATTTTTAACATCTGTGACTATTGAGATTTAAACTAATAGTTAACTATTTCTTGAGCATTTTGTTAGTTTGCAGGTCAAGAATTTACGTTAGAGGATGAACTAGAGTGTAAAAGGCCTAGTCACATTTAAAATTGGAGCATTTTAAATGGGTACATTTAATATAGAGCACATTTGGATTTGGGCCTTAAAATGAAATCACATCCAAAGCCTTAAGGAAAATTAACTTCATTTCAGCATCTTCATTTCAGCATTTTCATTTCAGCATTTTCTTTTAGTATTTTATTTTCTGCTATTTAAAGTTGGGAAGAACCTTGTATGCTCTAAACACGTGTCTTCAATTAGAGTAGGAAACTTAAATTTTTGTGGATAACAAACAAGTATCTTTTAAACCCCAAGTCCACTTATGTATTCTCTCCCCTCGCGCCTTTGGGTGACCTTGGGTGCACAAGAAATAAGTGGATTTTTTTTTCATTTTATTAGGAGGCCTGCTTGGGGATTTCATCACCCCTTGGGATGACCTCAACTCCAGCGTTCTGGCAGAGTATAAGAATTGGGAGGTGAATCGAAAGACACCTCTCTTGGAAGTGTAAATATTGTCACTCTTGGCTAAGCCCCAAAGAACTTTATACCTTTGGGAAGTGAAGGAGGAGATTTGGGTTACCGTCTCCCCCCAGCTGTGTGGCAGTATTTCCTTTCATCTATAGAATTGAGCCTCACATACCTAGTGTATATTGAAGATGCCCTTTAGCTAAGCCTTCTACAACCTAGTATCAGCCTTATTAGAATTTTTGTTGTGTTTGGTGTGTTTGTTCAAATAATCAAAAAAATCAAAAAAAAAAAACAAAAACAAAAACTTCAAACAAGCCAAAAAATGAGTGAAATTGTGAGGGAACCTTTGCAGTAAGATAGGTTAGGTGAGGTCTCTTTGAATCACAGTCATCTTTTGAAAGCTTTTGCATTAGAGTCACATTTTGAGTTTTGGTTGAGTTTTTTTTTTATGTCAAAAAGTTTGAGTCTTGTTTTGTTCTTGCCATGACCAAAAAAGTCAACCAAACCAAGCTTAAGAAAGTGAAATTGTCCAAACCACCTGTCTACAAAGAAAGGAAGAGACTAACACTCGGTGACAAACAATTCAGCTACGCAATCAAGGACATTCAAAAAGAAGAAGCTAGGAAAGACCGCTACGATAGGATCACCTATAATGGAAAACTTCAGAACTGGTCTGCTTTCCCAGGTGTAAACCCAAGGTTCTTATTTCCCATAAACGAAAATTGAATCAACCGTATAAGTGGACATCATACATTCATCTTTCTTATTCATTTCCATTTCTTCCATCTTCAAACTTTCTTCCAAGGGAGCTAAAAACCTAAAAACATCTTTTTATCGTGACATTAGACCTTACATCCATAAGCAAACACCTTATCCTAATCACATTCTCTTATTTGGGACCACAAGTTAGTCTCCAAATAGAAATCAATCCATTTAGTGTCCTATCTTGCCTATAAGATCATATTTGACTATCTTTGGTAACAGAAAGATACTCAAGTCTTACTTATTTGGGATCACAAGTCAATCTCCAGATAGTAAGTAGTCCACTCAATACCTTACCTTGCTTATTTGGGACCACAAGTCAGTCTCTAAATAGTAAGTGATCCATTTGGTGTCTTATCTTGCCTACAAGATCATATTTGACTATCTTTGGTAAGAAAAGGATACTATTATCTTTCAATATCATTTTGTTTTCTAAACTAAGGTCTCTTGTTCAAATTTGGGTAGTTGATCCACTGATCATTTAAGGTTAAGAGCTCTCATTTTCATTTTCTATTTCTCTCATAAGCCTTCATTCATAATTTGGCCATTCTTGTATGGTAAACACATGATCAGGAAGGTTTACATTCAACCCCAAAACACATTTGTGGGAATCAACAAAGCAATCAGAAATGGAGAATCTTCCTCCCTCAGCTGCAACTTCATTAGATGATGTGGTTCCCTCTAATCCGAATCTTGGTATGCCTAATATCCAAGAGCCACAACAACCTTTTCATAATAAAAATTCAAGTTTTAATGATGAATAAGTATACCAAGATGAAGATCCTATTGATTTCGGTGATATTTCTAGTGAGATTAAGACCTTCCTTGCAGACCCTTACAATGTAGAGATGATGGAGAAATCCATTAAGGCAAAAAAGATCGACATATTCTTAAATTTGATCAAGGATGGTGTTAACATTCCTACAAGTTTTCATGAGAACATCCTATTTACTCAAGTCAAGAAAGGTGGTGCTCCCTTAGCACCTAATTCAAGTGCAATACTAACATCAAGCAAAGGAAAAGAACCTACGGTGACAACTAGTGCTTTGCCCACATCTAGCACTTTACCACAACCAACGCTTCAAACCAATTCTGAAATCTTTCAACAATTCATCAATGCTCTATCTAATCTTTCCACATATGCTAATGCTCCACAAAAAATCTCAACAACTTCAAATGTAGGAGGCCTTGGTATTAGTCAAGCACCAACTCAACCAATGGTCATTTCTACTCAGCCTACACCTTCACCTCAGTTGCATGTGCCTACAACCATGGTAAAAACATCGGCGCCAAATGCAACAAGTGCATATCAACAGGATGGTTCAAATGGAGCAACTCCACCACCCCAACAGTCACAAGCACAAACGAACTCTGAAGTAACACATCTCACTCAAATGTTTCATGAATTACAAAATGAGGTGCGTAGCACAAACAATAAAGGGGTAAAACACTTGTCTCTTGATGAGATTTGTCCTTTTGATAAATCTGTTCCTGTTACTCCATTCTCGGTTGGTTTTGAGATTCCAAAGTTTGATAAATATATGGGAAAAACATGCCCTTTCGCACATGTAAGGGAGTTCTATATTTTTTTGTCAAGAGGTGGCATACAGTGATGATTACCTTAAGAGACTCTTTCCACGAAGTCTCAGAGGCCCTGCATTTTAGTGGTTCATAAATCTACTGAAGGGTTCTCACACTACCTTCGATGAATTGGCAAATAAGTTTATAGCACAATACTCTTACAACACGGACAATCAGGTTTCATTAAGTGACTTGTGTAATACTAAGCAATGAAATGGAGAAACTTTTGCCAATTTCTTGCAAAGATGGAGACATCTTGCTAGCCGTATGCCATACAAAATTGAGGACTCTCATCTTGTAGATATGTTCATCAAAAATTTGATACCTAAAATGTCCTTTCACTTGAAAATGGCGAGTCCTGAGGACTTTCCTACTCTAATCAAAAAGGGTAAAAACATTGAAAGTGGACTTTTAGAAAAAGGCACCATCAAACATTATAGTTCTTCATCTTCCCATAATGAATCAAACAATGATAACAAGCCTAGATCATGGTCTAAGAATAAGGGTGTTACGCATGATGGTGTTATGGATGTCAAAAGCCTTCGAGGAAGCAGCAACAATAATTACCGCAACCGTAACAACAATAACTCAAATCAAGACAACCAGGGTAATCAGTAAACTCGATTCTTTCTGCTTAACAATTACAATCATGATTATGATCGAAATAGGACATTCACCAACTTTTGTGAACCATTGGAAGCCATCTTTCAAAAGGTGGTAGATCATAATTTGATGGTGTTTCCTAATACATGTCCTTTTGATGAAAATCAACCAAAACCTAGGTGGTATCAAGAAAATGAATATTGCAAATACCATTGCGTCAAAGGACATGATACCAATAAGTGTTTCAAACTCAAAGTGTTTATCCAAAACCTTGTTGATAATGGAGAAATTGAAGTGGAAGGAGGTCCTTCCTCTAAGAATGCTAAGTTGAAAATATTTCAAAAGCCATTTCCCGATCACAATGATGGTAACAATAATACGAATCAAGCCTCCACATCAAACGTTGTACCTTATGATTACTCTACTAACCACATATCAGGGTTTGACTCCTTGTGTGGTAAAATAGATACCAATGATATATGTGGTTTTGACTCCTTATGTGGTCACATCGAAGGGGTAGACGCTCATGTGAATACCCTTGTCTTACAAGCAGCTGATTGTGATGCAACCACTCGACGTGGAAGACTCATTTTGCAAGTAGCTACTACTAATAACAGTAATTCACCAGCTCCACACGTGCCTGCTACGCTGTCCACTCCACAAAGGCTCACTTCACGCTATGATGTATTATCCCAACTAGGTAAGACTCCTACACAAATATCCATCCTTGAGCTTCTTACCACCTCACCTGTACATAAAGAAATCTTGGAAAAGGCCCTTTTAGAGTCTCGTGTCCCTGATAATATTAATGCCGCCCAATTCACTGCCATGATTGGAAACCTTGCTGCTCAACAACATTTGGTCTTCATAGATAAATATTTCCAAGCTCCCAATCCCAACCATAATATGTCGCTCCATATTGAAGTCCTTATACAATGACATAAAATAAAAAGAGTCCTCATAGACAATGGATCCGGTCTAAATCTTTGTACATTAAAGATGATTCGTTTCCTGGGACTTCCAGAGGATCTCCTTGATTCTAGCAAAATAATTACTATAAAAGCATATGATGAAAGAGAAAAGGAATCAAAAGGAGTTATTATGTTGCCTCTCAAAGTTGGACCAGCCATTATCAATACTGAATGTCATGTCCTAGATTTATATTTGCCATATAACATCTTTCTTGGTAGACCATGGATACACACTCTCAAAGTAGTGCCTTCCACATACCACCAATGTTTGAAATTCCTGCACCAAGGAAGAGAAGTTACAATTCCAGGGGATCCTACACCCTTTGAATTTTGTAGAAGATTGGAAGGTACTCCGACAAATCTTTGTCTCATAAGTGAGTCTTCTATAGTTTTACCTAAGCCTCTTGTCATTAAAGAAAGTGCTTCCCCTACAGTACTAGAAGCAGCCCATGAGAGTTCAAATTCTCATAAAGGAAAAGAGAAAGTTGAAGATGCTAAAGTTAGCACTACAGGGAAAAAGACCACCTTTACTAACTTGGGAATGGGAGAGTATAAGTTCGAAAATGCCTTGTGTGTTGGACAATTACCACTCTCCCCTCGTTCCCTTGGAAAGCCTTCACAATTGCCATCCTCTACTAATAAGGAAACCATGCAAGCTAACAAAATGACATTTGAACATTGGGGTTCCCTTAGTGATGAACACATGGAAGATAATATTTTGGATTGGTTATATTATGATGGCAAAGACGAACCTGTGGAGTTTCCTAAGGACAGATATGTCAAAGCACTTCCCATTGTTGAAAGCATGGGATATCATGGTACTGGTCTTGGCCCAAATGTAAATGGAATTAGACAACCCCTAGAAGCTAATAGCTATCCTAAAAGATGCAGTTTGGGTTCCCTCAAACCTAAGGTTACCTTTGCTGACAACTATTTGGTCGAACCTAAATCTGAGACTGAAGAGGAGGAATTCTTTGAAGTGCCTTTCCAATACTTCAAAGATGACCTAAATAATCGTGTCCATATCATTACCATAAATGACCTTTCATCCATTGATCTATGTCTCACTAACCTCAACATGATAGACTGGGACCTTCAAGATATGCCACCAAGTTTGGACATTTGTAAGTCTGATGAGGCAGTCATGGCACTCTTTGGCCTTAAGAATCTTTGAGATTACAAGCATAAGATCCAATATGATGAAAAAGCCAACTTTGGTAGCCAAATCAACTCTCTTAGTCACAAAAATGAAAAGGAAAACAAAAATAAAAAAATCAAAGAAACATCCTCTAGTGAAAACCCTTCTAGGGCGCTTTTGGATGATGAAAAAGATAAAATAAAGGATGCATCTTCTGGTGAAAACCTCGTAGAGGCGCCAAAAGAGGGAGAGTTGAATTTTCCATTCAGATCCTTGCCACCAAAAAAGTCATCCATTTTGAATGAAGACACTATTCCAATAAACTTGGGAACAGAAGATAATCCATAGATTACCTACATTGCTGCCACCTTGAGTCCTGAAGAACAAAAAGCTATGACAATATTCTTGAAAAAAGGAAAGATCAACTTTTCATGGACCTATAAGGATATGCCTAGATTGGATATAGATTTAGTGGTACATCATTTGACAGTTGATCTCAAAATCAAGCCAGTAAAACAAAATTTGCATAAAATGCATCTTAAGGTAGCACTTCTAGTCAAGGCAGGATTACAAAAGATGCTAGAAGCAAAGTTCATTCGACCCATTGACTATCCTGAGTGGATCTCCAATATTGTTCCTGTCGGAAAAGTGTCTGGGGGCATTCGTGTTTGTCTAATTTTCAAGATTTGAATCTCGCATGTCCTAAGGATGATTTTCCACTACCCAACATAGACATCATAGTGGATCTGACAGCTGGACATGAGATGTTGTCTTTGATGGATGGATTTTCCGCTTATAACCAAATCAAGATTGCAGAAGAGGATCAACATAAGATGGCATTTATCACACCTTGGGGAACCTTTTGTTATCAAGTCATGCCCTTTGGTTTGAAAAATGCTGGCGCTACATATCAACGCGCAATGACTACCATATTCCATGATCTTCTACACATCATAATGGAGGACTATGTTGATGACATCTTAGGGAAATCCAAGACTAGAGAAGCCCACATTGATGTCCTTACTACTATTTTTGAAAGATTGGAGAAGTACAAAGTGTGCCTTAATCCAAAAAAGTGTGTATTTGGGGTCAAATCTGGTAAATTATTAGGTTACATTGTATCCAAAAGAGGAATTGAAGTAGACCCTGCAAAAGTAAAGGCCATCATGGATATGCTTCCTCCTACCACATTAAGAGAGCTTTGCAGTTTTCAAGGAAGATTACAATCAATCAGAAGATTTGTGTCATAGCTAGCTGATAAAGTTCATCCCCTTCAGCATTTTCTTCGTAAAGGAAATCAGTTTCAATGGGATTTCTTGTGCCAAAAAGCATTTGAACAAATCAAGGCATATTTGACTAATCCTCCAGTCTTAGTCCCTCTAGTAGCAGGACGACCATTGATCTTGTACATTTCAGCTACTTCAGTTGCCTTAGGAGTACTCCTGGCACAATTAGATGATAATGGAAATGAACAAGCCATATATTACCTCAGTCAAACACTAGTTGGTTATGAGTTGAATTACACTGCTATTGAAAAAGCATGTTTGGCCTTGGTCTTTTGTACACAGAAACTACGCCATTATATGCTTAATCATACTACATTTCTCATTGCCAAAATTGATCCACTCAAATACCTATTGTCAAGAGCCGCCCTCACTGGTCGAGCAACAAAGTGGGTCTTAATCCTAAGTGAATTCAACATTGTGTATAAGGATCGTAAAGCTATTAAGGGACAAGTAATCATAGATCAGTTAGCTGAAGCACCTCTTCCAGACAGTCACCCTATAGTGGCAGACTTTCCAGATGATACCATTATGAGTATAGCCCCTAGTATATCATGGAAACTATTTTTTGATGGATCCTTCACACGAAATGGATCGGGGGCAGGAGTTTTGTTTGTAACACCACAAGGGGATTTAATTCCCAAGTCCTACAAAATTTCATTCCCTTGCACAAGTAACATAGCTGAGTATGAAGCATTAGTGACAGGAATGCGTCAAGCCATTAAATGGAATATTAAGAATCTTCTTGTCTTTGGAGACTCACAACTGGTTATCAAACAAGTGACTGATGAATATCACACCAAAGATGAGAAGTTGTTGCCCTACCGCCGAATAGTTGAGAATCTTAAGCAACACTTTACAGAAATTGTCTTTCAACAAGTTCCAAGGGCTAACAATAAAGTATCAGATGCCATGGCCACTATTCTTCTATGTTGCCATGCCAGAATATAGTCCAAAATGTGAGTTTCTCGTTGAGAATCTTGTTACTCCTACTTATGAGCAGAATGATTTTGAAGTGGTGTGCGAGATTGTTGGTTCTGAGTCTCCATGGTATGCTGACATTTTTTCCTATCTACATCATAAAACTATTCCCATAACCCTCACTCCAAACCAAAGTAAGACCTTTATTCGCCGAACCGCTCACTATACCATTATAGGTGATACCCTTTTCCAAAAACACTTTGATGGAACCCTCCTCTGATGTCTCAATTCAGATGAAGCTAAAACGGCGTTAGAAGAGGTTCACCAAGGGATTTGTGGTACCCACTCTAGTGGCTTTACGTTAGTGAAAAAGTTTCTTAGGACAGGTTATTATTGGCCCACTATGGAAGCAGATGCATATCATTTTGTGAAAAGATGTATCCTTGTCAGCAGCATGGCGATTTGATACATGCTCCTGCCCAAGACTTGCAACCTACCATCACACCATGGCCCTTTTCCTGCCAGGGATTTGATCTTGTTGGTCAAGTGTATCCTAATTCTGCTAATGGCCACAAGTATATTATTGCTTCAACTGAGTATTTCACGAAATGGGTTGAAGCCATTCCCTTAACCTACATCACCGGCAAGCAAATTTCTAAATTTATCCTAAACTATATTATTTGCCACTTTGGTATACCTCAAGATATTATCACTGATAATGAAACTCCATTTAAAAACCAAGAGGTAGCCACGTTATGCTGAAAATTTGAAATAACCCATCATTTCTCCACCAGATACTACCCTCAAGGCAATGGCCAAGCTGAAGCCACAAATAAAACCCTCCTAAAAATCCTAAAGAAAACTGTTGATGTAGTTGGCCATAATTGGCATCTCCAGATTGCTCCCACACTTTGGGCCTATTGAACCTCCATTCGCACCCCCATAGGAGCCACTTCATTCTCCCTTGTCTATGGTTCTAAAGCCATTTTACCCATTGAGATTGAGATACCCTCCCTTAGAGTCTCTCTACAAAACCTCATATTCGATGAAGAAAATCGAGTTGCTCACTTACAAGAGTTGGCACTCCTTGATGAGAGACACCTCCGCTCCCTTAACCACCTTCACATGTATCAACATCGCCTCCAACTACAATATAATAAGAGGGTCCAGCCGAGGGAATTTGAAGTGGGTGATCTAGTGCTACAACATAATATGAGGAATCTCCAGAACCATGAAAAGAAAGGAAAATTTGAGGCAAATTGGCTAGGTCCATTTGTTGTTACAGCTAAATATGGTTCTGGGGCATATCAGATTGCTACACCTGAGGGGCATCTGCTCCCTGAACTTGTAAATATTCAGCGTCTCAAGCACTTTTATGCTTGAGCATTTGTAGATCTTGTACAGTCTTTAAAAGTCATAAAATCAAAAAATAAAAAATAAAAAAATGTCAATCTATTGTCTATCCAAACCATTCCTTTCACGTCCTACCATTATTCCTTTTTTTCTATTTGTGCAGAGTAGTACTTAGTCTTTCGCTTGTTGCTAAATCCAACAAAAGACCTCTTGTCTGTGAGGCCTCATTTTCATTTCCATTCTTGCATGTTTGCTGTCAAATGGTTGTTTAATCGCATTCGGTTGCACACTCTTACGATAGTGACCACACTTGGATACGCATAAAATCACCTTTTGGAGGCTTAATGATTCGAGAAGTTTGTTCATTTCACAAACCCCTGCCAGAATCACACAATCATATTATCACAAAACCCTTGATTCAACATTTTCCCATAGGATGAGTCCTTCCTATAGGCGATATGGGGACTTTCACTTTTCCAGACTTAAGGCTCTTGGCAGGAACCGTGAGATAAATGACTACTTGGTCATGAAGTCTCTTTTGTTTGGTTTGTCTTATTTTCTTTATGTATTTTATGGTTTTATTGTGTGTCTGTCTCGGATATTAATGCCTGCCGCAATGGAGGCAATTACGCAAAGGAGCTTTAACATTTATGCTTCTATAGCATATAATGCATACACTCTTTTGCAAAATAAAAATAATGGTGTGCTCTCCACATAAACACAACAGAATCCCTTGATTTCACTTAGTTAGGGTCCATGTAATATAGGGTTTCATTCGAGTCGTGCTTGAGACAAGGTTCTATTTATGTCCTCCTCCTATGCTATGCTCCTGGATCTTTATAGGCGATGATTTTGACAGATATTCATTAGGTCGCATCTTTAGGTGGAGTGTTCATTTTTCATCTTTTTAAGTTACATTAATTGTTCAATATAGATTGCATTAGTTTACTTGTCAAATTACATTTCTTAGTGCTCATTAGATAGTCTAGTTCATTTTAGCATTAGCATTACATTTAGGGGCACATACATATCATAATGCATAAGTCTCATAATCACTAGCCAATCTACATCACACATGTTAAGCATCATACAATATATAGAAAAGTCACAACACATCCTGCATCAATAAATGTCAGTCTCATAAGCATCACATAAAATCCATACATATGCATCATAAACACTCATACACATATAGAATCATCGACTCATGTCATGTATATATATCACAAAAGAATTAATGTCTGTACAGTCCAAATACATATAGAATCATATAGTACAAATGCATCATTAAACCAAAAAAAAAACCTCGCTGCATCAGCACATATTTGTCAAAATATCGGATCTCTATACAAAATCCAGGAGCCATGCTATGAGGGTCCTGCTCCTCCTGTGTCACCCCCCCGAGGTGGTTGACTCTGCCCTACTGACTGCTCTGAGAAGGCATATATCGCATGATCACGTGAACGGATCGACCAATAATCTAGCAATTGATCTGTGTAAATGGGAGATACATCTGATCCTCTATATCATCCTCACCCCTGCTATCTATACTCTCCCCCAGTGCTCCACTCCATCATAAGGAGTCCAGTCAAACATGATAATCTCATCAAGGCACCTGTGCTAGAATCCCACTGACTCTGTCAATGTATACTAGATAGGAGGCCGATATCTGCATGCATATGGCTCTCCAGGCTGCATGGTCTCTCTCCGTGTGATGGGTTGAGTAACCCCGATGTGCTCCCAAGACCAGACCATTAGTAGTGTCATTCCTAGTCCCATCATGCACTGTGTTCAGTATGCACACATATGTAAGTCATGATACAACTCTGCTAGGATGGTCTATCCCCAGCAGTAGACCTCGCCATCCTCCTGTAATAGGGTGCTCAACACCCATGCCCAGCCAATAGGCAACCCATGTCCTGCATGATCTGGTAGCATTCGCTATATCAAAGAGGCTAGGAATGCTGCCAGTCTCGGTAGTCTCTGTTGTAAGGCTCCCGACTAGGATAGCCAGGATCGCTGTACTGGTAGTCTCTGTCGTCACCTGCCGAAGCACTCTCTCAGGAAGGGATTAGCTCCCTCACCTACATACTCTGGATATGTGCCTCTAATAGGCACTTTAAGGATCCCCCATACATCCAAGAGAGTGACAGTAGCCTCCCCTGTCAGTAGATGGAAGCTCCCTGTGGGTGTATGCCATTGCTCTATGAGAGCCGATAGTTGTGCTATGTGAGCTCTCAAGTCTGGCCACTCGTGGACATGCTCTAGTCTGCACAACCGCACATGTCCCCAATCCAAGTCTGTGAGTCTCTCCTGTATAACCATGGTCAGTAGATAGTGCTCCTGTGACCTAAAAAGCACTGTGCTCTCCTGCAGCATGGACATACGGTAAGTCAATTATTTCATTCCCAGAAATGGGGCATTTCATG
The DNA here is from genome assembly GCA_028749045.1 of Cupressus sempervirens. Classification (NCBI taxonomy): domain Eukaryota; kingdom Viridiplantae; phylum Streptophyta; class Pinopsida; order Cupressales; family Cupressaceae; genus Cupressus; species Cupressus sempervirens. The sequence goes on from CM053789.1 coordinate 906,333,730, forward strand.
CTTGCCTTTCTCATTTCTGTTGTGTTAGGCAGAGACGCTGATCAGTAGAGATGCTAATCAGCAAAGACGCTGATCAACACAGACGCAATCTGCGGAGACACTGGTCTGCGCTTATGCAAAACATGTTTTTTGTCTCCGCTCTGCTTTCGAAGATGACATGCCGCTATCCCTATCGTGCAAACAACAAAATATTGTCTGTCATCTTCGTTAGTATTGTCGCAGCCTTAGCATCTGCGTAGACGACAAGATGTTCCTTGTTGGCTCCGCAGGCACTGGTATCCCTTCTTTGTCGTCTGCGCAGATGACAAGGTGGAGACTGTCGTCTCCACTCGGGATCGGTTTTCACTGCATTTAGGGCATCATAAATGCCTCTAACCTAGTTTAGCTATCAAATTACCAAGAGGATCAAGTGACTCACCAGTGCCCCATCGCGGCTGGTCTCTGGTGCTCCCGAATGCACTCACCAAGCTGCAATCTCTCGATAGGGTCCATAGCTACTCTGTATGCTCTTCTCGTGGTGTGACAATGACCTTCCTATGGGTCCTTTGGAGGCTTATATAGGTCCTGTGGACCCCGTTTGCGCCCTTCTACGCTCTGAGCCATGTCTGTCTCATGATTCCTCCATATTTTCATCCTGTTTTTATCATTTCTTTCTTTCCCTTCTTTTCGTTCCAAGACCTTTTCACGAAAATTGCCCAAATTTATATTTCTTACGCAATTCCCATGAGGGGGCATCAGGATTCTCCTTCCCTCTCTGGGGAAACCTGCATTTTATTTTCTTTGATATGATGTCGTGCCGACACCACATCAAAGAGGGGCAAAATGTAGACACTAAAAATTGTTCCGAATGACTTTATTAATTTAATTAATAATGGTCACATTCTTCTACTTATTTAATTAAAATTATTTTAATTAAATAGGTTCATTTTTGGCCTAAGTATTTAAATTTAATTTAAATACCTCCTAGCCTTAATGTGTTAAATTTAATTTAACACATGATTCTCCATTTATTCCCTTTTTTAAATAAATTTTATTTATTTAAATCCTCCATATCCTATTAATTTCTTCTAGACTTTGATTAAATTAAATTTTATTTAATTTAATCTTTATCCTAATCTATATCCATAAGCCTAAGAGTATGTATACTCTTATGAGTTGTCATCATAAGGGTTTACATTTCTTTTTAAGCACATGGTGTCTACAACTTGAGAACTTTCTACACACATGTGCCACCTCATCTTTATCCTCCCAACTAAGAATATGGGATAAGGTGCTTAATTGTTAATTCTTATCCTTATCTTTTAGACACCCTCTAGATGTTTCCTGAGAGTCTTTAAATTGAAGCCTTGTCTCAAGCATTGCATATAGAGGATTATTGGATTGCATTGACACTCTTTCGCTTTGAGTCTAGAATCACCACATTGAGAACTTTCATTATAACTACATTTCCATATGGAGTTCATAGGCTACATATTAGTGATTTGATAGTTGGTAAGATTTACATTTGGCATTGCATCTTAGTTTTTGTTGTGCATTCATATTTAGTTTACATTCTAGTTTTAGTTTTCATTCTAGTTATAGCTTGCATCCATAGATAGTTTTCATAATTTTATGTTCATTGCATCATAGAGTACCTTTGAGTGTGACTTCCTCCATAGTCATATCTTGAAAGTATTCTTCTTTTCATATAGTCTAGGATCATAATACACATTCACTTTGCACTCACACTCACATTTGCACTTCCACACAATGAATTTACTTATTGTTGTGTTTGTGAGAGCATACCAAACACACCCTCCATCAAAGATACACCAACAATGGCTACAGATAGCTACCCTTGTTGAGTAGTAGAGGTGGTTGGAATTTTGGTTTGTTGGTTGCTTTTGTAAATTTCTTTTAAATTAGCTTGATTTCTTAGGCTTCCAGCAATTTGTACATTTTTCCAACACACAAGTAGATCGCTCTTTCTTTGCTATAATCATCATGTTGTGCTAGAAGCACCCCTAGAGCAATAGGTTTTGCTGATATGTACAAGATTACGGGACGACCACGAACTGGTGTGACCATGATAGGTGAATTGGCTAGATACTGCTTGAGCTGATCGAAGCTGCGCTGACATAAAGGATCCCACTTGAAGTTCTCATCCTTCTTTAGTAAATGTGAAAATGGTGTACACTTATCTGCAAGCTAGGAGATGAAGTGCCAGATGGATTGAAGCTTTCCCTAAAGAGAACGAAGCTGTCGTAGTGTCTAGGGAGGAGGCATGTCTAAGATAGCCTTGACCTTCTTGGGGTTGATCTCTATACCATGTTTAGAAACTATGAAGCCTAGAAGCTTGCCAGATGTGACCCCAAAGACACACTTCTTGGGATTTAGCATGAGATGATATTGGGCTAACCTATCAAAGACTTTCTCTAGGTCAACGAGATGATCCATGAAGTTGTGAGATTTGACTAGGATATCGTCCACATAATCCTCCAAAATTCTATGGATAAGATGATGGAAAATGGTTGTCATAGCTTTTTGATAGGTAGCCCTAGCATTCTTTAGGCCAAAAGGCATCATGGTGTAGCAAAAGGTTCCCCAAGGGGTAGTGAATGTTGTCTTATGTTGATCCTCTTCTGCAATTTTGATCTGATTATACCCAAAAAATCCATCCATAAGGGACAAAATTTCATGTCCAGCTGTAAGATCTATAATCATATCTATGTTAGGCAAGGGAAAATCATCCTTTGGACAAGCTTTGTTAAGATCTCTAAAATCAGTACAGATTCTGATGTCACTGGAAGGCCTAGTGATAGGGACCATGTTGGAGATCCACTCTGAGTAGTCGATAGGTCGGATAACCTTAGAAGCTAACATTCTTTGTAATTTAGCTTTGACTAGTAATGCCACCTTGGGGTGCATTTTTCTAAGCTTTTGTCTGACGGGCTTGATCTTTGGATCGACTGCAAGATGATGAACTACAAGCTTTGGATCAAGTCCTGGCATGTCTTGATATGACCATGCAAATTGGCCAATATTCTCTCATAAGACCTCAAAGAGGAGATCAACTTCATCTTGTGATAGGGATGCAGCAATGTGAACAAGTCTAGGGATCTCTAAAGAACTAATGTTGACTTCTCTAGTATCCTCAATTAGAATAGATGATACCTCTGGTCGATTATCTTGAGGAGGCAATACTAAATCCTCATGTTCTGCTTGTGGCTCTAGATTTTCTTGCTGAGGGGTTCTCTTCACTGCCTTAGCTAGTCCTGGATTCACCTTAGTTCTAGTTTTGGGTGTATCGAAACTAGGTTGGGGATTTTCTCCAAAATACCCCTTGGGATCTAGCTTATAGATATAGGCAGAATTTGGCTTTTTTTGCTTATGAGGAGTTTTGGCTCCCATGAATCTCAGAAGTGCTTCCTCTGATGTGAACTCATCAATGTGTATGACGCTTGGTTGGTCCCAATCAATGAGTTGTGGATGGGCAAGTGGTAGGTCAATGAGGTGGATGGATAGTTCTTGGAGAGCAGAGTCTCCTAGGAAGATTTGGTCTGGGATATCGTCGTAGGCTCTCTTTTCAACTTGCTCAAGAATGTCTTTGATTTCAAAAAGGTCGTGGTGGATGTTCAAAAAAGCGTGACCATTCTCATTGGTGCCCCCAGTTGTGGGTACGCCAAAGCCAAGACCTGACTTCGTTTCCCACTTATGTGCTTCAATGGGATATTGCATGCCCCTTTCTTCTGGTCCTAGTCCACCACCTTGATAGTTCCATTTTTTAGTGATGAGCTTATGTTCTTGGGGATACTTTTGGCTGAAGTGATCAAGGCGTGCTTGATTTCTTGGAGGTGCATCCTTATGTAACCAATTGTTGATATCTGGAGTGAGGTCCTCATGAAGAGGGTTTTTTGAGGATACAAAGGTTGTTGGGCCAAACTATTTGTATCAAGGAGGTGGAATATCCTTAGCTTTTTGATATGTCGTCCGTCCATGGGTATGTGGATCAAGTGGGATTGCTTCGACAAAAAATGCATCTGACAGACTATATTCTCTATAGCCTTTGTTGTTGATCTTTACGGTAGATAGGGTGGAGGCAAGGATGGTTTTTGCGTCATAACAAGTGTGGGATGAGCTAGTGATGGCTATGCCAATGTCTATTCTAGGACAATGATTTGTATAGGAGGCTTCAACCGCATTGTAGTAAGAAAAGGGTTCTGAATCAGCATGGATGGTTACCTCAGTGCCCTGATGCGAAAATTTGATGCATTGATGGTAGGTGGATGGAATGACCTTCATAGCGTGAATCCATGGTGACCAAGGAGGAATTTAAATGGTAGGTTTAGATCAAAAACATAGAAAACTATCTCTTGGATGACTGGCCCAACCTTGATTGGTAGCAAAATAGTCCCTTCTGTGGTTCTTTCCAAGTTGTCATAAGCTTTGATGGTGATAACTTCACTGATCATATCTGCCTTAGTATACCCAGCTTGTTTTATGAATTTTAGGGTGCAAATATTCAAGGCTGATCCATTATCTATCATTACTCTTTTCATGGAAAAATTGGATACCATGATGGCTATGCAAAGTGGAAGGCTGTGATCTGGCTCAACCACGAGTATGTCGGTGGGTTTGAAAGATAGGGCACATGAGGAGGATAGGTGTTTGATGAGATTATGATAGTTAGTAGCATTGATATCTAAAGGGACACGAGATTCTATCAGAGCACTATCAAGGATGCTTTTGTACATAGGACTCATGCAGAGAAGGTCTAAAATGGAGATTTGGGCTGGCATGTTCCCAAGGTGTTCCAAGATATTGTACTAGCTTTTTGATGGAGCTGGTGGTGTTGATGAAACTGGTGGGCCTGTGATATTAAATTGCACTCTTTGAGTGGTAACTGCACACTCATTGTCTGGTCCTCAGATATTGATAACATTGACAGAAGGCTCTTTCTTGGATATACAATGTATAAGGCTACCATAGTCTATATAAGATGAAGTGTGTTCATTGTTCTTCCCATGCTGTTGGTTTGGCTGGCAGTTGTTGGTGTTGTTGTTGTTTTGGATAGGTGCTTTTAGAGGATTTTGGTTGTTGTGTGGAGGAAAAGCATTTTGATAAATCTGTAAGCCTACATTGGGAGAGGTTTGGGCACCAACAATGATTTCTTTTTGATAAATGAGGTCCTGCACATAATCCTTCAGTTTCATGCATCTGAGGGTGGTGTGACTGTTTACCCTATGGAACTTGCAATACTCATTGTCCTTGTACCATGCAACTTTGGATTGGCTTGGATCAATTTTTTGGGTAGGAGGAAATTTGATGAAGTTTTCCTTAGCCAATTTCTCAAAAATGACATCCAATGGCTCACCAAGGGGTGTATAGTTTCTAGGTGCAGGTTGGAATTTGGGTTTTTTCCCTGCAGCTACATTGATGGCATTAGCTTGATTGTTAGACCCTTGAAAGTTGGGTCTTGTATTGTGGTTTTGATAGATTTGGTTATTTCATTGTTGGTAGTTGATAGCTTGTTGGTTGTTTGGTTGATATGGTGGGTTAGACTGGTTTTGAGAAGGACCAACAATATTCACATGTCTGGTGTTAGTAACCCCATCTGTTGCAACATGCTTGTTTTTGTTTCAATACCTAGACTTGTCATTGGAATGTGATTGATTTTGGTTAGCCTCTTTGTAAATCTTGACCACACCATCTTTAATGAGTCCTTGTTCAAGGATCATTCCTTTCTCTTTGATATCTTTATAGGTCTGCAAACAGTTCATGGTCATGTGTTGAGCCAAGTTGAGATGGGCATTATCAATAAACATTTTCACCAAATGGCGCTCTGGAAAGGTGCAAGATATGTGGGTGGTAAGAGTTTTCCATCTTTTCAGGTATTCAGCAAGGCTTTCTCCACCTTTTTTCTTAGTGTGGACAAGGTCAACTATTGATAGCTTTGTTTCAACAAGATGGGCATATTGGGCTACGAATGCCTCAGATAATTCAGCAAAGTTTTTAATTGTTCCATAGGGGATTCTATAAAACCATTCAAGAGCTGGTCCAGCCAAGCTTTTGGGAAAAAGGGGCAAGAGGAAGACATCATTGTATGCCACGTCTTGGCAGTGCATGTAAAATTCTTTCATATGTGTGACAGGATCTCCTTTTCCTCTGAATTTGTCAAATTTGGGTACCTCAAAGTGTTTGGAAAATGGTGTCATGGTAATGGCTCTATCAAATGGGTAAGGATACACATTCTCAAACTTGAATGTCTTTGGATCATTCCCTTCTTGGATGGCTTTCAGAGCTATCTTCATTTGCTCCCATTCTGAATTGATAAGTGATGGCTGGGGTGCCCCCAATGTAGGAGTGCCTTGAGGTAGGTATTCGCTAGATGGGGCCACTAAATATAGATGGCTATGAGGGATTTGCTGATAGAGATTGTACATTGTTTGGGCAGTTGCATGGTGGATGATGGGTTGCTGAGGGGGAGGTGGCGCATATTGCTGCATGTGCTATGAGGCTTGCTGTTGATATGGGATTTGAGGTTGGGATTGAGGAACATAAGCTGGCTGTGGGATAAATGGATTGCTTTGTGGAGGTAAGGTATAAGATGGTTGTGACGCTTGGGAAAAGATTGTGGGGTTTGACCAATATATGTGGGTTGTGCCCCCATTTGGGATGTTATCTGCAAATAATTGGTGGTTGGTTGGGGTAGTGGATTACCTCCTAGAAGTGGCATTGAAAAGTAGTTGGTAATAGGAGGTAATGGATTAGTTGGTGGTGGAAGTGGTGGGAATTGAAATCTTGGGAATGGAATTGATGGGGTTTGATAGCTTAGTGGCTAGATTTGGAAGCTCAGTAGAGTGGCGGCGGGAGCTGGGGTCACTTGGGAGCTTGGCAAAAAATTGGCAGTAGCTTGTGAGATTTGATAGCTTTGTGGAGTGAAGGTAGTAGCTTGTGGATTTGTGGCTAATGGTATTGAGCTCCCAAGACCTAATGGAAATGATGGGATTGTGCTTTTGGCTATGGTGAACAAGCTAGGGGTGATGAAAGGTTGATTACTTGTTCCCATGGGTGGCATCCCTGTTGTATATTGCTGAGGTTGGCCAAAGATGCTAGCACTGATTTGGGAGATGGGTGGATTTGGAAGACTGGGTTGGGGAGCAGCATCAGCAATAGTGAAGGGAGTGAATGGTGAGGTATGTTGGGTAAAGGGGGTTTGGAGTGGAGAGGTATGAAAAGGATGGAGTGGTGATGGCTGGGTTGGCTTGTGGAATGGAGATTTTGACTTGGGTGGAGGATGGTATGTTTGGGTCTGTTGGATCATATGGATTGGTTGGAGGCTCTTCTTTTGGCATATATTAAGGATAATTTGGATCATAAGAGCCGATGGGTGGTGGCAGCTGCCCAAACAATGGGTGAGATGGATCTGATAATGGAGGGGGTCTTCTAAAGTCAAAGGTTCCTACATTGTCCATTCAAAAATTAGCCATGATTTTCTCTTTGTTCTTGTCTATGATGGCATTGACCAATACTGCATTTCCTGGTTGGTTCATGAAAGCTTCAATGTTAGTAGGTGATGGTATAGCTTTCTCTAAGCTAAAGGATGGCTGAGTGCTAAAGGGGGGTGATGGTGTTTGATCCAAATGATAGGGTTCCATTATTTATTTCTTCTTGGCTAAGCGAGTGACGACTGGCATGAAAAATGCTCCTAGGGATGAGATGCCAAAAATGCTGGTGGATGCAAAAGAGGGGAAGGCTTTTTTATGCAAATGATTTCCTAGGTTGAGGCAAAGCTATATGAAAAAACCTAAGTAGGATTGGGTTGGGGATTCTAATTTCAAAGATATGTTGCCAAAGCACGAAAGGTTTGCTATCCTATGTGCAAGCTTGGTGGTGATTGTGTCAACTTAAGGATAGATTGATGATCCTTTAGGAAGAACACAAGATTGACCACTTGTGGATCCCAACCTTTAGCTCAAGGTGATGAGGGATAACAAGTGACAAAGCTAGATTACCCTAGACAAAGCTCTGTCAAAGGGATAACCTTGGTGAGATTGGTGGATTTGAAAGATTTTAGGAATGGCAAACTTTTGGCAAGGTGACAAAAAATTTTGAAAGCTTGGATGTGAAGATTTTGGATTGCTGGCTAGATGGTTTGATTCTAAATGAGATGGATGAGCTAATAATTCTTTAAGGGGATAACCTAAGATGGCTGGTTTTTCTACAAAGATGAATCCAATGTGAAGCTTATCCAAGAAGATGTGGAGAAACAAGGGTGTCTAATCATAGAAATCATGCCTAGTTGGTAAGGCATAAGCAGGATTAACTCCTGGATGTTGGCTGAATTTGATGGTGTGCCCTAACCAGGCCTCTTGAAGTTCTTCATTGACAGCTTTGTCCTCTGCTTTGTGGAGTTTGGCAACTCGCGAGCTTGGTGTTATTTCTTTTCTCTTGGCTGAAAGTTCTTGGTATGCCAGAGATGGCTTGATTTTGACTTTGTGAAACTTCTGTTTGGGTTTGGGTTGTTCCGACATAAATTCCTAAATTTGCTTGGCTTTGTGAGATTTTGGTTGTTTTGCTTCAACTTGTTCAACTTCTAAAATAGGTAGTGACTACGCTAAGTGTGCCCTAAGCTAGGATTGACCAAGTTTGGCAAACATTCATTCAATAAGTAAAATAAAATCAAGCAATAGATAGGAACACCTAGATAGAAGTTTGTGTTTCTTAGAATGTGATACTTGTGTCGAGGAGTGTGTATGTTCTACAAATGTTTTGATCAGTCACTCCAAACACATTAACACCCTAAATGGTTTTTTGTAAGGCTAACAGTTGGTTTAGCTAGGGAGTCCTCAATATACGCAAGGTATGTGAGGCCCAAATCCGTAGATGAGACCAAAAAGATGTTACACAGTCGAGAGGAGTGGTAACCCACTTCTCCTCTTTCACTTCTCAAGGGTATAAAGTTCCTTGAGGCTTAGCCTAAGTGACAAAATCTTGATCCCAAGAGAGGTGTCTTTCGATTCACCTCTCGGTTCTTATACTCCACCGGAATGCTAGAGTTGAGGTCGTCCAAGAGGTGATGAAATCCCCAAGCAGGCCTCTTAAAAAAAGAAACAAGATTTTGGATCATAATCTTATGCACTCAAGATGGCCTCAAAAGACAACAAGGGGAGAGAAGACTTGGATGACCTTGGGCTAAAAAACACGCTTGTTCTTTTACCAACTGACTCTTATGTGTGCTAATCTAGACCTTGCAAGCACTCATGTTTAAGAGACAATGTTCAATTCCAACTTGAAGTGACAACAAAAGTAAATTGATCAAAGAATGCAAATAAGAAGAAGAGTTAGGGTCAACAAAAGAAAACTCGGGTGCCTAGAGGCCCTCCACGTCAAATATCGATTAATTTTCTTTAAGGCATTCAAGATTGAGTGTGAGTTTTTTTTAAGCCCAAAACAAAAGTGTGTGAGATTCGATTTCAAATGCGCACCCGAACGCCCTCCACGTCAATTGTTGTTCAATTTTAGTGCCCAAACTTGAAGTGTGATCAATTTAATCTAGAGTTTTGGTCATTTAAGAATTTTGATAAAGTTAAAGAAAACGTTCAAAGACCAAGTGAGTTAATTAGATTGTGGAACACTTAACACCTTTTTCAAGTAGACTCATCCCCATAAATGGTGCTGAGATTGCAACCAATGGTTGAATTGATGGGTGATTAGAAAAGAGGTGAGTCCAAAGAACTACTCAAATTGATTTTTGCAAATTTTTTTTTAACTTAACAAAGTTTCTTAATTGTCCAAAAATCAAACTTTGCTTAAATTGCATGCAAAAGAGAGATTTGTTTGTTCTTTTTAATGCCCCAAAAATTGAAGTGTGAGATATTGCATTGATTCATTGATTCTTTGCAGTCAAGATTGAGTTTGTTTGTTTTAAGCATGCATTTTAAGAAAATTTGATTTTAATCCATGGCATTCTCATATGTGCTCCAACCTGCAATGAGACAAAAAAAGCAATTTAGTTAGTCACCCAAAATCTTCAAAAATGAAAGCTTAAATATCGGAAAAAAAATTTAACTTTTTTTTTTTCTGTTTTTCCTATGCGTAAATGAAGATTTTAAAATAGAAGTGCAACAGAGATAGGTGAAGATGACAGTTCATCAAGCACAGATGCCAAACTACGGAGACACTGATCTGTAGAGACGCTAATCTGCAAAGACGACAGAGAAAGAGGCAGAGACAACAGATTAGGTTGGTAGTGGCAGAGATGATAGTTTAGGTTGGCAATGACGGAGATGACAGTTCAGGTTGCAAAGATGACAAAGTAGCCGACGGAGGCATTGATCTGTAGAGACGACAGTCCAAGATGCGTAGACAACAATTAGAGATGACAATTTGGTTGCAGAGATGACAGAGTGACTAGCGGAGATGACAGTTTGTAGGCGTAGATGCCAGACTACAGAGACAACACTGCATGAAAAAAGCTAAAAAATGCAAATTTTTTTCCAAATTTTTCGTTATTTTCAAATTTTTTAGGGTATGTCTTCTTCCCAAGTGTGCCCTTCAACCTGTAAAAACAAGTGAAACACCCTACAACTCACTCAAACAACAAGAAACATTAGTTTGTTAGAAAAACAACATATAGGTAGAAATTGATGATTAAATGACCCATAGTGGGATCCCACCGGGCGTGCCAAAATATAGAACAAAATTTAGTGTGCAAACAACATTAACAATAAGAGAAACATTCACATATATGCTTAGATAAAGAAAGCAAACAAGAAATGAAAACCTCAAAAGAGAAAACACTCCATGCTTCTTTGATTTTGTAGATGTGTCCTTTGATGTGGATGTATGCTCAATTGCTTGCCCAATTGCTTCACTGGTGGAGATGGGTAATGGAGATGGGTAATGGAAAATTGGTAGCTTTGTGAGCTCTCAATTTGGCATTATAAGGGTATGATTGATGACTTTGGTTCTCAAAATAGCATGGTAACTTTAGCTCAAAGATTATGGTTAAAATGGCTTGGGAGGGGATTCAATTTATAGGCTAAGGGCTTGAGGGATGGAGGGCTAAGATGCAAGGATGGAGAGATGGTTAAGGAGGGATAAGATGCACTCAAAGGGGAGCACATGGATTGTGCTTGTTTAACACCAATGGGAAGGTGACACTTGTCACAAAGAGGATGAGTGTGGGAGGGTAGGGTAAAGGGTTGGTTAAAGGCATGATGAGTGGGGTTGAGTATGTAAGAGAGATGTAAGAGGAATGAGTGTGGAAGAGGGAAGAGTGTGGAAGATGGATGTAAGAGTCATGAGTGGGCTTGTAAGAGTATTTTATGGTTTGTAAGAGCACTCATGACTTGGCGGTTGGGATTTTTGAGGGGAGACTTTGGTTTGGTTTAGGAAAGTCTTAAACTTGTTTAGGGAATGTGACAACATTAGGGGGTGGATTAGGCTTGGGTTTAGGATTAGATTAAGGATGTTAGAGATGTGCAAGTGGATGGCATTAATGAGGGTGGGTGAGTTAGTGGCTAAGCTTGGTTAGTATGGGTGGATGGGGTGGATTAGGCTAAATGGAGGATTAGGGATAGGTTAGGGGTTTTTGGATTTGAGGATTTTATTTATTAAATAGATTTATTTAATAAATGGGGATTTTTGGAATTAGATAGGAGAAAAGGATTTAATTGATAAATGATAGGTTATTTGATTTATCAATTAGGACTATAGATGATTAATTAAATTAATCAACTAGGGATGGAAAAGGATTAATTAAATAGGAATTTAATTAATGATGCCTTTAGAGATAACTAAATAGGATTACTAAAGTGGCGTAATCTAATTTAGGTGTCTACAGAAACCATCCCCAGCAATAGCACCAAAAATGAACTGCCTCACAATAGGTGTTCCATAGTCATGCACTAGGCCTGGCTTAGGAATAATCTGTTCAAGCTAAGGACTACTTTTCCCCTACCATGAGGTCCATTTAGATTGTCAACCCAAGGACGTATACTTGAAATGGTCGGCGCAATATGTGCACTAGGTACCTTGATGAGTCATTATGCTTGTGCTACAGGAAAGTAAAAATGCAAAGGAAGGAAACTACACTACTGTTGTGGAAAGGAAAATACTGAATCTATGAATGTTGAAAACAAAATGATAAGATAACAGAGATTCCATCTCGACTCATCCACTAGACTGTTCTCGCATATGCCATAGGAACGTTCATGAAGTGTGATGCTACAGGAAGGAATTAACTAGCTATGTCTTACTTAAAATATTGCTAATGCTAGTAAAATGAATCTATTCTATCCTAATCTAATCCACCTTCCAAGTGGGCCCCCTTGGTTGGCTTCTCTAATCTACCAACATAGGATAGAAGCTAAAGAGAACTAATTCATTTCATTAATTAGTCATTACATGATTCAAAATTGTAAAACACAACTGCAACAAACTGTGAATTAGTATTCTCTCTTACTCGATAAAACTTATCAAAAACCAAAACTTTACACATAGGAGTTGATCACAACATATATAAGGAATCTACTCTTTATTACATAACAGAAAAGTAACTGTCCTAAGTTAAGTTTGCAGGAGAGAATATAGGAGAACAACTAAAAGCAGAAAGGAAGGATAACAGAATTGAGGAGGGAGCAATGAAGTCTCAACATCCACTTGTTACAACGTAAATGTAGAGAAGGTAATGGCTCATAAAAGCTCCTCCTTATTTGCTGCCATGTTTCCTAGAGTGGTTATAACTTCCTTTTCTTGGTTGTTCCTTGATGCTCATTTCTCCTTGAATGCTGTCGGCAACCAACTTCTGGATTCTTTCGCTCATCCTTCAATCCTTATCATCAGGTTAGTTATGATATAAGACATATTTGCAAATAAACATCCATCAAACTAAATTCAAGCATAAGAACACACATTTGGATATTTATATGAAATATTGCATTTTAGATATAATTTAGGCAAAAGATGACATAGTTTTTCTACCCCATAAATCATCAAAGGTTTATCAAACATAGGCTTATAAGTGTTAAAACAAGGATAAACAGAGTATCACAAAGTATCTTAAACATAACAAAATAAAGGCATTTTTTAGACTCATTAGGCCTCATCCCCCACCCCCCCATAGATAAATGAGGAATTTCTCTATTTATCAATTTATCTATGGGGGGGGGGGGGGGGGGTGCATAAAATGATAGGGGGCTAGGGGCTAGGGGGCTAGTGTTGCAAATTAGATTATTGTTGGAGGGGCTTAAGAAGTCTATTGACTATTGGGTGGGGGGTTCGATCCAAATCTTTGTGGTCTAATTGATGTCACAACCAGGCCCACATACATGCATGATAGTACTGTTAGTACGCTATGCTAAATAGTATGTCTGTCTAAATAGTGAGTGCCAGAATGTTATCCCTATGTGATAGATCATTCTGCATGCACCATGGCATAGAACTATGGGACATAGAATGTCTATAATATGGAATGGAACTGAACAAAATATGGAACCAATCTGATGATGAGGGTGGGCACAACCTACCTAATGTAGGAGATCTGGCTACCCATTCTCCATTCCCACCTAGAATTTTATGGGACAATTAATTAGAATAGGGAAATGAGCCTATGGATAGTAGGTAGTAAGAAGTGGGTCTCTACTCGAGACCATTCCTATTCATTTGGTGTAGCCTAATCTGGTGGAGTGACAGAGTGTCTTTAGCCCCTATGAACATCTCCCTTGAATGTCTTAGAGAGGGCCTATCTAACTAGGAGTGGTGGGTGTTCACTCTGGCCATTCTTGGCTTTGCTTTGATCATGCTATTATAGGAGGAGTCAAAGGGTGGCACTGGATGGAAGGAGCACATGTGATGCTAGGTTGAGGTTTGGTCCACCAACTAGTCACTCCTCTACTTTGGTTTTAGTATCAGGGAACCAACCATTGCGGTTACACCTTCAGAATACCCCTCCAAGGAGATTAATTTTACCCCCCAATCTAAACTAACTTTATGCCAATGACTATCATTTAAATGGCCTTTTTCACATAGGGGATAAGGATGCCTATCCCATGTGGCAAGTTTGGGAGGGGCTCCTATCCTTTAATCAGGAGTAGAGAGATTCCTTCCCTAACAACTATATAGTATAGTATACTAGAGTATAGCATGGTATAGTATAGTAGGGCCTAGTGTAGAGGGGCCTTAATTGATAGATTGAGGCCCCCCCTTTCTATAGTTAGTTGGGGGGGGGGTGAGTGGGGGGGGGGGGGGGGTGGTGGGTCATTTATGTGCCACTCGACCTGCCCCGGGGCCCCTCGAGGGCCTCCCACAGGCCCCTTTTCTATACTGGCCTACTCTTGAATGGCTGGGGGTTCAATAGGGCTAAAGTAAACACCATCTAAACTAGACCCCTTAGAATGGTAGAGAAAATGCCAAGTATAGTCTAGAATTCCCTATGCTCGGGGAATTGTACTATAGAATAGGGGGGGCAACTATCCATAGTAGGCACTCTCCTACCCCTCTCCCCCATCGGGGGCCTATCTGCCCTTTCTATAGTGGGGGGGCTTGTGTGGATGCATGGAGAGGAGGCTACCCCTAATAGACTATATAAAGGGGGCCCTCTCCTCTATAGTGGGTGGGGTAGAGATGCAAAGGTGCGCCACTATGTCCATGAAAGGAGATCACTCTTTGTGACAAGAATAACACCGGTAGTTGTCCAGTCATACCCAAACAATAATATTCTAAGAGAAAATGTACCTAAAATCAAATATTTCAAGCTGACTTCCATGGAAAATTCAGAGTTCCTTTTTGATACTATGATCACATAAAAACATAAACTTTGAAGCTTAATAGCTAAATACATAGCAATTAAATCATAAGTTGAGATCATAAAGAGCATACTGCTAGTAGAGAGTAGGATTGAGACAATGAGTTCAGAAGCATTGAACCTATCTTGTTCAAATTAATTGAAGCACATCAAGATGGTACCAGTTGTACTTAATGGAAGAAATATTTGTAATAATATGTAAAATCATCTTTCCTAAAGAAATTATTTCAAAAGAAATGGGCAATAGTTAGGAGAGGTGCGCCAGCTGCAAGCAATAGTATGGTGATTAGAATATTGAGTAATACAAGCCAATCCACATTACTTGCTAATGGCAGATAATCATACTTCTTTGAGGTATTGAATACAACTCCATGAATGGGTGAAATGAAAGTTGTGTTGATGAGAAAGATCTCTCAAAAAATCACTGGAAAAAGATTGAACATGTGGAGGAAGGTTAGGGATTCGAAGCCCAACAGAATTGTAGGGCTGAACTAGAATATTTCATCATAATCAGCCCTTTTCATGCATGTAATGGGGTGGTGTAGCACTACCACTACACTAAGTTATTCAACTGAAGTTGGCTACCTTGCCTCTATCTAATGGCTTGGTGCAATAGCCCCATGCTTTTTTTCTAGAGCCCCTACAATCATTCTTTTAGGGAGCCTAAAATTTTATGGCCTATAATTTTATGGGGTCTCCCCCCGCCATAGAATAGAATAGAAGGGGCCCCAACTACCCCCTAGTAGGTGCGCATTCATAGCCCCCTACTCTTCTATGGCCCCTAGGCCAAAGGAGAGGTCTAAGGCTCAATTAGCCCCTACTAGCATGTGGAGGAAAGCATGATATATAGTTGTAGGTGGTTATTTCAAAAAGATATTTGAACTGGCAAGCAAAAGGGCCCCCCTCTATAGAAATTTTGGGTGGGATCTCTCCTCCTATCCCTGGGTGATTCTATACATAACATGCCAACAACTAGAATTCTCCCTACCACCACCGATTGAACCAACTTAGTGTAGAATAGAATAGATAGTTTTAATTATGCATGAAGACTAACAATATGTTTGACATAATATGGTTGTACATAACATGAGTGGTGCATGTTACATATAGAACTAGGCAGGCTGGTAACTCGAGATCCCCCAACCCATCCCCTACCCCCCACCCCCCCTTTTGGATTCAACATTTTCATCAAAATATTATGGAATCCCTTAGAATAGTAGGGTTTTCATTCGTAATAATAAGTGCTCTATCTGGGTCTATAGGTAGGCTCGCGATCTCCAACGTATGGCCCTAGAATAGGATTTGTATAGGATAGTGGCCTCTGTTGGATATTTTATAGGTTTGAGGTAAGAAATGGTCAGCTATGCTCCTATCCCCACCTATTCCTTTACACCCAGAATAGGATCTATGCCCATATGGGCAATTGGATCTACTTCTTATCCATATGGATCTTGGTAAACTATATATAGAATTGCTACTTTATCTCCAAATGCAGGGGTGGTGTAGATGCAGGATTTGGCCTGATATCGATCTGTATCCATGGCTAGGGCTAGATCCCCAATTACCTTAATGACTACTGACTATGAATTTTGAACTATCACTTTGTCTCAACCTCTAAATGGAATTATATGGTGGAGAGATGACCAGGATTAGATTGATGGCTACACAACCTATGCCTTTCCCTTTACCCTAAAAGGGTGATGGGTAAACTGATGAATCAATGGGCCAAATCAACTTTTGAAGGCAAATAGATTGTAAGGGCCCTCATCTAAATTCCCTACTATTCTAAAGGGCCTACTAGGAGGTAGGTAGAATGGCTAGGAAATGGAATGCCAGCATAGGGATTGACACATAGATCTAAGCAATTGAAGAGTTTAATATATTTCTTGGGCCAATTTGTGCTTCTAACCAATAGTCTAGTTAGGATAATTAGTGAAGTCCTAGAGTCTTATATATGTTCTAGATGGCACATGTGAAATCAATATTAGTGAACCATCTACCTGATCCTAGAATTGGATTGCTTCAGAGACTATGAAATTGTGGCCCACACTAAACTGAAAAAAATTAAGCTTTGCCCTATTATTCTTCTACGACAATCTTTCTCTCACCACGACTATAGTATAGTAGTTCCTCCCACCCATAACCACTACCCTTAGAACCATAAAATAGTAGGGGGGGGCCATAGAATATTAGGGATCGAATCAATAACTATAGAATGCATGTTGCTATAATAAGTGCTAGAATCGAGGTGGTGCAGGGGGGGTGAACAAGTTCTTTCTTCTAGGTGTAACATGCACATTGTTTCTATAGGAAATTTTGTGCCCCCATAGAATTGTAGGGCCACCCCCCAACCACTACCTTGGTGAATAGTAGGGCACCCATTGCCATCGAATCAGTAACTATAGTTCAGCCCCATACCATAGAATTGTAGAGCAGCCTGCTACTAGAAGAGCCTATAGATAGTAAGCACTAATTGAGTGCTATCAAGGGTTCTATAGTTGTTGATTTGATGGTAGTGGGGGGCCCTACTATTCTAAGGCTAGCAAGGGTCGGTGGGAGGTCTAACTAGAATTCCTAGGGGTTCAATTATACACCCTATGGATAAATGGCTATAACCCCCTACCGATAAAGCAGTGGTGGGTGGGATAACCTTAGCCCCCCACAATAAATATTCCCTCTACACCAATACACCAAAAGACCCTAGCATGTCCTCCCACCCACCCAACTATATCCCCTCTCCCCTTACAAGGTGGGCCCCTACAACTAATCTACCTCTTAATCAAATCAACAACTATAGAATAGAACCTTTAGATGGTGGGAAGGACCTTTCATAAATGGAATCTTTGGGGGCCCCCTTCTATATTATTCCACTACTATTCTAAAGGGCTAGGTGAAAAGTTATGGGCATAGAGAATAGCTTACTATCACAGTGCCATTAGTCAGTCCAACCTGGTGAAGAGGCAAACATGGATTGGGAACAACCAATTTGATCAATCAGTGATGGATATTTGCTCATATTTAGCCCCACCCTTTACCCCCTAGCCCTGGCCCTACTATTATAAGGGTGGGGAGGAGTTTGCAACAACTAAACTATGATGGTGTAGGAGATGCACCATATAGAGGTAGATGGCATTGTGGTACAAGGGGGTAAGGGGGGCCAATAGTTGGTTGGACCTAGATGATCGAGATCTCCCTATCTCCTCATACCATAGAATAGTAGGGCCTCCCTTAGTGGGAAGCCTCCCAATAGACTATCCCCTTTAGTACAATGTACATCTAACTCAATCTTTCTTATTAAAATAGCTTCCCTACATGTAGGGGCTGCATATCTTTGCAAAAAAGAAGTGGGTGACCCAATATAGTAAAGGGCAACCCAATATAATAAAGGCATTAGAACAGGGTAGACTATGATTCTTTTGAGGAACAAGATACGAGGGAAGGAACTTCTAATTGCTCATAACTCATTCTTTGGTGCCCTAAAATTATGGCATATCTCCCCATATAATTTTAGGATGAAGAGGAATTTCATGCCTAGAGATGGTAGCTAATAGAAAACCTGATTCCCCTTCCCCTTGCCTTATAGGCACAATAGTAGGGGGTATGCATGCAGGGGCCCACCTAGCAATAATCAATCTATCTATCCATCTATTTTAGGGGAGGGGAGGGGCCTTCATATTATTGTAGGCCCCTACCCTACAAGCCATATGTGTAGGGAAGGATACCTTACCTTAAAATAGTAGGGGTAGGGGTAGGGCCCATAAAACCCATACCCATAAAATTTTAGGCTAGGGGGACCGGTGCACCAGATTCTATATATAACATGCCCCCGATGAACTCTACCAAGAGTAGAATTGAGTAGGGCCACCCTAGTGAGGGGCCTCTATAGCTTTACCCCCTACCTCTGGGGGGCCGTATTATTCTATGGGCCCTACTTATAGCCTTATAAATTATAGGCACTTTCCTGCCCCCTCTATAATAAGTTGCAAAGAGATGGTCTTGAATGAAGCAGTATGGTTCATACCCCATTGCCCATTGTATAAGAGAGGGGAGAGGGTGGAAAATTTCTAATGGTAGAGGGGGCTTGATTGCAAGTTCTCCTCTTAGTACAAGAAGTTCCTATATATAAATGATAGGCTCCTTGCAAAGTTCTATAGGTAGGGGCCTAAATAGAGACAGAAGAATGGACCATCTTCTGTTGCTAATCTTTGGGTGAGGCCCCAGTCAAATAGTAGGGCCATTCATGGAGAGATGATCAAGCAATGCCCTACTATTTATAGGGTCTCAACTACTTCATTAAAGTAGTTATTTGGATCCATCAGCTGGACATACAAATAGTTGTAGAGCCAATAAAGGAATAGGAGCCCCTCTAGAATCCTAGATTGACATAATACACATTGACTATATAGGTAGGGCTATCAGTTCCTTTATGCCTATTTGTTCATAGGATTAAATACTACATTTTGAGACTAAAATCAACTCTCAATTTATTCCCTCTCTAGATTGCATAGATAGTCCACTCGCCCTACTATTCTATGGGAAAAACTTTGCACACCACTGAGTCCCTATAGTTCCCACCTAGAGAAACGTCTGGGATAGTGATCTTACTTGGGCCAACCAGATTCCCATGGTCAAACCCCAAAGAATTTATGGGCTCCTAGCTTATTAGAATGAATGGTATGACTATATCTAATCCCTAGGCTCTATATTTTAAGGCTTAAGCAATAATATGAAGAAGGGCAGAAGCAGGAAGGGTGATTCTTATATCTAATTCCCATGGACCAAGAGTAGGATTGAATCGATGATCATGTGGGCCCTACTATTCCATGGCATAGGGGCCATAGAATAGTAGGTAGTTTTGAGTGGAAGGTAGGGATGAATAAGCCCCAAATCATTATAAATCCCAATAACCAAAGTGTTAAGGTGTGCTTCATTACCTGTTGATTCTCCCCATTCCATAAATGGTTCGTCGCAAGGATCTATCCACACCCTACCCTCAAACTAGATATAGGCATCGCTCCCTCCCCCTCCCCCATCAGTGAAAACTTACCAAATAGTTGTCTAAACCTCAATAGGGCTCCATTAGCTATTTTCTATCAATAATAACCCTTCCAATGTTGGGGGTGGGGTTCGCACACCTTATTAGGAATAGGAAGGGGGGCACCAAACAAACCAGCCCACAAGCAACAACTAGAATGGTCAGTCTAGTCACTATATAGAGGGGGTAGTGCCCCATAAAAAACTATAGGCAACATGTTACATATAATAGATAGTTGTTTCTACCATCAAGATTTTCCCCCACCTACTCACATTCTCTTTATAGTAAGACTAAAAATAGGATATAAATGGTTTCTTTGGTTATTTTGATTGGTAGGGGCAAGAGCTTTGGTTGCCCATTGAAATAGTAGGGGAGCCAGGTGTAGATCCATACCTTCTTGAGTGAATTGCCCTACTATTGCCCCTTTTTTCTATAATCAGCCATACCCATATCCTTAAGTAGCAGATGATCTGGTAGGTGAAGTGATTTATCTTGTTGATTGCATAGTTGGTTCTATTGAAGTGGCATGACCCATCAATAATAGGAAATAATATGCCCTTCCTCCCAACCTTGGGTAGCTACAGCTACTAATATAGTTCTAGTTAAGAGCCGCTTATCACTACTATTGATGTAGCAGCGGCAGTTTAAGGTGCGAAAAAAAGGGCTACTACTAGAATAGCCTATGGGCCCTAAATTCTAGACCTAACATGTAGAAGACCCTTTATAATAGTAGGGGGTAGGGGGTAGGGGGTAGGGGTAGGTCCATATTACATATGTAACATGGGTGGGTGGGGCCCCTACTATTATAAGGAAGGGGCTGCCTTTAGAATAGTAGGGCCCCACCTCCCCCAATAAGAATTCTGGTAGGGTCGTCACTAAACCACATTCTCACTCCCACCATGCCACACCCTTAGATAAACCCCAATATTTCTTGATAGAGTTGCCACTAGTGAGCCCTACTACTCTATGGGGGGGCAGCTCTTATTGATTGAATGCTTAGAATGATCTCAACCCATCTCTTATCTCTTGACCTATCTACACTCTTATCCACACTCTTATCCTTTGTTAAATGATCATTGGCATATTATGTATAGAATCTTCACCCCCTACCCTAGGCCTTTAGAATAGTAGGGGCTGGATCAAGGTGCCCAACTATGGAAGAAAGAATTCTTGTTGCTTGCCCATAGAATAGTAGGGGTGGCCAGAGAGATGTGTTGGTTTAGGTTTAGCACTATGCCATTAGTTTTGAATCTATTGATTGGAGTGACTTATATACAACATGGTCTGACTGCAACCCCATAGCCCTACTATTCTAAGGGCCCTTTTTAAAGATAATTTCCCATAGCCCATAGAATTTTAGGTCCCCTTTTTCACAACCCATAGAATTTTAGGCCCCCTTTTTGAAAGCCCATAGAATTATAGGGGCTTCAAAAAAATGCAACCATTCTATAGGTAGGCCCTTCACCCTTCAAATAGTAGGGTAGGGGTGAATCTATTGTTATTTTGTCATAGCGGTGGTTCACAAGCATAGTTTGACTGCCCTAGCGAGCTAATGCCAACTTTTATAGGTGGGTGGGTAGGACACAAGAATAGGAAAACCAAATTTTCCAAAACTAGAGATTGGCAGGCAAACCTTTGATTGGCTAGCCCAACCAACACCTTGATTTTTCTGCCAGCACCCATTTATTCCATAGTGTGGGGCCACCCTACCAAATTAGAAAACCTTGCCCTTAGAATAGTAGTGGCCCACCATTGTGCTTCAAAATCATTCCCCTACTCTGACGGGTGCCTCATCTACTTTGATGAACTATTATGACTAGAATCCTTCATGTTTTGTAGTCGGGCACAGAAGCCCAAGCTTTCCACAAAGAGGATATAGCCATGCTACAAACTACTATTCCCTCCCACCCTATGCTGACAAGCTCACTATTTCATCTGAACAAATTTTGCCCTCTTTCAACCAACCCTTGAGGTTATCCTACATGCACGCGGATAAAGATTATCCTCACATCAACTATAGAAAAGGGGCATAAAGAAAGTAGGCTGCAATTATAGGAAAGCCTCGTCAAACAGCTCTATTAGAAAAACTTGGCCCTTTTAGCCAGCACATTGAAGATTGAGTGATTGATGACTACCCCCTCTTTATAGAGTGGCATTTTGTAAGGTGGCCAAACTCAACTATCTCTCCCACCCCTGCATGCATGCAGGGAAACACTTGGATTTTTTTGAGGAAGCTTTGATTCTAGTAAGACTTGGATTCACAGATTGGGCCCCTACCCAATAGTTTAGTCATAACAAATTGCTTATTTCAATTGGTGCTAGATTATTTATTCCCGACTAGCCATAGAATAGTAGGGGCCACCCACCTCCGTAATTGGAAAAAAAGTTGGGTTTGGGAGTAACCTAAGCATCTAGCCTCAATTGCTTCGCATTCTACACCATAGAAGGTCCATCATAGGTCCTACCCCTATCTATCTCTTGGTTCTAAGCATGTGTGGTCTTACTCATACCCAGTAGCACTTTCTTGACATGTTGTGCTACCCTAGATATTAGTAGATACTAGTGGGGTTTCCCCATTGATAAGAGTAACCAATAGATGTGTGCCATGTGAACCAAGGGCCGAGCATCTTTATTGTCCCACCCATCTCAATAATGCCTACTATTTTCTAAGGCTCAAACCCCTAATTTCATAAGAAACTATAGGCATCAATGCCCACCATTATGCCTGTTGGTGCTCAAAATTGTAGCCTAAATTTTGAGCACCGTTGAAGAAATTGAGCCCTATAAATGCCTTTTAATGTGCATGTACCGGACCGTCAGTTTGAGGCCTAAGAGGTGTTCAATGCTTCTAGAACCTTCCATTCATCCTGTCTAAGTGTTCCATGAAAGTTAAATTTCCATTCTAAGCCATTTCGTAAAGTCTTGTTTTGAGCTAGTTCCAAATCTGCATTTTCACCTAAGTGTCAAACAGCAATAGGAGGTCATGTTTGCAACTAAATATCTTGCATCTAGAAATTTTTCATGACTTACCACTTTGGCAATGTCTAGTGTCCATACTTGAGAACCTATGTTTCAGATTTTGAGTCATTTTGAGTCTGTTTGACTAGGTTTTGAATCCCTCAAAGTTGGTCAGTTACTATTTTCATGCTTTTGCAATTAGTTCAGAATTCTGGGAAGCCCTATTTGATGTGCTATAACTTTTGACCAATTGACCAAAACACTGAATTTCCTTTATATTGCATTTTAAATGTCATATACTTGTTATGCTTCAAGTTTCAGCTCATGATGAATCCGTTTGATCAGTTTTCAAATGCAATTTCTATCTTTTTACTACTGTCAGTATTTGCAGATTGTTTGGTACCCCTATTCAGGACATCATAACTTGATATTTGTGATAGGTGAGATCAAAAAAATTGTACCATTGTGTTTTCCACTGAAAATACTCCAAGTGTGTCAATTTTCAAGTCCTAATGAATCCATTTGCCAACATTTCTAGGTCAATTCCATTCACAAAAATCACTTTTCTGTCACTGTTTCCAATTTGTAAAATCTAAGTAGCCCACTTTGACTGATCGCCATTTGCACCCAATTATTCGTCATGACACCAAATTGTAGATCCATAATGTCCTCGTGAAAAAGAACCAATTTCCCAATTTTTTTCTTCCCAAGTGTCTATCTGCCCATTTTTTGAAGCCAAGTCCGAACCCAGTTTAGTGTTTTCTGACATGTTTTCTTGCAGGCAATTGTAAGAGATCAAATTTGACAGCGAATATCTTTTGAGCTCAAATTCTTCATAAGATGAAATTTGATGGGGTGAAAGTATGTAGAGTAGAGATTCAATGTGCCAATTTTCAAAGCCTAGGCAGAGGTTTGGGTCAATTTTTAAGGCCAATCAATTGCCCTCTTGGTGTAAAATTGGCAGTTTGTAGATAAGTGGTAAAATGAGTTCAATTGATTTCTCAGTGATGTAGTAAGGGTTAAAATTGATTTTAACAAATGAAATATGCTTATTAAATCAATTTGAAATGTCAGTCACTCAAAAATGAAATATTTTTTTAGTCGGACTCGCTTTGGGGCCTAACTAGTATCAAACTGATAAAGACATTGGGGTTTTAAAATTTCCATAAAAGGATTATAATGGTTGTCATTATTATATGTTTTGTGCAAACATGTATTTTCCTTAGGATTAAATGGCATACTAGATTACATACACACTAGAGATGACCGTGCAATGGAAATTGTCTACAGTTATATTTGGAGACTGTTGTTCAAGTAGACCCAGAAAGGCTAGTACTTATTGATAAGTATCTTATAGATGTGTGTGAAATTGATATAGATTTTGTGTCAAATTTTGAAGGTAATATGGTTGTTGGTGGTATCATGGAGGATGTCGAACAAGCTGGGATACACCCCGAAGATTCGGCCAGTTCTCTTCTAACCAAAATAGTCACTTGCATGCTTATCAACCATTAGATCATGGATTTTTAAGCTAGAAAAGCAACTTCATGTTTGTGGATCAATGAATTGTCAATATGCAATAACTCCTACTGGTGAAAGTTTACCTCCTTGAAGCAAATCCTAGGGCATCCTAAATAGTCCCTTTTGTCAGTAAGTCTATTGGTCATCCTTTAGCAAAATTCTTTGAAATGCAAGGAATTCTTGTGGAGTGAGTTTTGAGACTCCATGAAGAACATCCTCATGATGGTGACATGATCACAAATGGTCATGGTCCAATTAGCTATTACTACTAGTTTGGGGGATGCACTAGATCAAATTGATGGCTCGATGATCTGATGTTTTCATAGCATTGCAAGGAGGATATGGAACTCTGGAAGAACTAGAGTGAGCCATAACAGAGTCATCATCATAAGGGAACCAAAAACACAATTGTGGAATGTAAACAAAATGTGTAATAATTAGCCTAATTTCCTTGAACTCCCAAGAGACATTTGCAAGTCTTGACCACACTTCTTTAAAACAGACCCATCTACATCCAAGTCAGAATAGGGAGGAGACAATACAACCATTTCTTTCTATTTTTCATAGGGGAGCAACTATAGATAAAGCGTAATGTTTGAAGATAGCTCCATGCATGAATGGAAAAGAGTCATAGGTCTCAAGGTTTTATGGTAAGGAGTCACTCATGCATTTAAAATAAGTCATGGTTTTGAAGAAATAGTTTGCAGGGGCAGCTAATGAAGCAAAGCCCACTAGCTTCAGAGTCCACATGTTTTTAAAGGAAAATCAGTGCATAGGTTTTAGAGGTAGCATGCAAGTAAAATGCCAAGAATTGAAGACAAAGCCCCACGCATGAACAGGGAGTTTCAACATTCAAAGGAGGAAGAGGTTTACATTTTTAAAAGGGGGCAGCTTCATTAAATGCCCATGTGCTTGAGAAAAGAGTCATCCATGCCAAGAGCAGGGGAGTGGCATGAAAGGAATAAAGACCATGCAAAGGGGAAAGACCAATATCTTTCTTTGTATGGAATCAAAAAATAAAGAACTCTACACCATAAGGCATGCACAGACCACTCCAAAGAGGAACCACAGATCACACAAAGGCAGTAGAGTTATAGGCAAGCCACAGGGTGAAGACCTAGGTGTTAGTCACCAGTCAAAGGCAAAGCTCAAAGCTGCCTTGCAGGAAGATTGCACCAATAGATCTGCATAAAATTCCCAAGGCAACAATAAAGGGTAGATAATGCACATTAAAGGAGGCTCAACATTATAGGAGCAAAAAGGCCATCCACTAAGAAAATCACAATCATAAGGAAGAAAATCGTATAAAGGCAATATCCCACATTACTGGTGTGTCGAGTTCTTTATATTTTAAATATGATTGTACAAAGATTGGTTAATGTATTGAACAAAGGAACTTTTGTAAGCCACTCAGGTGTGTAGTGTGGGGTCCAATGACGTTAGCTAGAGGAAGTTAAAGCATAATTTTGAATGACATAGCAAGTATGTTGATGTGGTGAAGGTGTGTAGGATTTTGACAAATGGCAAGATGAACAGCAGGGGCATACCCGCAAAATAAATATGTGGGGAAGATAAATATTGCAGGAATGTGGGTGAATACCATGTGGAAAAGTGGGTCCCACACGTGAGGAGATGGCACCAAATGAGCATATCAACATAGGAGCACAGGATGCTGCCACATGGTAGATCCAATGAATGGCCCAATTCTTCATTTCAAAGTTGCAAGGTTGTTAGACAATGCAAGATTGCAGGATGTTGACATGTGTCAGCAGGTCTTGGGTAGATGGTGACATGGCAGTGAAGTGTGAGCTGACTAGATAGGGGTCAACTAATCATGGAGCACCATGTGGCGCCAGGCAAATGGAGGCTTGACCACGGATTGGAAGAAAAGGGAAAAATTGAAAGTAATAAAAAATAATAATATTTTATTATTTTCTCAAAAGAGTGGACATTCAGTCATTTTAAATTCAAAAAGGATTATTTCTAAGGTTCAAACTTAGGGAATTTTTAAATTTTTGCAAAATTAAAAAATTGTAGACCTAATTTTTTAGTAGGGGGGACTATTTTTCAAATTGAGATTTAATGGGTTTTTGAGAGGCAAAATATGCAATGTTATATATCGTCGAAATTGTGAGAAGATAAACTTTTTGATTCTATGATTAGTTTTTGCATAGAATGCCACTGGTTCAAGAAACAAGGGGATTTGTCTCAGGTTCCTATCTTGCAACTAAATTCAAGTATCAAAATTTAGTTGTGATTTCTAGCAAGATAACGACTTGAATATGCATAATGGACAAGGAAAAGGAAATTAGGGTCAAGTTTGGTTGCATTCAAATCAGTTGAACCTCAATTCCTCTAGCATTTCATAAGGTTATCAGATATTTTGGATGTGTGAAGAGTTTTCATCATTTCATTAAAAATATTTGCAAATTAGTTACAAGTAATGATGAAAATAAAATTAGATCAAATGGGTAGAGAGATGAAAGAGGTTTTGCAACTGCTAGGGATGGAATTCCAAGTGGACACCTGTCATCTTTAGAATAGGTTTGGGAATTATTTCTTGTCTATATCTTTCTTTCTCTAATCCATTGTAAGGGTTTTAATTTTTGTCACTGAGAAACCAGTTGGTTCTAGTTTTTGTCACTGACAAACTAGTTGGTTCCAATTTTTGGAGAAAAAACCACTCACTGCTGTGATACCAGGTTTTGGATCTAGTTTTGATGTGTTCCCATACTATGATACCATAATTTTCAACAGAATTCTCTTGTATTAATAGTAGTAGGAAGATAAATACAGCAAGTTCAGATCTGCTAGGTTGTTTCATGTTTTAATTTCATGCATTTGATTGTACTATTTTCAAGGAAATGAATACAAAAGAGCAAGGATTTCATTAGTTTCATTATGATTCTCGTCTCCATCTTAATGAATTTTCCATGTTTTATGATCTTTGAACAAAGAGCTTAGGTCATAGTTATAGCCCCTTAAGGCTGTACGTTGTTTTATTGTTGCTTATGACTCAAGCAGTTATGTAAATGCTTCAATGAATCAATAGGGTTGTAGGTTTTTTGAGAAGGATATCATGTAAGAATGAGGTTTGGACTGAGCATAGATGTTTATTTACAAGGTGAATAGATAGATTGTATATCTAAATATATACATAAGTATCAAATATCCATATGCATCCATTTGATTCATGGATTTGCCCAATAGATAAGGCACTGATCAGTTATAGGATCATTAAGTCTTATTGCTACATATCTAAGGTTTATTTGAAATTAACATTATTAATCAAAAGTGTTTCCACCTTTCATTTTGAAGGACTTAAATATAATGCCCTCACTTAGCTTCTGAGATTCATAGATTTGTTTTTAGCTATTGTAGATCTGTGTCTTTTCATGAGTCATTAGGAGAAATAAGGGTAATTTTTGCTTAATAGATTCATGGATATGTTTTTGCACTAGTACAGTATCATTTGAATCTGAGGTCTACCCACCTAGGTTTAGCAGAGCCTAAAGTAGAAGAAGGGTCTAGCCTTATAGTTGGCCTATTGTCAGAAATGGCATGTTGAAAATGGGAGTTAGTTGCCCCTAGATATGTCAGTTTCTCATTGGGATAATTGAAAACCCTCTAGCATTTTCAAACACCAACACTACCCTTCAATTCTCTGGGGCAAATTTGACTTAAGTAGATAGGGATCTTTGAGATAGCTTGGGAAACAAGTAAGGTTGGTAGTCACATCAACCCTTCATCTAAATGCTTATGTATAGTCTAAAATGATTTGTTTTAAGTTTTGAGCTTCAACTAAAGACCTATAACCTATTAAAATAGTGACATTTGCAAATTGTTGATGGGTTATATTCAATATGTTTTATGTTACATTTATACCTTTAACTAATCCTTCTTCCTATGACTTTTTTATAGATCTTCCAAAATCTTCTTCCATGATGATAAATAAGAAGTATAAAATGGGGTTCCCTTGTCTTATACCTTCATAAATATTAAAGAAACATTTAGGTGTGTCATTGATAAGGATAGAGATATTGGGGGTAGATATATAGTTAAAGACAAGGTTAACCCATTGATGTGCAAATCTAAAAGCTTCTAAGGATTTACATAAGAATCTTCAATCTACCATATGATATGTTTTTTGGATATCTAATTTCATGAGTGTGAACGCTTCTTTATTGCATTGTGTTGAATGGACAGTTTCTTGAAAAGTGATAGCACTATCTAGAATTGATTTTCTATGTACAAAACCCATTTGGTCTTCTAATATGAGTTTGGGAAGAACCTTTCTAAGTCCGAGGTTTGGGACTTTTGATAAGATTTTATATAGTGTTGCATAGAGCTATAGTTCTAAAATGGCCAAGTTCATTAGAATTTGACTCTTTAGGGATGAGGGTCAGAAAAGTATGATTAATTTTTGTTAGTAATATGCCTGATTTTCTTATTTCCTCTATTGCTATGCAAACATCTTTGATTATGTCCCAACATTTCTACAAAAAGAAAGCCTAAAAGTTGTCTAGGCCTAGTGATTTATCCAAATTCATTTTAAATAGGGTTATTTTTGTTTTAACTTCATCCATTGTTAAAGGTTTGTTTAGCATTTTGTTATCTTCATCCATGATGATTTTAGGGATAATGTGAAACATTTTATTTTTTGTTGTCCATTTAGAGAAGTACTGATTATTAAGAATATTCTTGTAGTATTCTACCAATATTTCCACAATTCTTTTTGGTTCTTCAGTGATATGTTGAACATTTTTTTAGTTTAGTAATTATGTTAATTTTATGATTGTTCAAATTGTTATTATGGAAGAATTTGATATTACAGTCTCCTTCAAATAGCCATGTCTCTCTTGATTTTTGTTTCCAAAATATCTCTTCTTTTGCTAGTATTTTCTCTTGTTTTCTTAATAGTTATTTTTCTTTTAGATATTTTCCATTATCCACACCGATCCTAATAATTCCTTCATTTATTATTTCAATCTCTTCTTCATTGTCTAACTTTTCTTTGAGTATATTGCTAAAATAAGTATTATTCCATTTTAGGACATATTCTTAAAGCCTTTTCAATTTTGACACTAAACATAATATTTTGGATCCTTTGAATGATGATTCATTCCACCATTCTTTTATGTTTTTCATAAAATTATCATCTAAAAGCCACATCTTTTCACATTTAAAAGGCTTTCTGGAGGGTTTATCTGAGACCAAAAATTATAACCTTATAGGGTAATGCTCTGATCCAATAAAAAGGAGAATATGGGCATGAAAGGATAGGTCTATTGTACTAAGAGCTTCTTTAATTAAAAATCTATATAGTCTTTCTACTATGTTACAAAAGCCTATTCTCCTTTTGTTCCAAGTAAAAAATTCATTATTGGTAGGGATATCCATAATATTATTAGTTTCCAACTATTTCTTAAAGTTGATAGTTTCTTGAGAAACATTTTTAGATCACCCAAATTTTTCTTCTAGGATGATAATTGCATTGAAGTCTCCTAGTAAAAATTTCCTTTCTTGTATAACTTCCATAAATCTACTAATTTCTTACCATACTTCTTTTTTGTTCATGGTGCTTGTAGGACCATAGACATTGATGAGTGTGAATTGAATATTATGTTTGAAACATTTGATTTTACCTTCCATCCAATTCTTGCTTGAAGTTATTGTACTGAATTCTATTTTCCATGGGTTCCAAATAATTCTAAATCCTCATGCACCAAATGATTCAGTAAAATCTTCTCTCCAATTTTTTAGTTTTTTTTCCTTGACTTTGGTCCTTCTTTATTTAGTTTGGTCTCTTGAATTATTATCAATCCATATTCAAATAAGGTTATATTACACTTTGATAAGTGTTTCTTGCTAGGGTTGTTGAACTCCTAGCATTCCATGAAGTAGTTTAGATTTCTCTATGGGAAGGCACTTCCCCTTCCCTACATTTAAAATCTTGTTTATCTATTTCTAATTTTTACCTTGCCTTGTTGCATTTCTTATTTCTTTTAAAGACTTTCTACCCCTTCTCATTTTTTGTTTTCCATAGATTGGGACTTTAAGACCATGCTGATTCATTGAAATGTCTCTAGTTTATTTATATTCTCATTGGTATTTCCATTAACTAAAGAAATTTTTTCTTCTCACATCCTTTCTTCTTCCTCTACCCTTTCTTGATAGATTTGTTCTTCCATCTCTATTTCAAAGGCTTTTGATATATTTTCTAATGACCAATGATCCATAATTTCATTGATATCATCATCCTTTGATTTATAATGTTGATTTTCTGGAATAGATTGTGTAGATGTTTTTCATCAACGTTTCGAATCACACTACGTGATCCATCATCAGGAAGAGAGAGCAAGAGGTGTCAAATTATTCCAAGCTATGGCTTATTTCTAAATCATGTTCTTCTTCTGATACTAGTGCTTTTATGTTTTCTTGATTTTTTGTTTCTACTAAATTATTATTTTTAATATCAATTCAACTTCTATAGGAATATTAAGATCATCACCCTCTTGTGGTCTTTTTCCTCGTTATTGTCCAATTCTAGATCTTCAAAAAGGATTTTTTCCATTCTCTACATTTGCCAAAATTTGAAAGATCTTTTTTTTAGCTTTTTTCTAAATGGTGATATTTCTCCATTGCTCTGTTATATCTAGGGGGATATTTAAAGATGGGTGTAGACAATCTTTGTTTTAATGTGGAGACTAATTTAGTGGTTGGGTCTTATCAAAAGTATCCAATTTCTTAGTTGTAAGAGTTTGGCCTTCCATCCAATCCCTGTTAGATTCTATATTTTCACTTATGCTATCTTCTCTAAATTATGCCTTTAGTATGGATTGCATAATATTGTTGTTTATGTTTCTTTCTAAGATAAAACTCCCTTTAAGATTTTTTGTGAGTCCATCAGTTTGATCTAAAATGTATAAATATCTTTCCTTTTGACATTCTGCTAAGTAATGTGAGTTATGAGCCTTTTTTCTAAATATTTCTTCCACTTTTGAACCTTGTGGTTGGATGTGATGTTTCATATCTTCTTTATTTCCAAGATATATATATATATATATATCATTTTGAGTTAGAATCATATCATGCCATAGTTTATGATATCTTTTTAGACTAGAGTTTAAGTTGAGGATGAAATTCTTATTGATCTAACATTGGTAACATTGATTCAAGGTTTTTATAGAGTTGGTTATTTCCTCTTTATCCGTAATGAGCTCACTTTCTTTCCATATCTCCAAATTCTCCAATAGTGATGTATTAATATGAATCAAGCTTTCTATTGGTAATGCTTTTAGGATGTTTGGTAATATTAACTTCCCTATCTCAATGTTTCTATCCTATTGTTGATTTGAACTATTTGTGCCTTCTCTTCTAGATTCCTTAATCCTAGATTTTTAATCTACTAAAGTCGGTCTATTTTTCTTCTTTAATAAATTATTGAAATCAAATGTCTTTTTTATGTGATCTAAAACCCTAGTAGGTATGAAAATTTAATCTTATTGGCCTTGCCCTTGTACCTATTGAAATTGAGCCTATATATAGATATATTGGTAATAACATTTTTGTTTTTAGCTTCCTTACATCCAAATCTTGTGTTAATGAGAAAATTGATGAAGTTGGTTAGATTATGATCAATTCCTAAGCCTATAAATTCACCCATTTATGAACCAAATTTATATAAAATCTAACAATTATTTAATTTAGATGGTATGTTTATGCATTCATACCAAGAGGGGACTATAATTTTTTCCAAATTTTGATTGTTAAAATTGGGTTTCTGAGCTAAAATTTTAACCAAATTTCCTTTATAAAGTAAATATGGAATCACAATTAAATCATTTCTATGTTTTGAATTTTGAAAATACAAATACAATACATTATTGGAATGGATAGATATACTTACATGTTCTTCATATTGATTCCTTAACCATCTAATAAAATTCTAATATATGTCTTAAGGACCATTCCAAGTTGCAAAGATGCCTAATTCTTGGCAGTCCCTCCATCTATTTTCCATATCCTTATTGCTAATGATCATGAAATCTTTGAAGTCTATATACTCTGGTTTGGAGGAATTTTTATATGAATTGTATATGGGGTTTGTCAGGGATGAGCTAATAACTTTGTGAAAATTTTTTAAGAGATCAAGTTTCCTATGACAAGGGATGTAAGCTTGGGGAAATCTAGATAGCGAGGCAGACTTGGAGGGGTTGGATGGAAACATGGAGGGCATCTTGGAGCTAATTGGGATAGTATTAGCTTCAGAAACCTTTGAAGTCTTATATGAGCTTGGATGATCTATTGAGGATAGGATTGACTGATTCAAAATCATGGCAGAGCTAGGGTTGATGGCATATTTGATTAATGCAAATATATAAGTTTTTTTACCAAGTCGGTAGACATCAGACTTATGAGATGGCTCTAAGTGGATCTTAAATTTGAAATTTCCTTGATCTTTTAATTTTAGTGACTTTGTACTTGAATCTATCCCTCCTCTATTTGATTACATTCGTAAGTCATTGGGGTATCTTTGATGCTATGTAATTTGACTAGAGAAGTGAAGGAAGGATTGTCTTTGTTTTGATTGATTATCTGAATATGGTTGTTAGCCCTAGATTTTAAATCTTGCAAAGATTTTGGATTCCTTCTTTATTTTTTGGATGGAATGGTAGTCTTCTATTCTAAACTTCTTCTTGCTTGAGGTTTGAGTGGATAAATCCTAGAAGTTAGATTTGTTGCAGGAGGATTTTTCTCATTGTCTAAATTATGACTGTGAGAACTATCATACTATAGGGTTACATCTTTCATCTATATTTGTTAAAGAATATAAATTTTTTTCATAATAGGCAATAGCAAAGGTTGTGTATATTTCATTTTCAAAGGATCTAGCTCCTTTTTCGCTATTTTTTCAGCTCTTCGGGGTAGAGCCATTTTTTTATTTTAATTTTTTTTTTAAAAATTTGGGTAATAGGCCGAAGCCAATAATGTTCTTTAACCCTTGGTTGTATGAACTACATGCAACCAACCCCACTATTTTACCAAGGGTCAAAGTCAACAACTCTCAATTAATAACCATAGTAGAGAGTGACCCTGTGAAGGCTTGAACCTTGGTTGTAGGCACTATAGCCAAGAAGCCCCACCATTTCACCAAAGGCACAAGCCCAAACATATAAAATTGTTACACTATAATTTATCATGTTTGTGTGTGTGTGTGTGTGTGTGTGTGTGTGTGTGTGTGTGTGTGTGTGTGTGTGTGTGTGTATTGTAGACACTTAAAATTGTCCCAAACACTATATTAATTTATTTAATATTTCCCTTAACATTATAATTATTTATTTATTAATTAATTATATTGGTCATATTATTCTTCTTATTTAATTAAATTTATTTAATTAAATAATTTCACTTTCCTAATGTACTTAAATTTAATTTAAATACTTCCATCCCTAATGTGTTAAATTTATTTAATGCTTCATCCTCCATAAATCCCCTTGTTAAATAAATTTTATTTATTTAATTCCCTCCATTCCATTAATTTCTCTAAACCCATGATTAAATTAAATCCTATTTAATTTAATCTTAAACCTAGCCTAAAACCTAGTCTACATCCATCACTTTCATCATTCTAAGCCTACCCACTACTTAATCTCGCTTAATTACTTTAATCACCTCGCTAAATCCCCTCTTAAGCCTAAGTGTGTGCTCACACATGTGTGAGGATCACTCGCACTTCCCACACCCCTCACACTTCTCACACCTCTTACAACTTTGTCCCCCACTCCTCTCTCCAAGTTTGCTCACACATGTGTGAGAAAACTTTGAATGTTGACCACTTGCATGGCTTGCCTACTGGTTTCTCATGTGGCACCTATGTGGATTCCACATAGATTCCACCTCACCAAGGCCTCTCTCAAGCCTATAAATAGAGCCCTTGTCTCAAGCATTTTCATCTCCCTCACATGCATTTTTATCATGCTAGTTTGTCATTTGAGCTTGTTAGTGATTTTTCATGTTGCATACTGACCTTTAGTAGTTGATAGTTTTCATTACATTTGCATTCTTAGATTAAATTGTTCTTACATTTCCATTCTTATTTCACTTGCATTATTAGATTAGTTTCTTTCTTGCATTTCCACCTCCATATCCCTGAATGGTCTCAAGCATGGTTGTTTCCATAGCCATTGTTTGAGGTGTTCCTCATTCATTTAGCATAGGATCATTATCACACATGCATTTTTGTATCAAGAGGTTCAATATGGTTTTATTTTGGGAGAGCACATCAACATCCCTCCAATCTAAACACGCCAACAAGGCCTCTCATGGGTGCCTTTGTTGAGTTGTTTAAGGTTGCTTGAGGACTTGGTTTTTTGGTTTCTTTGAGTTGCAAACCTCAAACAAGTTTTAGTTAGTTTCCATTTTATTGTTGAACATTTGATATATGCATATTTGCTAATGTTTTGCTTGTTTACTCTTGTTCCCAATAGGTCTAGTTTTCTTGCATACATTTTGGCACGCCTAGTGAGACCCACGTTCCTATTTTCCTTTAAAAAATCCATCAAGAATTTTCAATTTGTTGTCAAAACCTATGCACTATTGTTTATGTAACACGCAATGTCATCTATGTTCTATCATCTTCATAGACTAGTGTTTGTGCATATCAGTGTCTCCACCTTACTACATTAAACCCACCTATTCTACATTGAAGTTTAGTTCTATTGTTTGCACAATTTAATCTATCATCTACATGGTGGGTGGATTAAAATTGCTAAAATACCCAAACTATCATCTACATAGAATAAATTGTCATCTACATTGTGTGCACACCTGAACCTGCAGTAGAACCCAAACTGTCATCTATGTTTACAAACTACTGTCTGTGATCTATACTTTTGTCATCTACATTGTGTGCTAGGTGTCTTTTGTTGTCTGTGTTTTTTAGCATCTCTAAACCTTAAACTATTGTTTGTGCCTGACAAAATTACTACTAGACTACAAGATGTACCTTTTTACCTTCTATCACCTATGAAGTTCAGCATCTACAAATTCTAGTGTCTACATATTTTAGTGTCTGCAAATTCTATCATTTGTGCCTATTAACTATCATCTACAATTTCTGGCAAATTTATTCAATTTTAGATACATTATTCACTGACTATTTTTTTTTAGGGATTTCTAACAAGTTTTCATGTAGGAAACAGACCTTGGAGGACTTAAAACAAACCCATAGTGATTTTTATCACTTAGGAAATTTGTAGTGATTTTCATCACTTTAGGATTAAAAGGTTAATGAACTTGCATGATATAACCACTTGTCTTTTGAATGCATGTTGCAAATTAACAAGTAAAATGCAAACACACTCTTGAATGCTTTAAAGGGAAAAAATTACATCCAATCTTGAATGCCTTAAAAAAAATTAATTCACATTTCATTAGAATGGATGTTTAGGTAGAAAACACACTCTTGAATGCCATTAAAGGAATGGAAAATCTTTTTATTGGAATGCATGCTTAGGATAGGAAACATTTGGATTTGGTGCTTAAAATGAACTCACACACTCTTGAATGCCTTAAGGAAATTAAGATACATACTTAGGATAGAAAACATTTGGATTTCATACATAAAATGAACTCACACACTCTTGAATGCCTTAAGAAAATTAACATGAATATCTAGGATAGCAAACATTTGGAATAGGTGCTTAAAATGAACTCACACAATCTTGAATTACTTAAGGGAATTGGTTTCATTTTCAGAAATTTGCTTATGTTCACAAGAGATTTACTTTCTTGTTGATGAATTTGCAATTTTATTTATGTTGACGATGATTTCAAGTTGGAAAGAATATTGTATGCTATGAACACATGTCTCTTCAAAGTAGATTACAAAACTTAAAGCTTCATTGGGAAAGAACAAGTGTTTTCTAAACCCCGAGGCCACTTACATATTTTCTCCCCTCATGCCTTCAGGTGATCTTGGATGCACAAGAAATAAGTAGTCTTGTTTTTCTTTTTTTTAGGAGGCCTACTCAGGGATTTCATCACCCCTTAGGATGACCTCAACTCCAGTGTTCTGGCAGAGTATAAGAATTGAGAGGTGAATTGAAAGACACCTCTCTTGGAAGTAAAATATTGTCACTCTTGGCTAAGCCCCAAATAACTTTATACCTTTGTTAAGTGAAGGTGGAGATTTGGGTAACCGTCTCACCTTGGCTATGTGGTATTATTTTCTTTTATCTATAGATTTGGGCCTCATGTACCTTATGTATATCGAGGATGCCCTTTAGATAATCTTTGTACATCCTAGTTGTAGCCTTATTAGGATTGTTGGCAGGTTTTGCATGCCTATTTGTTTAAACATTAAAAACCAACACCAAACATCAAACAAGTGCAAAAATGAGAGAAATTGTAAGATAAAATTTAGTGAGTGAAACAGTGGTAAGTGGGTCCTCTTGACTCACTATTATTCTCAAGAGTTCTATATTGGTCTAGTAGTTGAAATTGGTTGAGTCTAGTCACAGTTTGTGCTTAAAATTGGGTTTTGTTTTGTCCCCACCATGACCAACAAAGTCAAACATGAGAATGTGAAATTGTCCAAACTATTTTCCTACAAAGAAAGGAAAAACCTAGCACATGGTGATAAACAATTTTGATATGCTATCAAAGATATCCAAAAAGGAGAAGCTAAAGAGGACCACTACGATAGAATTGAATATAATGCTAAACTTCAAAATTGGTCTACCTTCCCTGTAGTGAACCCAAGATTTTTGTTCCTAGTAAGTGAGGATTGAGTTAACCACATAAGTGACCACCACATCTTCATTTTCCACATCAACCTTATTTTTCCAAATTTCTTGTCTTCCATTTGCAAAATTCATCTAGAGAGCTTGATCATTTGAACCTAAATATTTTGGCATAAGAACATCTTTTGAGATCATAACACTAGACCTTTTGACCACAAGCAAACACCTATCACTTATTTGGGATCACAAGTCCATCACCAAATAGTGGATAGTCAATTTGGTGTCCTATCTTGCCTAAAGATCACTTGACCATCTTGGGTAGGAGAAAGATACTTTTAGCCTATAATCACACTTTGTATCCTAAATCAAGGTCTTTTATTTACATCTAGGTTATTTTCCCTTTTCATTGCATAAAGTTTACTAGTTCTCCCTTATTGTAGGACCAGAAAAATGGGTTAAAATGCATAACATACTATGAGCAAATCACAAAATCAATCAACATATATTAGCACCCACTAGTCTACCATGAAAGCCAAACTAATCAAAAAAAAAAAACATAATTAAAAACTCCCTTTTCCATTTGTAGCTCCCATGTCCTTCTTTCTTCTCCAAATGATTGTAGCTCCAATTTTCCTATAGTGCACACAAGATTGAAGCAAAGAGACTATGATGTGGATAATGCCATGAGAATACTTGAAGTGTGATTTTATGTGAGAGAGAGAATGCAACATGCAAAGAAGTGGAGAATCAAAGATTCAAAGATTTGGACTTTCAAAACTTAAGCATTCGAGGATTCAAGGACCCAAAATGAGAGAAAGAGTGTCCATTTTATAATTAACACTCAGAGTGAGAGCATTGTTTTTTCACCCATAGATGTGCGATATGGCAAGAGATTCCTATGACGCATATGACAAAATATGCCAAATGTAAGATTCTATGACACATGAGAGTCAAATTTGGCTAAATGTGGAAGAGAATCTATGATGCATCATAAGATTTCTCAACCCACTTAAAGCCAAGAATCTATGACGAATAAGCCAAATAGGGACATGCGTAAGAGGTAATAATAATTCCTATGATGCATATGACAAAATATGCCAAAAGTAAGATTCTATGACACACGAGAGTCAAATTTGGAAGAGAATCTATGACACATCATAAGATTCTTCAACCCACTTAAAGCCAAAAATCTATGACAAATAAGCCAAATAAGGACATGCGTAAGAGGTAAGAATATTTGATTATGAAAAATCTCAGCCAAGTGTCAAAGGAGAATCCACGAGGTGTCATATCCAAGTGTCATGATGATGAAATATTTTATGGAATATTTGAATTAAAAATCCTTTTATTCCACAAAATAAGAATTAATAGAAATTTGGAATTAATGATGGAAAATGGAACTTAGGAAATTAAGAATTTCCATGGTTTGCAGATGATAGACCAATTAATTAATAAAATTAATTAATTGAGGATGATAATTAGGAAGGATAATTAGAAAGAATAATAGAATTAAATTATGGGTTATTTAATCCTATAGAGAAAATTAGTATATGATTGGCCAAATTGATTAAATGAATGCGACCGTATTCTTTGACAAAAATGTGACAATAATGGATATCAAATAAGATGATGAAAAGGTAGGCCAAAGCCATGGTCAAATTGATTGATTGAAGTTGATAACATGCCAAGGACACATGACATGAATTGGTTGATATGTAACATTTAACCGACATTGTAAATGCTATAGGATTGAAATTGATTGATAAGGTTTGATCATAATAACATCAACGGACACTGTCAATATTATTAAAATGATTGATGATTTCATGATCTAACATTGAAAGCCTCAAAAATGCCAAAGATTAGATGACATGAATGATAGTTTGACCTAGCACTGAGAGCCACGACAGTAGTAAGGTTAGATTGATAAGATTGATAGGTTGATAGATTTTCAAGGCACCGAAAGCCACAACAATGCCTAGGAGTCAAACAAATGATGATTGATTTGGGATGTTTGATATGTTTCAGGTTGATTAGAACTAATTCTGAGTAATTCTGGGTTGATTTGGGGTGATTTTGAGTTGATTTGATATGATTTTGAGTTGATATGAAATTGATGTGAAAGGGGATACAAATGATGAAATATGGTCAATCTGGCCAAAAGGTCAAAGTTAGTAGAATGAGAAAATGGGACAAATTAGTATGAAGAAGTGATGAGGTTGTAGATGTGAACCATTTTTGAGTGTC
This sequence comes from Cupressus sempervirens, assembly GCA_028749045.1. Lineage (NCBI taxonomy): Eukaryota > Viridiplantae > Streptophyta > Pinopsida > Cupressales > Cupressaceae > Cupressus > Cupressus sempervirens. Next base: position 906,373,025 of record CM053789.1, read on the forward strand.
TACATTTTGCCCCTCTTTGATACAATGTGATTTAGAGCATTGTATCAAAGAATAACTGATGAGAAAGCCACAACATGCCCCAGTAGGGATGATATATATGGGTGCCCCCTCAAAAAATTGACTAAGATAAGCATATGATAAGTTAATTTATCGACAACAACAAGAAAAACCATAGCAACTGGCGAAATGAAAATCAGAGCTAAAATGTGAAAGTTATGAGGCCTAGAGTGTAGACCCGAAACTGTGCGTGCACGCCCAAAATGATGGAAAGATGCCATAACATAAGGGAAATAATCAAAAATGGTTGTATTTGGTCAAATATGATGAGACAAATGTTAGAATGAGGTTGAACCAGGTGGAAAGCCATAGAAAGTTGATTGTTAGTGTAGGATGATGCAAGAATGCTTGAATGCAAGGTGAAGATGATTTGGTGAATCAGAAGACCTGATAATGGTGATGGAGAATGAGATGAAGAAGAAATATGAGATGAGGAGATGTTAGTATGATGGAAAGACTTTTGATTCTAGAAAGTGCACTATATGTCAAGTGGAGCTTTATTTTGATATGGAAAATGGAATGCAACGCATCATGGCATAAAGGGCCAGAGCGCAAATGCAAGCCTTTTGCATAAACAAGCATGATGCAAATAGAGAATGACCTTGTCCTTCTTGAGGCATATGTACATGCCCTAGACTCTCAAAGGTACATTGTAATAGATAGAAATGGAAAAAGATGACCATGAACCATCTTGGCCAGTCTCATAGATTAGTTTTATATCATCAAGTGGCATAGGAACATGATCAAAGAAAAACAAAGCAAAAAATAAATCACTCACTAAATAGTGTGAGCCAACATCTATCCTTGTCCATTATTACTTGCTTTTTTATTGTTTTAGGTGTTTAGATGGTGTTTGATAGGTTCATAATGTGATAGCACTATTTGCAGATTCAGTTGATAGGTTCATAGTGACTGGTTGGATTGATTGTTGGTTCCTATTGCTCAGATATTGTGATTAGCATTGAAGTGTAGTACTTTGGGTTTTAGTTTGCAAAGTGCAAGTGTTTACGCAAAGGGGTGGTTATCCACAGTGAGTATGTACAAGGTTTATTGCAAATTTTTGATGGGTTTTGTGATTTTTAGGGTTTATTTTAGGGCATTTTACAATTTTTAGGGCTTTTTTCAGGATCATATTTGAATTTTTAAGGATTTTTTTTGGGACATTATGTGATTTTTATAGATTTTCTTAGGACATTTTATGATTTTTAGGGATTTTTTCATGACATTTTATGGTTTTTAGTGAATTTTTTAGGATCTTATTTGAATGTTTAGGATTTTTTTTCATGACATTAAGTGATTTTTAGTGATTTTCTCAGGACATTATGTGATTTTTAGTAATTTTTTCAGGATCGTATAAGCATATACAAGTGTTAGCTCCAATCCGTTATGCGATAGATCCAATGGATAAAAAGCACTTCGAGGTATGCCCCTAGTTCAAATTCAAACTTACGCACCATGTAGGCAATATGCCCCCAGACAAGACGCAAATTATGTACAAAGGCCAATGACAAAGTGTGTGTGTAGATAGGTGATACTTAAGCAAGGTAATGAAGGACATTAACCAGTTCATGAGCCATGATAAGGAACCAA